>MEJB01000013.1:10328429-10350764 GCA_001752375.1 Rhazya stricta | reverse complement strand
ACGAGATATTTCAAGACTCCAGAATAAGGGTCATATCTATTACTAACTCTACTGGAATGCTTCGTTCTTAATTCACTATTGAATCCTTCAAAAAAAAAAAAAAAAAGAAATTTAATTTTAATTTAGATTACAAGTATATTCGGATAGAAATTCTTGGATGAATCAGAAATCTCCTAAGTCTCGTCCTCTATTCTACTAAARGTCATCTGGAAATGAAAGTTGGAGCATAAATATGACAAGATTGTTTCCTAATGCAAGTGTTGGGCTAATTGATTGCAAATATCATAAATTAAGCCATTATTTCGTCAAAGTAAAAAGATATTTCATCATATATTCCATGTTTGTATTCCTCTGGATTCGATTGAAGGGTTCTTATTGAATCTCCTGATTTTACACGTTCTTATTGAGAAGGACGTGACATACACGAAATCCACCAATTGAATCCTTATAGAATCCTCACAGAAATTCATTGTACTACTCATGAGTACTCATTCTTCACCACCCAATAGGCTACACTGTCATCCTTTTCTTCTAAAGCAGTCAACGTCACTCATCTCTCCTACCCGAATTCCTCACCCATTACGTAGTCAAATTGAGCTTCTATTCTAGCACATCCTTATATATATACATCTGTCATGGCTTTACTGTTCCATTAGAACCWGCTGCAATAACTTGTAGTAAGATTAAAACCTCCATTCACCCGGAAACAATGGCAAAGATTTGCATAGGCGCCATAGTAAGAGCTGTCAAGTTCAATGGAGAATTATTACATGCTTCCCTGCCCACGCTGTCCGTTCTCAACTTGCATGAAAAGTCATTAATGTGGTCGCTGGCACTCGGTATCTACAGCTACTGCAGTGGTGCCCATGGTGCTGCAGAGAAGGCAACGGGGAAACGCCTGAAAGAAGAGGATGGTGCTGAACTCCAGTGCGTGATATGTCTATGCGATGTCTGTAAGGGCGAAATATACAGAATTCTTCCCGGATGCAACCATGGATTTCACGTTAGCTGCATTGACTCTTGGTTGCAGACTCATTCGACTTGCCCGCTTTGCAGGTGTCCCGTCCCTTTCACTTCCGCGAAGAAGACCCGGAACGATGAGGCGCAACAGTTGATTGATTCTATCCTTTCTCATTTCCACTCTTTTCTGGATCACGTATGTACGTGGTTTGTTAACCCTCTGGGCTTTGAGCTCACGTCGACTTTGAGCGAGGATTATCGTTCTGTTCTATGATGGGTTTTCGAAGCCAATGCTGTCCCAGGTAAGAGGAAAATGACTGCCATCGGAAGAACACAGGACTCGAAAGATTACAGTACTTCTATAGATTTTTTCTCCTCCTCCTTGTTTCAATTTCCCTATCATGGTACATAGATAGGAGTTGGTTTTTATTCAGAAATTGAATGTATAACTCTAAATTTTCTTGTTTAACAGTTGCTATCCTCTGTCTACATTAAAGAGAAGCCTAATTCTTATGTTCACTGTTGTTATGGTTGACCGATGAAATGAAGTCATGAGCAGAGTCACATTATTGGTTTTCTGTTCCAATTCTTTCACATTTGTTCCCACAGTTGTTTGACAAGATACAGAAACCATTAAAACCTCAAGAAGCTACAGATCTGGGCTTCATCGGTCAAAGAAACAACTTTCTATTACCATATCCATTTGAGTTGTATTCTTATTTCTTCAAGTATATGTAATTGTGGTATAGGTCATTCCAATCTATATGAAAGGCCAAAAAAATGGGCCTGCTGGCTAAGATTCCAAGAACAACCTTGACCCATGCAGAAAATTTCCATGGATGAAGAGACCACCGGATTGTTACCGGCTTTGCTGCTTGTAGTTTTAACTTGTCTGATTAAGATGATAAATAGTACTTTTCAAATTACAAGTACAAACTCCTGTGATTAGGACGATGATAACTAGTACTTTCAAATTACTAGAGTCCTTTGGTTGGACAGCCATTGACTGCTCAGAGGGGAGACCAAGCACAGTTCAAATTCGAAAAGGYTCTTGTCTTCCATCTTCTTTGCCTCGTATCTGAATTTTCAAATACGGGAAGGAATGAGTACGTACCACCGCTCGTGTTTTCACGTTTGTGCTTTGTTCAACAATGAGTGTAGAATGTATCATTTCTTTAGTCATAGATTAGGGGGAAATCATTTCAAATTCATCATTTTGTCCAAGCTCCATAGCTTATTTCTACTTTAACTCAGATTTCTGGTCTTCAAATCCCTTAATCTCCGGGCAAACCAAATGAGAACATGCCACCAAAAGCTATAAATTGAGTAGGAAGTAGAACATATACTGCAAATTTCTCTTCTCAAACCAGTAATGATTAACTAACATGTAAAGCATGCGCATGCTGTCTCTATTAAACTTGTTTAAAAATGATGCAAAGGGAGGATTGGTGGACAGTCTATTTTAAACGCAGAGAATTATCAAGAAGCTCAAAGGAATAAAAATCATTACCACTATACAATTCATTTGGGATYGGTTGGAATTGGACCAGCCAAGAATGTCCTTTTATTTGACTTGTACGTACTCTAAGCTAGCAAACATGTGATATTAGCCATTATCTTACGAGTCCAGGAAAAATTTCCGGTTCTTCACAGTCGCGGAGGCAGAAGATGGGATACGACAAAGTCATGGTGGTTCATTCTGAGCTTCCCCTGTTCCAGGAAGAAACAGAGAGCACTGCTACTATATTTTCGGACTTGATAAGCCCTAATTAAACCACTTTGACTTATTATTATAAAATAAACTTGATCTTGAATGTGACATCTCTAATTAGCATCCATTAAAAAAAGACAGACTCTAATGATGCCCCTAATCATGTTGAATAATTGTTCTTTTATAAAATTTATTTTCTCTTTATCTTCCCTCTATTGCGTACCTAACAATAACATAAATGCTATAAATTGCATGGACAAGTTAAATAATATAGATGTTTTCAAATAATATTGTACCCTCTAAAAAACTAAGAAGGACTAAAGATTGTTTGGCTCTTAGTCTTGATAAACCTGTTTTTGCACTTGATTTACGCTTGTTTCTAGAAACAATCCTGATATGATCTGATAGGGGTTCAAATTTTTTAATTGAAATTTCAAATGTTGAAATCATGGAGTTGATATGTAGCTCCAAAGTCATATTGGAAAGTGAGAAGGGCAAGGCCACCTAAAAGAGAAGTCAAGCTTCCCAGAAATTCAGCCCTCAGCCATGGTAGCAGTCTAAAGAGGAGACTCAGAAAAGCAGAAGCCTCCTAGTATGGAAAGGTAATTTAATTTGAAGTCTATGATGTCTTACCTCATTCAAAACGCAGCCGTGTGACTGTATGGATCATTTCGTGACTTCGTCCCCGCTGACTGCTCATTCCCTCCTGCATTTATCTTTTGGGTCTGTCACTTTCAGTTCCTAACATTGGACTGAAATCTCATCTCATTCTTCTCCCAGCAGACTTTTCTTTAAGTCCTTTTAAATTTCGCTTCAAATACCAGTTCTTGATTTAAGTAGCCAATTGCATTAGAATTTCGTCGGTTATTTTTTCTTTGCTTCCCTCTCTTCTCTCTTTGTACTTCGCATATTTAGATCTTCCTTTTCTTCTCTATATCTCAAACTTGAAATTAGGACTTTTGAATCTTTTGATCAGGGTTCTGCTTGAGAGCTCCTCGAATATCCAGATATCATAACTTACCATCTCTTGGATTTGCTCCGGATATCAAGATTTCCAAAGGTTGAAGTTCAAAAAAGTCGAGTCTTTTCATTGAGTTTCTAAGATCAGACTGGAAAAGAAATTAGCTGATAAAATGGGAGACACGCCGGCGGTGGGTAGGGAATTAGATGACCCAGGTGTGCTTGAGGTAACAGGAAAGATCATGGTGGTGGCAGTCCTAGCACTCTTTTTCGTGGTAGTCTTTGTATTCGTGCTTCATCTCTATGCCAACTGGTTTTGGAACCGCCGTCGAGAAGACTCGTCTAACGCCGCCACCACACGGCGTCGCCGCCGCTTTGACTTTGCTCCTGGCTTCCAAGAGCTGAATCTTGTCACGGCGCTCCGCCGAGGTCTTGAACCGTCGGTCCTAAAAACCATACCTGTRGTTGTGTTCAGCGCCAAAGACTTCAAAGATGGATTGGAATGTGCAGTTTGTCTTAGTGAGGTCTCTGAAGGTGAAAGGGCGAGACTTTTACCAAAATGCAATCATGGGTTTCATGTTGAATGCATTGACATGTGGTTTCAGTCTCATTCTACTTGCCCTCTTTGCCGAAATGCAGTCTCCCCTGATCCTGAATTAACTTTGGAGTCTATACTTCAGGTACCAATGCATGAGAATGCAGGTGCTAATGGCTATTCAACAGAGTCTCCAAATTTCCCCACAAATGTGTTGTTCTGGGGGGATGAGACTCAGGTTAGCACTTTAGGTAATTGTTTGGAAGAAGGCAATCAAGGCCGTAATTCTTCTCAGCCACCAGTCTCCTCTTCGTCCTTCTCCTCCCCATCCTCTTCAACATGTACAAGTAATAGATCGACTGGAACCTTGGTGATTGATGTCCCAAGGCAAATTCACGAGGATGAGGAACCAAAATCACCAGTTCCGACGCGCCTGAGGTCATTAAAGAAGCTCTTGAGCAGGGACAGGAGGATAAGCGCTCTAAGTCCCAGGGAGTTTGATGTGGAGCAACAAGGAAGTAGAGGCCAAAGTTAGCAGCTTTTCACCTTATTCTGCTAGTGAATTGCTGTCTACATGGATTGTTCAGAGAAGCTGTTGCGAACTCTAAAGGTGATACAATTATTGCTTTGCCAAATGAGCATCTGAAGCTGATTGTGCTCCCTTTCAGTGTGCTATTCAGTTCAGAAGGTTGGCATAATCTTGGAACTCTGATGTATCTGGAGCTGAATGTGGCCTGCACATTTTACTTGTTCAATTTTTTCAATGTTCTTTGATTCTTAGTGAAGATYAAGGTTGGAATTGACCTCATCATTCACTAGCTTGTTACTTCAAGCATACTTCTTAAACGTTAGGAAATGAATATATTGTATATAAGCTTCTCTGTCTGAGAGTTCTCTGACAGGAGAGTAAATTCTCAATATGCTAATGCAGATTTTGTTGATGTTAGCTTCCATGCATATTTATTCTTTTAGCCTATTGCAGTTCTTAGTTTGGTGGCTGAGCATTTGAATTCAGTTTTCCTCGTATATCTCTGAGCGGGTTAATTAAGCTTACATCACCATCAATGGAAGACTTGGCCATTGAAATAATTGATAGTAAACTAGAAGGTAAATCGAATCAGTTGCCAAGCAATCTCACAAAATGAGCAACTTAGTCGTGCACAGTGGCCAGGAGGTGCGCAAGAGGTTGAGACTTGCCAGTCGAAATTTACCAAATCAGTAACACTTCAAAATCTGCATTAGCATATTGAAAAGATCCAAATCTAGTGAAGTACAGCTTGATATATATCCTTCGTCTAGGAAAAGGATCATTAACCAATGGGACCTTCTACTACTGGTGTTCAGGTACTATGTTACCAAGTAAACAGGTCCGTAGGAGTGAGCATCATGCGGACTGTTAGGCTGGTTTAGACAAATATAGGGTACTACTCCATCCTCCTCTCTCTTTGATGGGTTGAAAAGGCTCATCAAGGGTCCTGATGTGGGCTTCCGATATCTGCTGGTAATGCCGCCTGTACCACCATTTATTGGACCAGAAACTATACCACTACGCCTCACTTTAGGATTAAAGGTGGAGCCATCCGACGGTTCCACCTTAGTCTTGCTTTTCTTTTCCATCTTCAACCATGAAAAAAGTGAACTTTTCCATGATTTCCTGTTTCTTCTCTCCCCATGTAACTCTGCCTTTCTTGTTTCTTCAACGTGTAGAGGAACAGCCTTAAAGTTCCTTTCATAGGCATGATTTTTTGCTTCTTCTAGGAACTGAAAAGGGCCAAAATATCAACTTTTGCATTCCAATCCAATGAATCCAGAACAAAATTAATTAAGCCCATGTGCACATTAAAAACTCACAAGCTGTCCATCCTGGCCAACTCCAAAGTCCATTAAAAGCTGACCTATTGATCTATCCAGTTACTAAGGAAGATGCATARAGAAACAGAGATACCTGATTGAAGTTTGCCTGTGAATCAAACTCATAGGAACAGTGGTTTCCAGCTTCAAGTTTTGGATGCATCACATTCATAATTCCTGTAGATTACTAAAGGACATCAGTTCTCAGGCAGAAGAGTTGTTAATTTATTTTCTTTGCTTCCTAGTCGTCCCATGTGACTATACGGGAGAGCTTTATATAAATTTGTGGCAGAGATAAGGACCGAGAAGAAAGCTGAACTAACATTTACACATAAAAGGAAAGTTTCATTCTTGGTTGCTAAGTCGTTATGCACTGAAGACAAGCGCTATACTACCATGAATAAATAATTTTGGTTCTTACCTTCCAAATCCCCTGAAGTCATCCAAGAAACGCATCAACTATCTGGGTTCAGCTCTTCAAAAATTCAAATGATGAAGCTGTTGTGCAGTAAGGGAGGGAGAGAAGATGACGATGACATCTTACAGGAAAGAAAGGTTGACAAAGCAGAGAAATTACAGCGACTGACTGTTTAATCAATGACTACTTCGTCTGCTAAGTCCCCTGTGGATGACAATAGAAGTTAAAAACGCAGAGAGATAAATCGTGATTAACTATGAAGATGATGGAGGTTTCGTCGCCGCATGTTCAGGAGGAAAATGTAATCTGCGAGCAAGTGGTTGACAGCACACGTGAAAGTCGGATGCCTTCACACCAAATTGCTCTTAATCAAGGCTTTCTTTTTCAATTTTTTGGGGGCGGGTGAGTAAGTAGTTACCATCCACAACAAAACCAACAGTGGCTCCAACTCATTGCGCCAAATTGCTTTAAAACATAAGAACAATCCACTTTCCGAGCTAAAAATCCATTTGTCGAGTGTGAAACCCAGAAATATTTGTGCCTTTCCAGTTCGGCAAAAAGTATTGATGTTGATGCTTCATTAATTCCAGAATCAGGAGGAAAAGGTGATACAAGGATTTGGGCAAACCAACAATACCCCATCAGAGTCGGACAGCCAACTATGACCAGAAAACATGTGTCCAGCTTTAGTAACTAAAAGCCATGAGTAAATTCAAGGAAAACCACAATAGCCTCGAGATCCAATTCATCTCCTTTGCCGGCAATACCCCTATACAAGACCTACTAGATACATGATAATTCATGGTACAAAGTACTAAGAGAACAGTTAGATTACACACACTAATTCGCCCGCCCTTAACACTTTTTGGGGTTTCCTTGCTAAAGGACTTTCAATATCAAAGTTGAAGCAGAGGCAAGGCCATTACAACACCCAAAATGAAAATTAGCAATAGCAAAACCCAGCTTGGAAAGGATCGCCTCCTGTTCCTGACCTCTCTTGCAGGTTCTAGTCTATTCACCTCCCCCGTTGATGAGTTCCTATGTTCATTCAACAAAGGTCTCGAGTTCTCTTCTTCATTAGGCCCCCGTGAAGCCTGGTTCCTGGCAGGCTGCTGCTCAGCCAGCTGCAGCTGTTCATACTTCTCCACAAATTCTGGAAATAATTTCCTAAAGGTTGGGCTGTTTTGCAACAAGTTATAGCAAGCATCAGTTATCCACAAAAAAAGAAACATCTACAAGAAGAGATGTAATACACAAGCTTGAAAGTTGCAAGTATGAATAACAGAATGGCCAAAATATAATCATTTGTTCAACAGCATTGAGCACCAATTGCAGAAAATGAAAAACATATATATGCACATGCAACAATACCTGCCAATTATTCAGTTCAAATTTTTTAAAAGAAATGCAAAATCTGCGAATAACTCACTTTTTACAATTGAAAGCAAGAGATGCCTTTGCAAGCTTTTGTTTCTCAGCAACTGTAGTTGTCACACTACCTGTGGTAGGACTATTATCCATCTGCATGTAAAGCGAGGAAAATTACAAACCAAGGAGAAAGAATTCTTTAAACAATAAGGCTCTCAAGATTTTTAATTTATACAAAGACCCACGTTACAYTGCTTTCATAGAACAAAAGTAAACTCCAATTTCATTACTTTCAAAAGCAACCCATCTGAARATCATTTCATCGAGTGTTCTCGATGTTAGAAACGTACACCGTCAGCAAAAAGATTAAGCACTCAGCGTAACTAATCGCTAGTCAGAATAAGGCCCCCCCCCCCCCAATAGTTTTTCAGCTGTACCAGAACAATCATACAACTAACTTGCATGAAATTAGATTGAGARTCGTAYGGAAATCTTACCATGAATGAAAGGAGTCCCGTGAGTATACTGCACACAAGGTAAGACACAAATCAGTCACCAACAAAAGTCCCATTAGAAGACAGTAAGAACGGCATCTGTAATATTGTTAGCACTTACCTTGAGACAGACCACATAGGGTTCCAACTTTCCGGATGAACTGGAAAAATAATACAGTACATGGGAGGATACAACCTCGAATTAAGTAACAATTCATTCAAATCTACAGATAATCAATATGATTGCAACTCAAAATTCAATAACAAAATAGAGATAACTTACAATCGCTCATAGAAAGACAGATCTTCTTTTGTGTCATAAACCGACCATTTGGAGTAATCATGCTGCAGGRGAGAAAAAAGAACAAAATATGACACTTGAATCAGCTGCACTGGAATTACAGTCATTGATATGCATGACAGGTGAAACATCATATTGTTGATCAATAACCCAAAGAATACCTGATTCCAGGAGGTTTAAATGGATATTCYGGAGGAAACTTGATCTTCCCATAATAATATCCACCTAAATGAGAASGGGGAAACGTTGTCAACAGTTTGTCTTGCTCCATTCATTTATTTAAAATTACTTTTCTGGAAAAGAAAAGACGAAGAAGAAGAAGAAGAAGAAGAAGAAGAAGGAAAAGCAAAGCACTCATAAGTATGCAACAAAAAAGACGCGTCCTGGAATTGTAAATCACAAACCTGCAAAAGGTGTTCCTTCGCTCCCCTCCAACACATAATCTGGCCAGAAAATTTTTGTAAGCACATGATGCTGATGGATGAAGCAAATGCATTTGAAACTAGGGAAACAAGCTCCGAACTGGGCAGAACTTGTGCAGGTAACAGAGACACAAGTGATTATTCAAAGACATGAAAATAAGGGAACAAGCTAGCCAAATTGCCAAGTAACCTCAGAAGAATAGGTCTAGTATTGGTACGATAGTCATCAGGAGTAACTATAGTACAAATCAAGCAACTTACTTGTTCAATTTCATCTCCTAGAGGTTGATTCACATAAGGTACAAGTAAATCTAAAACCAGCATATGTTTAGAAACAAAGTTTGTAAAACATAAGTAGAGCAGTAGGCATGCAATTTCTGTTAGAAAGGTCAGAAGGTTTGTGTCTGTCGCTTCCTAAAATCTAGCTAGATGTAGAAACTATATTTATCAGACTCATGATATGCATTTGTTGAGAATATAAAGCATTCAGGTCATGGAACTTCAGAGCATTTGTAATCAGATCTGCACTGTCAGAATGATTAATAATGGTTGTAAATTTCCTTCAATGCTATATTAAGAATGGTTGTAAGTTTTGTTCAATGTTACGTCTGTTTAATATACAGAAACCAAAACATGAGAGGTGCATTAAAATTGCAATCTCCAAAACATAACATATGCTCTAACAGAAATCTGCACTGAGGCTCCTTGGCATAGCTTGTCTTAACATGTTTTCAGCTCTAAGATACAACCAGCATTTGAAATCAAAGATAACTTGGTAGTTAAGTGATATGACTTCACAGAAGGAAGATGAAATCATCCTCGAAAGGACAAGTATCTCTACAACCCATTCTACATAGGGAAATCTTACAGTTAACCACAATTACTTATGAAAGAGAACATGAAATTCCACATAAACTCTGAATGGGTCATTGCACCAAAAACAACGAAACACAGTTATACTGATGATTATATGGCACACATTCTACAAGTAACCACAAGCACAAAAAGGAGAGGGGAAAGAATGCTTACGCCATTCAAGGATGTCATTTGGGGCAGGCCGAGCCACAACATGGGAAACGGGTTCCTAAAATTTCGTAGAATAAACCGTCATCCACACACATGGAAAGAAAAAGAGGGAAAAAAAAAAAAAAAAAAGGAGTTTAGAATGGCAAAACAATAAAATGAATGGTAGCAATAAAAGACTAATTTGGACGAAGCTTTTAAAGCATCCACTACATTAGTTATCAATCCTAGGATAATGGAGCTAGAAATTCATAATTTGAATTTGAAACTTAGGTATCTGGACTAACACTGTTCAATCCTTGTACCACACAACTGAGCACATGGAACAAAACCCCACTGAAAAAGGACCTGTACTTCACAYATTACCATAATACACCTAACTAGGTATCACTGAAACGAAGGAAATATTTTTAAATGCTACAAGAAGTAAAGATCATCAAACATAGAGAGAAGGGCCGCACTTTACAAAGAGCTCTATATTCTTTCTGAAGGCGCTTTACACATGCTTTTTCAGCCATCCTCAGCTTCCAACCAATAAAAATGAATCCAGARATTCTCTGCCACCACAACTATGGTTTCACCTAACAGATACAGACTTCCTTTAATTATACTTGTAACATAGTAGCAGTAACTAAAGCTTCACAGAAGAATAAGGTGATGTAAGTATGTTTAAATATTTAGCATAATTGCAGGTGCATATAAAAGTGATGGAATTTCATCCACTAATCATCCCATATACATTTTATCGAAAGGCAAATTATGCATTCCATTAAAATAACTAAGAAGGTTTAGCATCCACACACATTCAATACATCATCCCATCTTATAAACCATAACATTATTAAGTGGAAAACATAAAAAGTAAAAATAGAAGGTGGGAARAAAAGGCTGTGCATTGAAWAAGCCGAGTCTCTGCAATGGTATTACTGAAAATCCCAATAGCACTAGGAAAARCTGCCTCCTCCAAGTAAGCATCATTCAACATATTCCCATTTCCGAAATCAAACATGTATTGCTGAATAACGACTGGGACACCTCAAATGAGATTGCATAATGTTCTACCTCTAAACCTCAAAAACCAAGCAAATTTACAAACACAGCGCCATATCTCATATCGTATTACATGCATTTCTAAAATTGCAGACGTCTGTCGATTAAGACTCATAATCAAAGCAGGATACTCAAACCTTTCCATCGAAAGCAAACTTCAAGCTAATTGAAGAAATTGTTTTTAAAAAAAAAAATAATCAATAACCAAAATTCGATCCATATCAATCCCTACAAGTGAGCAGATCCATAAGAACTTGCTGCCAATTCAGTCATATAAAAAGGTCAGCACAAAGCCCAGAAACACACAAAAGATTTGCTAAAATAAATACATCAACAGATAAGATAGAATTTTCAATTACCAATAGGAAGTGAAATTTGAATCCTCAATCTCTGGCATTCGATCTCAGCAGCCAAGAAGTATACTATGTAAATTTAAATGCTTCCCTTGGAAACTTTAATTTATATTCGAGGATTTGTAAAAATGGGTTATAGTTCGAAGAGCGTTGGGTTTGGGGAGAAAAAACTTTTCTCCTTTTTCTCTGCGTTCCCAGAYGGTTTATTGTCCAGCAACAATGTGCGCGTTGGCGTTGGCGATGGCGTTGGCGTTCGCTTCCCTATGAAATCTCTATAATAACCTCAGGAAGGTATGCTTCTGAAGTCATTCTGGCGATAATTAGTAAAGGATAAATTCGACTTTTCACAGCCGATAGAGGGCCTTGGAGATCCCAATGCGCACACCGTCAAAGATCAGGCGATTTGCACCTCAATAGCTGGATTGTGTGTTTAATACTTTTTTTTTTTTTTTTTTTTTTACAATCACAGTTCGGTCATGACTCATGAGAGGGAAAGGTCCTCAAGGTTACGTGGAGTCCGGAGATTGGTTCAACTTCTGTATAAATTTGAAATAAGTAGTTCTTTTTTTTTTTTTCTTTTTAGTTACCTCTCATCCAAATATTAGATTTTTTTGAGGATAAATAAACCAATTCTTGATAATATATTATTCTTCTTTTTGTTTAAATATCAAGCAAATGACAAATTAGTAGATTTTCTAAATATAAATAATTTATTTTTAAATGTATTAAAGCACGTATATGTGAGTTGCATACTTGGGGGTTATTGCTGGTGACTACACAAAGCAAAAAGTTCTTGGCATCCATGGAAGGTGCAAGTTCAGCCCAGGAGATACTCTGGAGATCTRTTGTTCTTGGGCCTCCGAATAATGACTCAATTCGTATCAATTAGGCCCATGATAAATTATTGGCAAATTTGAGCCCGAAAGATCTCTCTCCTATCTGGAACTTAATGGCCCAWTCTGCAGTCTGAAATCTTGAAACAAAAATAAGTTGACCGTAAAATTTATAAGTAATCAAATTTAATTGATATGAGTGGTTTGATTTTCATTCTTCAAAAGAGCTTGGGAGTTCAATTTCATTTTCGTTCGGCCCCAAGATACCTTGTGCTTTGGCTTTAGGGATTCAATACCACTCTCGTTTAGCTCCAGAATACCCCATGTTTTAACTTCAGATGTGATTTAATCTGACTTTGGTTAACATGAACTTTATTTTTCCTATACATTTAATTTTTTTATCAATATAAGAATAAAAATATTATTTTAATATTAATTAGATACTAATTTATTATTTTCTTAATTTATATATTTTAACTCATCATTTAAAGAATGGAAGAAATAAGTAGTTTTTTTTCTTCCAATTACTTGTTGTAATAATTGGGTACTTCCTTCATCTAAATATCAAATATTTAATTTTGAGGAGAAATGATCTATTTATATCTTCTTTTTTTTTCCTTTCAATATCAAGAAGATAACCAGTTACTAGATTCTTTCAATAAACACAATGAAATGAATTCATCAAAATACCCCTACGAAAAAGAAAAATTACATAATCTCAACKTTTTCAAATTTCAYTTCTAAAACAAATGAACTGGCCCATCTCACATCATTAAGGCTTAAGTGGAGCCTTGGATCCCCCTTCAAGCCCAGCTAAATATCTAGGCCACGCTCATCATATTTTAATACTATGTGAAAAGAGAAATAGGCTGCGAGACGAAAGCGTGGCCGTTCCTCGATATCAGAAACACGAGGACTTTTTAAGTCCGAAGCTTATCATGCGTTGTCACCTCCATTCTTTTTTGCATAACGATTAAAATTTATCAAATACTTTTAACAGTTAATTTTACTTTTAAAGTAACTTTTTAAATTGAAAAAAAAACAATATCAAATGCACTCATAAAAATACATATTTTCGAAACTGAAGAAAAAAACAATCCTAAATGCACTCATGGAGTTGTCCATCTTCGAAGCAGAAGGCGTTAGTGAGACCTGAAGAGGGGGCTTCTAGATAGCACATCCTCCTGGCTGGATCCCATCTAGTTTGCAACAAGAAAACAAAAGCCACAGCCGAGCTCTACTTTTGTGCAGTTTGAATCAGAACGGATTCAAACAAAAACCGAAAGAAACTTTTTGAATTCAACCTTGTAGGATCATGGTTTTCAGAGAAAGTCAGAATATAATATGAACCGTTTCTGCCTTCCGGGGATTGAATATTATATCACGTGCCAAGTCACATGACCAAACAGAAGCTGAAACAAACTAATCTGGAGTCTCAGTTACAACGTGAAAACTTAGTCAAAGAAGCATCACATGATCCCACTTAATTCAGATTCCCTGTAGATTATTATAGAGCAAGAAGAGCATGTATAAATTTCATTCCAAGTACCTAATTGRCACAATATCTGATCASAGCTTTCTCAGTGCCACTCAATAGCTTGCTCTGCAGCATAAACACCGAGAATTCCCACCYTCCACTAAGCTCCATCTGCATATACTCCAATCAGCAAGAGGAAACTCTAGCATTATGAAGCTCCAGTACAGGGCACTCGCTGTTTTTGCTCTTATGCTTCTGTTAACTATTAGTTCCTCATCCTGGAAAGCACAAGCATCACGTCACATGTTGAGCAAAATACCTGCATCCTCACTGTCAAGAACGGCTTCATCTTCACAAGCTCTGAAAGGTTTACAGGGGCAGAAGCAGGATCCATTCAAGAAGGTGGACTCAAGCTTTAGGAGAATACCTCCAAGTAGATCTAATCCCACACAGAACAAGTAACTTCCTAAATCCAAAAAGTTCCAAGGCTTTTCTACAATGCATTTCTCATTCGGATATCATGCTCTTGTGCCAGGTACAAGCCTCCATGGAACAACTTTGACTGAAGCACCAAACAAGAGAAGACTAACCCCCAGACCAGCTCTTTAATCAGAAAATTTACTTTAGCTGCTTCAGAGTATAGTTTATCTTTCTCCAATACAATGGATGAATGTGTAGAAGAAGTTAGGATCACTTCAGTTTTTGTATTTCATAGTAGCATCAATTTTGCTCTTACATGYACTGTGAGTTTAGGGATGTGAATAGAATCATTCTGTCATCAAAATTTCCTATAATCAAAGTTGACAAAATTACAATTACAACAAAGATCAAAATTTGGAGAAATTTTGAATTTTTTTTTTTTATACCTTAACTAAGAATCCATCGACTTCTGGAGGAGCTACAAGCAACTGTTACTCACAACAATCAGAGTACCACTACTCTCAATTGTATGTGTTTTTCTTCTTGAATTTCATAYCATTGGGTGAACCTSTGGAAAAAGGGGATCCTTTATGTGGCCGCTTTCGGCCTGACTCAGTCTTTAATGCTTGATGAGACAAAAAATGTGAACCAGAAGTAGAAGTGATTCTAGAAAGGCTAGTGTCAATCTCTTTCCTCATATCCTTCAACTTTTCTGGTTGAGATTTATGATAAGGTTCTGCAAGAAAGCTCTTCTTTTCTGATGCTTTAGTTTCCGAAGGTCCAAAAGTAGCRTAAAATTCTTTGTAAGCAGATTCCTTRGATGCTTGTCTYAGCTTCCATTGATCAGGCCGTTTTGCAAATCTATGATAACCAAGTGAAAATAAATCAATTAAAGAAAACAAACCAAASGATTGCTGTAAGACCAATTCTGTATACTTGATGGTTCRTATAGTGCAGTAGAAAATTTTAWTCTTTTCTTGCAATTTCTCATGATATGTGATCASGAGCCAAAAAAGAAACAGGAGGTTTAAAGAYCTATTTCATTATGCAACTAAGTGAACAATAAGGTTTCCTACTACTCACAYTTTCTGTCCTTTATTTAGAAGTCTGATAATCAAGGCATGCAAATGTTAAGTCATATAYYAAGATTCAATATTTAGAAGTCTGATTATCAAGGCATGCAAATGTTAAGTCATATACTAAGATTCATCTCATAAACAGAAAATTTAGGCATACAGCAAATATAAGAAAACGCAGCTATTCTATGATATACACCACAGCAGTGAAAACTATAGTATATCTGCTATGCATCTGAHGAAACTACAAATTCAGACCACGCAAGTAAATGAGAAGATGGAGGTAACAAGTGTTACAACAGGAAACAATTTCGACACTGAGAGCAGTTAAACAATGACCAATCACAGTTGGAAAGTCTATATCATGCAGTCAAAGCACTATCACATACCTACTAAGGGAGAACAAATGCAACATAGAAGTGCAGAAACGTTGCATAAGCTGGCAATATACCTCATACAAACAACAAACAAATATAGTACATAAGAGGGGAGAGAGGAATAAAAGTAGCTTACCCCTCAACATCAAGTTTCCTCAAGAGGTAAGGCCCCTGCTTGGTTTTGGAGAGTTCTGTTTGCACAGGCAGTAATTCTGATACAATCATCTCTCTTAGAGACGCATTGCAGGCATTGAAGCATTTCTCAATAGTAAATGAGCCAGACGGATGCACTGAAATCTCTCCAAAATGTCCACGAAGCCTTGAAAGGATGGAAATAAGAAATAAAGGTATATCCAATCAACACGAGAAACAATAGCAGACAAATACTGAAGTACGAATAAGAAAGACATAACATACTTGAGAACTAATCTCCTCTTCTGTTTTACAGAAGCATTTGAGGAGAGAAAAGCCTCAACTACCCGGGAGCCACTGGGGTCTTTTGCTGTTTGAAGAATATGACTGTCTTCTAAAGAAATGATACTGGTGATATAAGACTGTATGAATTCCTGTAGAATATAGGAAGGTGTGATTTTCACTTGTAATTAGACAAAAATTACAAAAGGAAAAGAGAGAACTCTTGCTAGAGGTTCACTTAGGTAATCAAGAGAGTCGCTACGAACTAACTTATATACTGCTCTCAGGAACACACAGGAAACTAAAAGGAATTCTCATCACAAGAAAAAAGGGGCAGTGGAGGAAGGGCAAGATCAAAAGAAAGAAGGAAGAGAGAAGAAAATAAAACCACATACACTTGGAAGTCTGAAAATTGACTGGAGAATTAAAGAACCCACAACATGCATCTTAGCACCATTTGGCCAATCCCAGCTTGATTTATCTTCACAGAAAAAGTAGTTATCCAGGAATAGGATTCGCGGGACAACACATGTGGGAGACTCATTCATTCTGCAARCAGCAGCAGCAAGAGCCTGACAACACTGCCAACACAAACACAAATATCACYCAAAACAAGAGAGATTCAGTGAATCAAACTTAGCACAGGAAACAGTATGTTGGGTTATTTTAGTAATTTTTGCTTGGATTTGTGAAATGGTTAATTTACTCATTTCTCACCGATGAAGATCACAGGCAATCTATTTAATGATGATTACTTCAAAAATCAGTGTCCAAACTAGTGCTCTAGGATATTCACTCCATCTTATGAACAATGTAACACCCCAACAACGAAAAGAAAAAAGAAGGTTGAAATTTAAGTTTGAGGAAAGAAATATAAAGTCCAAATGATTTCAAGAATTTTAGGCACTGATTTTTATGTGCAATTACTTTAAGGGATGATGATTAGCTGCACTGACCTTATTTTCATGGCTGTGAAGTCTTTGACATGCTGCAACAACAGAAGCAACAACACCAGATCTTCCCATTTCAAGCAGATCCTTATATTTTCCACCCAGCTCCTCCCAAATAGTCTCCATCTAGTAGCCAGGTTAGAAAGGGGGGGGGGGGGGAAGAAAAGGAAAGACAAATGATAAATTGCAAACCTCTCGAAGGAAATTATCAAACTTAATTTTAAGCAAGAGATAAAAGAAAAAGGCATTTATAAGAACTAGCATTACAGCAGACATACCTGGTCTCGAGTTCTGGCATGAGAAACCAAAGCTTGCACAACAAAATTCCCACACTGATGAGAAGAGAGAGTAAATAACGAATTTTTGAATATTTTCAGGAATAATTCATTATACAAGGTTTCAGGAGCCACTTCCAARATAACCTGTCCAAAGCATAGATTTTAGAGATATCAGATTTCCAAGGTACCTAAAATGCTCAATCAATCAGAATTTGATGGGAGCTTCAGTGAGAGATTATGTAATAGCACATCGAAAGTTATGTGCACTGATGCAAGTTGGTGTACTAACAATTTAATAAGACAATTTCTCAGCATTTCAATGATACGAATTTCAAAAACTAGTTAAGTAGATTAGCCTCGTCACAACAGTGGAAGGGGAAACTAGTCATTCAGTTTAATTTGATGCTGCTTAGCCTCCTGGTGCACATGGCAGTGATTCTTTTGATCACTCATGACAAAAGAACTGAGTGATAAATTGAATATGAAGAGACGGAGAGGCGGAAGGAATTCTTGACGCAGCAAAAGTCAATTGAAGTGACCAAGTACGATATCATAACATGCAGTGAGCAAGTAGTTCTGGAATCTATTTATATCACCTCCATCAAATGACTGAATGCAGTTTCCTCCATTAAACTTAAAAGGTTTTGCACAACTGTTACTTCTATAAGATTATCCTCAATGGTTTTCTCTGTGCTGCATCCAAGAAGAATGGGAATGATGTGCAATAGCAACTGATCTTGACCAGCTAATAACTTCAGAGCAGTCTGCCAATAAATATGTAAGATCCGTCAAGAAAAAAATTCAGTTAGGAGATAATCATATACAAAAACCTATCTCTCTGTTCATATACCTCATAGATGAACAGACAGAAATGTAAAACTTGGAAGAATATGATAAAAGGGTACKCCATTGGATACATGACTAATGCACAAGTTTACAAAAGACTATTTAATTTCCATTTTTATTTCGGGGAAGGTAAAATGAAAAATCTGAACTGGCTACTAAAGCATACCTGCAGAACCAAGCTGCCGTACTGGTTAACTTGAAGAGCAGCCATATCTCTCCGGGCAGTGTCCAATATCCCAGATACAAGGAACTTAAGTAACTCAGGAAATCTCTGCAGAAACTGTTGCATGTCGTTATCATTTAGCTGAGAAGTTTTGATATTCAACCTCTCAGCCAACACAACTGATGACTTAGCAGCATGGAACTCTGAAGAATCCAATGCCACTCCTCGACAAAGACAAAGAAGGCTTCGAAGAACATGAGATCCATAACAATTGCACATCAAGTCAATAGGGTTCTCCACTATCATCTGGCAGTACAAACGAAGAAATGWGATAAACAAAATCCAGCTAACATACACAAAGGCTACGCATCAACAAGAAGTTCCTAGAACAATTCAAATCAATTTTTGCAACACATGCAAGAGATTCCATATTGTTTTCTTTGACATGCACACATGTGCTCACACACACTTGTATGTATATTGTATATGCATCTGTGCTGCATGCATGACACATATCTAAGACATAGGACCTGCAGTATACTACTTAAACTTCACAAGAAAAACAAAGTTAAGAGTTATAGCTGATAATAAAAGATTTTGATACCTTGCATATTGTAGATAGAGTCTCCTCAATCCCAGAATGGGTATCGCTATCCTGAAGATGCACAGCCAAAGACTTTAAGGCTGTTTCAGCTACATGAGAGCCAGACCTATCCATGGCAATATGAGGAAAGTTCTTTGCAGAGCTTCTTAAGAAGCCACAAAGGTGCTCCACTGAACAGCCTTCGAGAAGAGCTTGCAAAGTGTGGCTTATAATGTAATCAGTTGCAAGTTCTACTTCTTTTCCTCTTGCCTCATCCAAAGCATTTCCACATATAACAGACCTTTCCTCTAAATCAATTTCAGAACCTTCAATAATATTTGCAATCTCTGCAAAATATTTAGCTGTTTCTGGATCAACCTGTTTCCTAAGATAAGAATTCAATGCGTGAGTGTCCATTGTTACTGCAATTTCTATCATAAAAATCAAGTACTTCAACCAATCAAAACCTGACAAATGACATCTGCGGCACTGAGACTTTCTGATGTTTTGAGGATCTCTGAGTTTTGACATTGTCATCCAACCAACCACCAGAATTCTTAGCCCAATTATCTCTATTGAAACCATCATCCTTATGCATTGCTTTTCTGCCCTTTTTTCTTTTCATTCCTTCCTGATTAAATGAATGATCTTCTCCTGCTGCCATTAAGTTACTCCCACGTGAATTATAGTATCTAAATTCTCTTTGCGCAAAGATTTTGAACCAAGAGAAACCCCAGTTGATCCCTGTTTCTTCAGCCGCCTCACTTCTTCAAACCCTACGATCAACAGCCTTCACTAAACTTCGAAACTGATAGGTAGGAAACGAAAATGTATAGAATTGATCAATTTATTTGCACCCCAAGTAATTTAAAGAAAAAAAAAAGAAAAGGAGTTTCTTCTCCAAATATATGGAAAGTTTAATGCATAATATGAATTGGCTTCTAATGGCGAAATAAACAAACCACTCAGCAGAAAAAGCCAACTTTTTAAGTTATGTAATGTCAAAGGCAACCAGATAGCTCCTCTTGTGAATATGATATCTGCTTAAAGATTCCATAGTCTTTCTTTTTTTGATGAATAAAGATTCCACGGTCGTATTCGTAAACATAGCAACACCAATACTCACTCAGCTTAATGTTTTGAATTTTTTTTTTTTTTTGCCAGAGACTAATCATTTATCAGTAATACCTATGTGGAACAACAATTCAGGATGCACAACAATTTACAAAAGGCAGAGGAGTCTATGCACATGGCCGTTTGTGTAGCAAGCAATAACAGAAATTAAAGAACTCAAAGTCGCTGCAAAAAATAATAGCAAGCATACCTAGAGACTTCAACAAAAATTCTGAAAAATTGAAAGTCCTGATATCGAGCTACAGCAGCGGAGAAGAGAGAGCGGCAACAGCAGTTTAGCCAAAAGAAGGAGACGATTGAAGAGATGCTCCAAATCGGGCACAGCGGGCATATGGAGCAGATCCATTGGATTTACTGGGCCAATTTAACAAGCCCTATTGAATATGCCCAGGACGCTTATTACATCAAGCCCAATTGAATTCTAAGCTTATACGTGGGTTCTTCCTAGGTTTAAGAACTTTGGGCCAACGCTTTCAAAAAAAATRAAAAAATAAAAARAACTTTGGTCCAACTAAAAGAACTTGGCACACCAACGATGACTTCTCTTTAACAGAASGTGACAGGTGGCTCAATTTCAGCTACGGTTATTTTAGGACTCAATTGAGTAAAATCTCATAGGTCCCGTTTGAATTCATAATTGAAATGACAAAAAACAATTTATTTCTATTTTGACGCTTATGATTATAAGGGATATTTCTGTATTTTAATTTGTAAGAATCAATCGAATTTAATTTTTTTCAGTAACTAGCCCCATGCGGAACTCACAAAATTGGCTCAATTAGTTACATTAATCCAACTAGAATTTCCATCATGATGAATAGCTAACCTCGCACCGATAGCTCCGGAATTGATTGATGAGATTGTAAGGATAGAAATCCATGTAATATACTTTGGCAATTTGACACTCAACATCAAAAGGAAGATTTTGGAAGGTCTCTTTATCTCTTGGATTCATATGCTATAGAGTGATTTTGGAAGGTCTCTTTATCTCTTGGATTCATATGCTATAGATTTGGGTATGTGGATGAAATATATGCTATAGACAAGGGTTCGTCCCAACTTGTCTGTTGTTCAAGATGTTGACCCTTACTTGAAGTTCCAAGTGCCTCGAACAGGAAGCATAGCGGGGATTTGCATGTACTCCAGTCATGGTATTCTCCCTCCTCCTCCCATATTATTGTTCATTCTCACGGGCAAAAGCAAGAAAAGTTGTAGGAAGCTTCAAGTTGATCTTTGTAGCCAAACCAAAACCCTTTTAGCTCGGTTCCTAGTTTTCTCTTTAACGGRTYTGTCTTTCATTATATGTTATTAATTGCGACAGATAAGRATATAGAAAAWTAGTGRAATGTAATTAATATTGACAAAAAAATTTCGAAGCAGTAGTCGAGTAAAAACGAATTTCATAGTGATTTAAGGATGAAATTAGAAACTTGATCTTGAAAGGGCAGAATGATAATTTTTTTAGATAAAAATTATATATAAAATTAACAATGCATAAGATGTTGAAAAAATGTGAAAAAAATATTGGGAGGCGCCTACAGTTGCTTCTCGTCTGCCTAGCTTCGCCCTGAACTCAAACCTAAACTATACAGACAAAACGAATCTCAAATCTTCTAAGTAAGTGATTGAAATGACCTTAATGGCAGATGTATCGACACACCAGCTACCAAAGGCCAGAAGTCCATAACCCAAAAAATGGCAACCACCAGAACTACAGCAACGTTGAAGGGGACAGCTAGGGCCGGCGTAGGGAAAAAGGCTTTAATCATCATAGAGCACAATGGAGGTTTTCTTTTCTTTTTCTCGTAGAAATGAAAGCGAGAGAGACTTGAGAGAAATGTTTAGATACAATGAATATCTAGTTGTAATTAAAGATATAACTTTTAATCTTTAATTAAAGTAATATTTTTTCCCTGAGGTACGAGTCTGGAAGGCCCCGATGTACGTCCCTCTCTGTGAGTACTAGCTAGAGGTAGTAACCATTAGTAAATGAGAAGCTCAGCAGAATGGCATCTGCTAAGGGCGGTTGCCAAGTTTGAACTTTCGAAAGCAMGGCCCGAGGGGCCAAAGTTTGGTGGGCGTCAATGGTTTTTTATGAAATACTACCCAAAAAAGAAGAAGACACATTATGACGAAATAATCAAGTTGCCAAGTAGGCCGTAATCATGGGACCCAACCATGTGCAATTATAAGCACGTATAGGAACCTCCCCGTCTCCACGTAGACACTTTTGAAAAGTCAAAATTAAATCAAGATATCCATATACGGACCCATTTCTTTTTAACATAGCCCGTAAATGAAGATTCACAAATAAAAATTTATGCAAGAGAGAATTTGG
>MEJB01000013.1:10255348-10327694 GCA_001752375.1 Rhazya stricta | reverse complement strand
GTTTGACATCCATTTGTAATGAATTTTGTATTTATCTATTGAATAATATTAATTAATTTAATTTGATCTCTGAATACTTACGAGATTTATCGATAACGTACTTCCTTATTAATAATCGAAATTATTAACTTAATAATTTACAAATTCGACATCCATTTACAACRAATTTTGTATTCAATTATTGAATAATATTAATTGGTCACATTTGATTCCTAAATACTTATAAAGTTTATCAGTAATGAACTCTCTAAAAACCTCAAAATACATGATATTTTACATCTATCATGTATAGTTACTATTTTAGATAGCATCATCATRAAGATAGGTGAAAAACARAACGATACACTAAATTTTGGTCATAAAAGATATTATTGTGATCAAAAACTTGCCAAACGCGTATTATTATAGTGAATCAAGAAATATAACATGATTTCAAGCAAGAACGAATTTAAAAAATTAATTTTACTARACGAGATAARAAAGATATTTTTTGAAAAAATATATCAAATACTTAGATAAAAATTTATCGCGCTACCTCTAACTCTGTGTTTATTTCCGAGACAACGGTGGATGGTTGTCTTTTGAATTCTCGGGAGGCTCATTGACGAACTACACAGCTCCATTTGATTTTTCAAAAGAAGGAGAATAATTGTTCTCCTTTATGCTTTTATTTAAATTCACTTGTTTAATAGTGGAAGGTTAATAAGAAAGCATCCAATAAGAGGTGTACAAGTAAAGAGGGAGGAGACGAGGATCGTCGGTGCTGTCTTATATTATCGAGTGGCATATTCCATTTCCAGACTCTCTACTTTGGCATCCCAAACTTTTCTTATGTCCGCAAATCAAATCATAACCTATAGAAGTAGCAAATTCAAACAATACTTTGCCTATTCTCTCGTTATGCCCATATTCTTTTACTATAAATATAAAAAAACTCGACGTTGATGCTTGCACAGTACAAAATTAATAGATCTTCGAGTCATGCTATGTTATTCTATGTTATAGTAACTCTCATCCTTCCTTTCTGTCATGACTTCTAATCTGATTCATGTTGTGGGAATGTCTTCAATTGTTGAAGTTGTAATTCTTCATGGAACTGAGCTAAGGACTGCGCTAGGGGACGAAAGTCGCCTCACAAACTGAACAAAAATGCAGCTGTGCATAGACAAATGGGTTGGAAATAAAAAGAACAACAAAAACGTGGTCCTATAATGAATAATGTCCGTAAGAAACAAAAGAGGAACACCCGTTCCAACATTGATCTGCACTTAAACCGAGGGATGCGTCCTGGATAATGAATTTTACTGCCCAATTGCCTTACAGCTTCCAATTGATCCGAGCAGCCAGGGAAGGAAGCCATTGTGCAATAATGTCAATAGGATCATTCTCAGGGAGGATATAATTGTAATTTACAGTCACTACCCCACCATTCAAGGGGACCAATAACCTTCGTTATTGAGTTTTTTATTTTCTTTTTGCAAATTTTGAAAATCCACAGCCGCCACCTCCTGGCATAAATACCTCCCCATCTAACAATCAGCTGATGTATCATACAGCAAACGCTTCAAACATCTTTCTAGCTGGTCAATAATGGCGAATCTCAGACAAGTTTTTGCCGGAATGTCCGATTCCGGCAATAGAAAAAAGAAGCAAATTTTTGCCGCTCTTTTGGCAGCTGTTCTGCTCATTGCTGCAGTCACTGGAGTGGCGGTCGGAGTCAAGTCACGCAAGAGCGACTCTCAGCATGCTGCTATTCAGGTCTCCGCTGCTCATGCCATTGTTAAGAGCTCGTGCAGCAGCACATTGTACCCGGAGTTATGCTACTCCACACTTGCCAGTTTGCCCGAGGTAAGCAAGAAGGTGAAGAGCCAAAAGGACGTAATTGAGTTGGCCTTGAACCACACAATTACGACTCTCCAGCACAATTACTTTGTCGTAAAGAAGCTAATATTAGCTAGAAAGAATCTTACGAAGCGTGAGAAAACTGCATTACATGACTGTTTGGAGACCATAGATGAATCTCTTGATGAGCTCCACGAAGCTGAGAAGGAACTTCAGACATACCCCAACAAGAAGTCTCTTAAAGAGCACGCAGACGACCTCAAAACCCTACTGAGTTCTGCCATAACTAACCAAGAAACGTGCCTTGATGGCTTTTCTTACAATGAAGCCGATAAACATGTTCGTGAAGGGTTACTAAAAGGAGAAACTCATGTGGAGAAGTTGTGTAGCAATGCTTTAGCCATGACAACGAACATGACCGATACAGACATTGAAAACGAAATGAAGTTGACCGGCCGGAAGCTGAAGGAGGATGACACAAGTGGATGGCCCGAGTGGTTGTCTGCTGGTGACAGAAGGTTGCTGCAGTCACCATCGGTGACACCAAATGTAGTTGTGGCGGCCGATGGTAGTGGAAACTATAGAACGGTGTCCGCGGCTGTAGCAGCAGCTCCCGAAAAGAGCAACAGGAGATATATTATCAGAATCAAAGCTGGCATTTATAGAGAAAACGTGGAGGTGCCCAAGAAGAAGACTAACATAATGTTCCTGGGAGATGGTAGAGCCAACACAATCATCACCGGAAGCAGAAATGTGAAGGATGGCAGCACCACTTTCCATTCTGCCACAGTTGGTGAGTTTCCTTTCCTCTTTCATACCTCTAAATTACATTTCTGGTTCAGAATTTTTTATCTTCAAGCATAATGAGGAGTATTCTGTTCCAAATCTGGAACTTAACCCAGATTTAATTCATGAAAGTAATTCAAAGTCACTAATTATAAGGTCCAATATGGTATGGGATGTCATAGGAGTCTAGATAAGCCTATAAAAGATTAGCAGAAAGCATAAATGCCAGAGACAAGAAAGCAGAGACCCGTGTCTATTTACCTAATCTATCGAAACATTTCTTAGAGTTCCTTGTAGTTTATCCTTTTCCCACGTCTAGCATAGCGTCACCCTTGGCATAGGAAAATGGACGTGCCTTTTTTCGTCGTAATTGTGGCGTCTAGTAGCGGAAGACCATGGAAGGACCAAAGAAAACCAAACTAGAAATATTATATATATAATTTAGAAATAGATATTTGTTCTTTGCATTTAATTAATTTCAATAACAGTAAGAAACACTAATGTCATAATCACAGACAACAACTTAAATAAGTTATCGCGTTTCGTATAGTATGGCTTTTTATCCAAGCTGACCCAATTGGTGCTTTCCAGCTGACCCATGGTCCACTCCTTTGAAAGTTTTGTTACTATTTCCTCGGTGTCTTGACTTTTCGGTGCAAATTTGATTAAGGATATTATACTCTTTTAATTGCTATTGGTCCAGTTGTTTCCTTCAATTACGCCTTTATGCATCATGAAATTGAAAAAAATGGATAACAAATTTGGTCTCCTTTGGACTAACTGATTTTTTGAAAAGATAAGGTTATGCATATTTCATGCGCTCATGATTGAGCAACGTTTTACTAAAGTATTCGTTCATGTGCATGTGCAGCCGTAGTAGGGGAAAGGTTCTTGGCAAGGGACATTACGTTCCAAAACACAGCAGGACCATCCAAGCACCAAGCGGTGGCCCTCCGAGTAGGATCGGATTTATCAGCATTCTATAGATGTGATATGTTAGCGTACCAAGACACCCTCTACGTACACTCGAATCGTCAATACTTCGTGGAGTGTCTTATAGCAGGCACTGTGGATTTTATATTTGGAAACGCAGCCGCTGTTCTTCAGAATTGTGATATCCATGCCCGTCGACCAGACCCTGGGCAGAAGAACATGCTTACGGCACAAGGCAGAACTGACCCTAACCAAAACACTGGCATTGTGATTCAAAAGTGTAGAATCGGTGCCACTTCTGACTTGAGACCGGTTCAGAGAAACTTCCCGACATACCTCGGAAGACCATGGAAGGAATACTCAAGGACTGTAGTCATGCAATCCTCGATCACTGATGTAATTCACCCCGCCGGATGGCACGAGTGGAATGGTAACTTTGCTCTTAATACTCTGTACTACGSGGAGTACCAGAACACAGGAGCTGGAGCAGGGAYCTCTGGGAGGGTAARGTGGAGAGGCTTTAGGGTGATCACTAGCGCAACCGAAGCCCAAGGTTTCACCCCCGGAAGGTTCATTGCTGGTGGTAGCTGGTTGGGCTCCACTGGTTTCCCATTCTCCCTCGGGTTGTGATTTCTAAGTCTTTTTTGTGGCAAGATGTAAAAACCAACATTTTATTTGGCACTTCTGGTAGTGTTCCCAGTACAATTTCTTGCGGATATGTATTACCTGCTGGGCCAGAGTGGTAAATACAATAAATTGGTCGGAGTTTTCTCGGAGATGTTATGTGTGAATGTGACCTATGAACGRATGCAAGTTTAAGCGTCTTGACGCAATTCATATAATAAAGAAAAAAATCTTTAACTCATGTTATTTTATTGAAATCTTCTAATATACTTTTCTATTATACTACTTATTAATATCTATCTTTATTCATTAATTAATACATGATATATATATATAAAATTTGCCCATAATCTCTCTTCTCTTCTATTTTAGATATAATAGGAAAATATAACAAGAAAATGTATTGAAAAATTTAGAAGTACAATCAAACACGTTGGTTCTATTTGGATAGCACAGTCTTCCTTTCTAAAATATATGGTTGAGACCAATTTATACTGGGCATGTTATATCAAGAAAAATGGCCCATTTTCGTTGGATCGGAGAAGTAGAACGCCCGAATCATAAATCATTTAAGTGGTGACATGGGCCTATCCCATTCTCGTTGGATCAGAGAAGTAGAACACCCCAATCATAAATCATTTAAGAGGTGAAATGGGCCTACTCAAGCTAAAAAGGGCACCAGGCCATAAAAATGTAAAGGCAAAAGTGACATAAAAACTAAAAGAAACGACGAAACAGACAGAGGCGTGATTCTCGGAGCAGCGCCTACCAGAGTTGATACCCCGCTGGATTCACATGGCGAAACGAACGGGAACCTATATTTCGTGTGCCATTTCCACTCTTCAGATACTGTGATGGCCGTCCACCAGTTGACCTAATAATAGATTGACGGCAACCGGTACCCATTGTATRAGGAAGAAGGTTGTTTTCAGAGCCCAGACGAGGGAGTGATAATCGRCCAACTGGAGTTAATAAAATTATATGACAGAAGGGGCTAACAAGTCTCAGCCGTTYCAGTAATGGAGGAAAAGCACAATTGGACGGTCTTTGCAGAAATGGACAAAATGGATTTGCTTGTTCCGCGTAATTATACTATAATGGGTGCCGTAGTGTATAGCAGGACCTTACCCCTTGCAGTTTCCATTCCATTAGTATCCTCCAAATTCCAGCTCGATTTCGCCTRGCAAATCTCTCTTCAGAGGAATGTTCATTTCTTGGTCACTCTCCTCAAGTAGGATCATCTTATTCAGATACAGTTTAAGTTATTATTAATTCAAGAATTGGTCAAAATCAATGAATGAGTTATGTCAAGTGGTTCCAATTATGGTCCCTAATAGCGCCTAATTAACATAGGTTACGGTCGATCCATTAGGTAACAGAAGACAACATTACGAGTTAACCCTCATCAGTCAATATCTTTCCTTTTTTTGTTTTTCTTCTTTTGGAATGGCTCAATGCATGGCCTAATTGCTAGCTGTAGCCCAATTTTCTTTTTTTTAAAAAAAAAAATACCCTTATCATATTTTGATGTATTTTACCTTTCTAAAATTTGTGTAAATTTCGAGTAGAATTCAATATAAACATAAATGGAAAAATGGATCAAGAATTTTTCAYAAATCGAACAATCAACCGTCATATGTCTATTATAACGAAAGATTTCTAATATTATAATATTATGTATATATATTCTTAACATTTTCAATACTTATTTCTTTTATATTAGAGATATATATATATATATATATCATTCTTTGAAAGAAATTAGAAGTTTCGCAACCTATCTATTGCCAAACTAATTTTTTTGCAGATCTATTTTTATTTGTATGAATATTAAGTTCATTCGAAAAAGTCATATGCGATTAGTCCTTGTGATGAACTATAAAATCATATTTTTAATCATTTAATCAAATTTATAAATAAATATAAGAAAATGTTATCGAACAAGTTTAAGATTAATGGATAAATTTCGTTACTTACATGGTTGCTTCTAGATAAAAATTAAAATTTTTTCTCTTTACGATAAAATAAAAATAAAAAATTRCTAAACAAGCGTTAACGAGAAATCGTTTAARATCTAATTATACATCCAGCAATTTGAGGTACGCGTTAGCATAATCATAGAACTCTGTTAATTAATAAGACAMGTTATACAGTACTTAGGTAAATGAGCATTCTTCTAAATTATGAGSTGAGATGAAATCTTAAGACAGAAGCATCCGGGAAGTTCAAACAAAAAGCTCCATTTCTACCCCACTCCCACGGTTCCTTTATAAAGGCTTCAAACACCGGACACCAGTCACCAGACACGGCCACGAGCTTTTTCTACTTTCCTCCTCCCAGTCCTAGATAAACTTGAACAAAGATTAGTATACGGCAATCACACAGCTGCACATTCTGCAATTGGTCAAGCCTAGAAGAAAGCTGCAATGGATACAATCAAGTCCTTCAAGGGCTACGGTAAGGTGGATCCTTTGGAAGAACAGGCATTCAAAAGAAAAAMCCGCAAGCGTCTCATTATTATGGCTGTCTCTATCGTCGTTTTGGCAGCTCTTATTGTCGGAGTAGTTGTCGGAACGGTGGTACATAAGAAGAATAAAAGTAGTAATGATGATGTGCCTGCTACTCCARCCTCCCCTGCTCAATCACTGAAAGCAGTCTGTGGCGTAACCACTTATCCGGACTCTTGTTACAGTAGCATCTCAGAGCTCCAAACTTCGAACAGTACCAGCGACCCGGAAAAGCTCTTCCAGCTCTCTTTGCAAGTAGCGTTGAATGCCCTTGAGAAGCTATCTACACTACCTGAGAAATGGTCGAACAGTACAAGTGATCCTCAGGTGAAGAAGGCTTTGGCTGTCTGCGCAACTGTTTTTGGTGATGCAATAGACACGCTCAATGACTCTATTTCGTCAATGAACGAAAATGACGGCGAGAAATTGTTGACGGTGACAAAAATCAGCGACCTCAAGACTTGGCTGAGCACCACCCTTACAGATCAAGAAACGTGCTTGGACGCTCTTGAAGATGTGAATGCCCCAATAATCGAAGATGTCAAGAACTGGATGAAGAACTCAACCGAGTTCGCAAGCAACAGTTTGGCCATTGTTTCCAAAATTCTGGGAATCCTGAGCAAATTCCACATTCCAGTTCACAGAAAGTTGCTAGGAACTGTAGGGGGTTCAAACTTTCCGGAATGGGTGAGAGGGGCGGACAGGAGGCTTCTTCAGGAAACTAACCCGAAGCCGGATGTGGTTGTGGCCATGGACGGTACGGGGCATGTTAGGACTATCGCCGAGGCAATTGCAAAGGTGCCGAAGAAGAGTAAAACCAGGTTCGTCATCTACGTGAAGGCCGGTGAATATCAGGAACAGTTGCTTCTGGACAAGTCCTTCTGGAATGTGATGATCTATGGAGATGGCAAGACAASGACCATTATTTCCTACAATGCCAATTTCGTTGATGGAACCCAAACTTTCTTTACAGCTACATTCGGTAAGTAGCGCTCTTAATTTCTTTTACTTGCGCCATTAATTTCTGATTGCTTCACGTATTAAATCTTCACCAAATAATACTCATAAGAATCTCATAAGAATGCTCATAAGAGTCTCAGACAAAGCATGCTGCATCCCATAATACTACTAGTTAATCAATTATCTACCAAATGTGGAGGACCCATGTGAAGAGTGCGCGTTTAGAGGATATCTCGAAAGTGTGATCCAAATCATGTCTGTGTTTCCATGTGGTCTTATGCTGCTTTAGTTGTATATCCCCACCCATGTGCACTTAGCCGATCCCTTCGACAGAGCCATTCGGCAAAACGAAATAGATGTAAGTGTCTCTGACTTCTARTAGTTGGATTTGTTAATTCTGCTTTCCGTCCCGTCTTGGGTTCTCGTCATTTGGCACACATTTTGTCATTTTGGTAGAACAAAATCACGCCAAAAGAGTATCCAATGAAACGAATACCGATAATGGGCRATATATCGCTTTTTGACCTGGTCATTTCGCCGTCGTCAGTTTCATATTGTGCCGAGGGTTCAAGTGTTCCTTTTAACATCAAGAAATCATTAGCCGGCCGGAACAAGATAGCTCAAAGAATGAGTCTCGGTCCAAAAGATGATTAGGAATCCCTATTGGACCTGAACAACGAGTAAATTTGTCAATGACATTACAGCCCAATAAGAAAATCACGTTATACGATGTGATCTAATGTTAGTTTATGTCGATTGTAGGCGTTGCAGGAAGAAACTTCATTGCTAAAGACATAGCATTCAGGAACACTGCCGGAGCAATCAAGCACCAGGCCGTGGCATTGAGATCAGGTTCTGATTGTTCCGTGTTCTACCGATGCTCTTTCGATGGCTTTCAAGACACCCTCTACGCACACTCTAATCGCCAATTTTACCGCGAATGCGACATTACCGGAACCATCGACTTCATCTTCGGGAACGCCGCAGTTGTCTTCCAGAACTGCAATATTCAGCCTAGACAGCCCATGTCGAATCAATTTGTAACCATAACAGCACAAGGAAAGAAAGATCCCAATCAAAACACAGGAATTTCTATTCAGAACTGCATCTTGTCCCCTCTCGACAATCTCAAAGCTCCGACGTACCTGGGCAGGCCATGGAAGAACTTCGCCACTACCGTGATCATGAATTCTCAGATTGGTGGGTTCTTGCATCCGCAAGGCTGGATTGAGTGGACTTCAAATGTTGAGCCACCGAGCTCCATATTCTACGCGGAGTACCAAAATACAGGCCCAGGATCAAATGTGAATGAAAGAGTTAAATGGGCTGGGTATAAGCCCACTCTRACAGCTGATCAGGCTTCTCAATACAGTGTGCAGTCTTTCATAGAGGGTGATGTTTGGTTGCCCGAAACCCAAGTCACCTTTACCTGATCSTGCAGCAAATTGTAGCAGGACGAAAAGGGACATAACTATTCTCATTTGTTTTTCTCTTTCCTTATAACTTAACAAAATCACACGGTTCAGGAGTTCCATATTGTATTACTAATAGCATATAATCTTATTTAAATTCCTCCAATTTGAGCAGTGATAATTCAATTAATTATATATTTTTTTGAATTTCTGATGTCTAATTTTATTCTTTAATATAACTCAATGGCATTCGTTTTTTTCAATCTTTTACTTTTGAATTACATTCTAAGTTTTTATAATTTTAGACACAATCTTTGCTAGATTCAATAATCACAAAATAACAATGCAATTAAGAATGAAATTAAAAGTTTTAATTTAAATAAATAAAAGTAAATGATCAAATGAAATAATATTTTTAAAACAGAAATTCTATATAAATTTTTTAAAAAATAAAATTTTAAAAAGTAATGAGAGACAACTGCAGCTCACCGCCCTTCCTCACACCGTCGTAAGTCACATTAAGAATAATAAAGCTAGGAGGATTAAAAGAAGGCCCTTTTGTTGATTAAAATAGATTGACCGCGATTTATATCTGTTTTTTATATTTTGATTGGTATGCAAACTATAAATGCGTCATGCTGACATGCTCTAACAAGAAGCAGGGGAACTGCGAGAAGGTTTAGACGAAATAGAAGACGAAAATACAGAAAAGGGGAAAAGGAAAGGCAAAGGAAAATAGTAGTAAAAGTAAGGACCGGGAAAAAGGACAGGAGATGCGCTTAAAAAAAAAAAAAAAAAAAGACAAACCGCCGGTATATGCCGTGGGCGCCAAGAAGGGTGGCTTTTTCCTAAACCGAAACCATCTGGATGGAATGACTATAAAAGTCCCGCTGTTTTGTGATGACCCATTGATGGGAGATTTGACATGAGGCATGTGCTTATGCCCATCGATCACGTTGAATTTTGTTTACTCGGGTAATCAGTCCAATCCAATCCATCGAACACTAGTCGGTGGGCTTGGGTAACAAGTCAACAGAGAGACAGACAGAGAGAGAGAGAGAGAGAGAGAGAGGGAGAAGGGACTGCTGGCCCGGAAACTTTAACCCCCCTCCCCCCAAAAGTGCATAAATTCTCCCCTCACTGAGACCATTTTACCATGCGGCGATTCGTAGCTGGGAAAGCCACAGGTGTCATCAAGAGAAGTTCCACTTGCTCATCCTCTTGTGGCGTGTCGCTTCGTCGAACTTACCCACTTCTTTCTCCTTCTTCGGAGTCTGCTCAGTCTAATATTCTTCCCCCTTTACGTTTCTTGACGACCATTCTTCATTCATCTCCGTCTTCTTCATCTGATTCTGCTTCAATGGCTTCCGATTATTCAGCTACTCCTGTTACTCTTCAGACCATCAATCCAAAGGTGAACTTACTCTACTCCTATACAATCAATCGATCAGTTTATTAATTGTATGCACCGCTTGTTTATTCCCGATTTTATTTTCTGATGCTGCATCTGGGTTTTGCTATATATAAGTGTCTGCTTTACTCCTTTCTAATAGCACGTGAGGTCGTTCTGAGTTTTGATAACTTGGTTGTGTTTTTATGTGTGTGTGTTTTGCGTGCTGGACTTGTAATATGCTGTTAATGGGTTGCTATCTAAATTATACATTCTAGTGAATTGCAGTGGGTTTTTTATGGATATGCACCAAACTTTAGCTTTTGAATCTGTTGATTTTTTAATGCTATGAATCATTTTCAATTGTTTTTGTTGGGGGGGGGGGGTGTTCCCATTTGCTGCTCTTTTATCTGTTCAATGAAGTGTTATAACTGTCTCTTACTGATGAAAGCTACTCCGATTGACCGCTCGGTTATCATGCAAAGGGATAACCCCATTTGGGAAATGGGTGAAAATTATGTACTAGTGGGTGAAAATTATATACTAGAGATCTAAGTCATAATTTGATCTCAGCTATGTCATCTGTTTTTGGGTTGAAATTCCCCGTTGTTTGTTTCCACTCCTCCTTTTGGGGAAAGAAGTTAATCATCTCCTACTAGCTTTTTGAGAGGAGTATCCAGAAATGCTTTTATTACTAAAAATGTAATGGTCTTTTTCAGGTCTTGGAATGTGAGTATGCTGTCCGTGGAGAAATTGTCACCCTTGCCCAGGTAAATTGGTAGGTCCATTTGTGGATTCATATTTTTGTGGCGTCAGTTGTATAAAATTTCTGAGAGCTGATTTTGAACCAGAGCTAGGACTGGAGCATCCAAAATTGTAGAATACTTTCCGTTGGGGTCAATGAAGTGAATAACTGATTCTGGTTTAACTGAATATGTAGCATGTATTATTGTTTTATGAGGGACTCAAGCAATGTTCGTATTGCAGAATTTACAGGAGGAATTAAAGAAGAACCCAGATTCACATCCTTTTGATGAGGTACTGATTTTCCTTTCCCCTTTAAGGCCAACTCAGGAATGAATACTTGCAAGGCTTGGTGGTAACGTTTTCTGGACAAGCTTAGATTTGTGGTGTTCTGCAATTCTGTTAACTGCCAAAAATTTAGCGGGATTTCAAATATGATGAAAGCAAAATGTGGATTTACTTGCAATCACAAATGAGAGTTCTGTTGGATTTCTTTCAGTTTTATTAGTAATGTCTTAAGTAGAAGAATCAGGGTTTTGTGGATGACTCGTCTTTCCGAGGAGCTCTGTTGATATTTTCAGACAACAGTTTGACCTTTTTCTGCATTAAGCACAATTTTTTAATAACATATTCAATTTCCAATTGTGGCAGATACTTTACTGCAACATCGGCAATCCTCAGTCCTTGGGTCAGCAACCTATCACATTCTTCAGGGAGGTATGTGACGAAGCATCTCTTCTAGGTTAAAAGAACTTGTGGTTTTCTGCTTCTAATGTTGGACATTCTTCTATTAGGTCCTTGCTTTATGTGACCATCCAGCTATTTTGGACAAAAGTGAGACTCAAGGTTTATTCAGGTAGGGGATATGGTTTTCTCATCAGCTGTTTTTGAGGGTTTACTACAATGTTCACATTTTATGATGTTACCCAAGTCTATGAATAATGTAACTGCAGTTTCATTTGAGAAGTCTTATGATGAATCTTCTAAAATGGAAAAGAAAGTAACATGTTTAGATGATAATAGAGATGCTAGTGGATTTTATGATGAAGAGTGGGAAAAGGGTTTGGAGTTTATCTTTACAATGCTATTCTTTCTTAGTAATATTGAATTTTGAGTGAATCGCAAGCATTGATCTAACAATTGTAGGAGTCCTGTTTTTTTCTGATTAGGCCTGTAACTCTTCACCAGCATCAATTGTTTGAGTGCCTGGGTCCAGGCACTTCTAGTGTTTTTTTAAGAGTTCGCATTTTCATGCCACCTTCAGACAAAAGAGCTGGGAAAATTGCACACTACACTTCTTTTATAGATGAATAATCTTGATATGTCAAATGTATGGTGCTGAATTCTGGTATGTCATGATAAATTGATGGCTGCTGCTTTTTTCATGGTTTTGCAGTGCTGATGCAATAGAACGAGCATTTCAGATCTTGGATCAAATTCCTGGAAGAGCAACTGGAGCATATAGTCATAGCCAGGTGACAATTACTTGCTGGAGTTTACTGAATTTGGGTCTGCTATAGTTACTTGAGATGTCTTTTGCGGCTGTAATTTGCTATATCAAAACCAGGGTATCAGAGGATTACGTGATACCATAGCTGCTGGTATTGAAGCTCGTGATGGCTTTCCTGCTGATCCAAACGATATATTCTTGACAGATGGTGCTAGCCCAGCAGTGAGTATTACCATCATCATCTGAAGGCAATTGATATTTACAACTTCTGTTATAATAAAATGTGCTAAATCTCGCATTATCTGCAGGTTCATATGATGATGCAATTACTGATAAGGTCAGAGAAGGATGGAATATTTTGTCCTATTCCTCAGTATCCTCTCTACTCTGCTTCGATTGCTCTCCATGGTGGAACTCTGGTAGCTTTAGTATCCCACGTTCTTTTTTCCTTTTTTTTTTTTTTTTTGGTGTGTATGTTTGTGTGTTGCATCTTCAGGTACTTATTGTATAATAGATTTAATCTGACATTAAATGATGGCATGAGATGTACCTGATGGCAACCCAAGCCAATATTGATAGATTCAACTGTGTCAATCCATGCCTCATTTATGTTGGTTGTTCCTAGGTTACTGCCATGGGAGTTCTGATGCCGGGGTTGTAATCTGACCTTGCAGGTTCCTTACTATCTTGATGAAGCAAATGGGTGGGGGCTGGAGATATCTGAGCTCAAGAATCAACTGGAGACTGCCAAGTCCAAGGGTATTTGTGTTAGGGCCTTGGTCGTTATAAATCCAGGCAATCCAACAGGGCAGGTAAGCAATTGTTTGATATTGAAGACTTGGTGAGGAGAAATTATTTTTACTCTTAATTACAGCAGGCTGCTGTTGGGGGCTCTGTTTTTTTATTGTCTTGGCACACACCTTTTGAAGTTTTCATCTCGGTCAAGTCTTCAAGTGTTTTCGTGTTATTCCTATAGGTTCTTGCTGAGGACAATCAGCGTCAAATTGTGGAGTTCTGCAAGAAGGAAGGTCTTGTTCTTCTGGCAGATGAGGTGGTTTCTTCGATACCTTCTGATTATTGCTTAGATCTCTTTCGGACACTTTGCTAATTCTTCAGGAGCTCCAGCTAAAATTCTCTTTTACGAGATTCGTTCTAATCAGCTTTTCTGAAGTTCAAGGCTTTGTCCTTTTGAGCATTCTTAGCTCATCAAACTTCATTCAGTGGGTCTTCTGACAAGATATAAACAATGCAGGTATACCAGGAAAATGTTTATGTTCCTGACAAACAATTTCACTCATTTAAGAAAATTTCCCGGTCGATGGGGTATGGTGAGAAGGATATATCCTTGGTATCTTTTCAGTCTGTTTCTAAAGGTAAACTGATCTCTACCCCTTTTGGAATTATCAATTTAGAAATAACTTCTCTTCTTTCTTTTTGCTAATATTTCTCATATTAAGTTTACCAATAATTTTCCCTTAAATGCTTCAGGTTACTATGGAGAATGTGGAAAAAGAGGAGGTTACATGGAAGTGACTGGTTTTAGTCCTGAGATAAGGGAACAAATATACAAAGTGGCTTCTGTTAATCTTTGTTCCAACATCTCTGGGCAGATCCTTGCAAGTCTTGTGATGAATCCTCCAAAGGTTAATACAAAATCTTTGTTCTAGCATCTTGCCGCTTAGAATTGCTTGACAAACTGAACATAAGGAAAACTACAAAATAAGCTAGGATGTCTTATTTTATATTCTATCATGGCTTATTCAGCTTGAGCAGCTTTCGATGAATATGAGCTAAGGTTAAAAGTTAAAGTTGCTCTAGTAATGSTTCTTCAACTATAGCAGTGATACACTGGCTACTTTCATTTATTCAGTAGCCTATTTGTGGCAATATGCATAAAAAGGTGGTGGAACTAAATTTCTATGGAATGACATGAATTACCATGATTATTGTTTTCTCTGCTACTCTGATATTGTTTGTTAGGCTTGCAATGTTTTCCATGCATTTTGGTTAATGGACAACAGATCCAAGATGAAATTTGGTTGGTGCAAGCAGGTAGGAGATGAATCATATGAATCTTACATTTCAGAGAAGGAAGGAATTCTGCAATCCTTAGCAAGACGTGCAAAGGTTAGTTGAACTCTAAAATTTTTGCTGGCTGAGGTGAAGTGCACAAAGAATTGGTGCATGGTARTGGGAAAAAATCAATACAGGAAACAATCGGTAGAGTTGCCTGATGTATTTCCAACCATAGGACGAATATGAAAGTTGGACCTTTCAATTGGAAACTATAGCTTGTTCAGCTTACATGTTGACAACAACTTGGTATTTGGCCGCCTTAATTCCCCAGAATCACCCCTTTCTTCGCTGGGCATTATGAACTCGAAGTTAGTCTGCATTTGTTAATATAATACATGTATTTTGATCATTATTCTCATGTGATATTCTAACCTTGACCAGACACTTGAAGATGCATTCAACAATTTAGAGGGTGTGCAATGCAACAAAGCAGAAGGAGCAATGTATCTTTTCCCCCGCATTCACCTGCCACAGAAAGCAATCAAAGCAGCTGAAGCAGCAAAAACTGCCCCAGATGCATTCTATGCTCGTCGCCTCCTTCACGCCACTGGAATCGTTGTCGTTCCTGGATCTGGCTTTGGACAGGTGAGTATTGTTCCAGGAGTTTTTGCATGTTATCCTGCCTTTAACAAATGAATGGACCTCAATTGGTGTGCGACTATATTAATTGGAGACTGTTGAAGTGCCAGCATATCCATTTAAGTTCTATCAACATTGTAACTAATCTGATTTTACACTCGAACTATTTATTTAGTTGATATTTCATTTGATGAGCTTTCTTTTGCAAATAATACTTCCGAGTGGTTCTAATATTTCTACGCAATGCCTGTTTGTAAGGTACCTGGGACCTGGCATATTAGGTCTACAATATTACCTCAAGAAGATAAGATACCAGCTATTGTTTCCCGTCTCACCGAATTCCACAAGGGATTCATGGATGAATTTCGTGACTGAGGAGCCTGACATTTTGGCAGCTACTAAAGCAGAAAGGGTTCAAATAAAGATGTAGCTGCAACACCTTGTAATTGTTGGCAAGGTGAAAAATAGTGTTGATAATTGTTGTTGATTGTCATAGTCCTGACTTGAAGCTGTTATATGAGGAAGATTTTGTATAATCGGTGAAAGCAATTCTATACCTTGAATGTAATGTACCATTTGAGTCTAATCTTCAATGAACATTGGGAAGTGGAACATTGCCTACTTTGGAAAGTCTGATATTTTGTCGATGATAGACAAATCAATTTAAGGCGTTTTGCTAAAGCTGAACTCTCATAGTGCAAAAGACTAGGGAAAGTGGAGGTGCAGCGTTCCTCTAAGAAATAATGGCGAAAGCACGCAAAGGGAAAATATCATTCATCTAAACTTGCCATTCACGTCCTTTCATGGGATTTTCCCAGTTAAAAGGTTTTCTATTTCATGCGGAATTGCGAAACTAGCATTTAAATAGGGTTTCCAAATAAAAGGTGCAGACAGTAGACATAATTATTAGAAAATTTAAATCCTTAATGAGCACGGTAATTCGATGAAATGAAGTCCAAGTTAAGGAAGGACAAATACATGATTCGGTACACTGAATAATATGCTTTAACACACTCAAGGCAGTTTCTAATTGAAATTCCGTATTCCAAAAGTACCAAAAAGGAATATTCATCCAACGAAATGGGTATACAAGGAATTTAAGCATTGAAGGATTGGATCAAGAAACTGCTTCGAAAATCTTCTCTTATAGGCGATTAATGACAGCCTCAACCTCAGAAGGGGTGTACAAATGATAAGTTGGTGCGACCTTTGCAATGTCAACATTATTAGGAGTTACCTGATAACAACACATTACTTGCATCAAATCTTAGTGCAGAAGCAAGGACAAGAGAAAGAATCTGAGGAAACATTGGATCTGGATTATTAGCACAAAGGGGTTTTACCTTTTCTTCCATAACTTGCTTAAGGATCGAAAGGGCTATTGTTTCAGCTTCTTGAAGAGTTAGGTCCTGGAAAGAAAGCATAAAACCAAGATTGAATCACTTTTTTGGAAGAAATACTACTGGAGATATCAACTAGTTATTTCACATCAAGTCCTAATTGAGTTTAAGGGTGAGCGACCAGTCTCTTAGTCCCTGCCAAAATCAATCTGGTAGAGTGGGAAAAGTCAAACGTACATTCTTTCATCTTTACAGAGTACTTATGTAAAACATAAGTTGATACATCATTACATGTACAGAAAATAAATGATGCTGAAAAATGAAGAAAGAGGAGGAAGAGAAGCCTTGAAAACGAAGTAAAATAACCAGACATTTTATGGAATTCAACCTGTACCTTGTTATATTGCTCTTGCAAGGAGCTATCAGCACCTTCAGAACCTGAACCAATAGCTTTTGCATTGCATTGCCAGAAAGTTCCAGATGGATCTGTATAATATCTGGGGATTGCAAATGCATTTGATTAACTTCAAACATTAAAAAGAAGCATAAATTTGAGGGTATCTTTTTCTCTCGAGAAGAGCATTTAGTTTGGTAAGCAGGCAACAACCTCTGGTTCAAATTGCAAATGTAGAGAGGGAGGCCACACATTACAACTATTGCAACATAAATCACAAAGAAATATCAAATGGCTGAATTAAACTAACTACCATAGTTACCCTAACTGAGAGCATGAATCACATATGGACTTCAAGAGGAATTATATCAAATGATGGGATTCAGCATATGAATGCTCCACCAAAGGTTTTTTGGTTAGGAACTTCAATATGCACTAATCGGCTAGAAAGGAACGAGGTTTCTGGTGAATAATTCATCCATTTTAGATTGATGATATAGGAAAAGAATGTTCATGAAGATCAAGAAGGAATAAATTATTATGTACATTTAAGTATAAAGATTATCCCAATAGATTACAGAACTTAAAATGTCTTCAACCCGCAAAATTAGGTAGGGGATTRTTAGGGGAGAAGGCATAGAGGATAACCAGAAGGGAAAGCCCAACTAGCAATCTTCAGAATTGGGTATGTCACAAAAGGCGTTGATCTTTTGTTTATGTTTTTCTAATAGAAAAATGTAACCAAGTTAAGAATTGTTATATAAAATGTAAAAAACACTGGACGGAGCAGAAAAGGTGGAAGCAACTATATACAAAGACAGCATAATCAATTGAAAAAATGAGAACTGAAGAGGAACTGTAAAGAAAGCAACACTACATGACACTGCGATTTTCTTCCACCATTCATAGATGGACCAATAATTCACATGCACAACACCTTTTCCAATAGAAGATAATCTTAGAAAGTTACTTACAAGCTGGGACCATTCTCATCATGACCAGCAATGAGAAGAGATACCCCAAAGGGTCTAGACTGCACCAAAGAAAAAGGAACTCACATATTAGGAATCTTTGTTAGCCGTATCACCCCAATTTGGATAAAAGAACAAAGAAAGAAAGGRGAAAATAAAATATTATTCTTCAACAAGATTCTCGTATATCAGATATTTGCATTAGAAAAAATAACAGAGAACTTCATAAACATCTATGGACAAATCAAAGAAATTTAGCACGATTCAGTTTGTTCACCAAATAGGATAGATAAAGATGCTACAAGTAACCCACAGACTGATAAACTTATTGGGAATGCCTGCATATTACATTAGCAGTTCAATGAAGGTATGATGAAGAGCGAAATAGAAGAAAGGGATTAACATTTTAGGCCAAGAAACAGTTTCTCTATCTTTTGGCTGGGAGACTACCAACATATCAAGGCACTTTAACGGATAAAAACTTGAACCTTTTGCGAGCAGAAGTGTCAAAACCGTTCAACTTGTGAACCCAAGGGCAAGGAGACTTAGGTGGCTCATTTTCAAATGGAAAGCCAGCAAACAGAATCTCGATCATACTTCCAGATATACCTCCCCACTCTCAGAACAAAGAAAAGAAACATATCACATATAATAAAATGGGGCTTCCCTGTCTATTGTACTTAAACACAAATTGAAAAGTTAGGCAGACATCGTAACCATCTATGTCACTCTTACAAAATAAGCACTAGACACTAATCTTAGACACCAAATGAGTTAGAAAAAAAAAAATTGACATCAATTAAGGAACTGAATCTTATGCACTTGATTCATTAAAAAGAATCAGAACTGAGATGTGCAAAAGACTCCAACATAACACTTCTATCATCTAGTGAACATATAATTTAGCAGACAGATAGTCATGTGCATAGATAAAACCTGATAACACAAATTACCATTTGTATCCAGAAGTTAAACAAAATACATAACGAGACAGACACTAACCATAGATTCTTCATCCCCCTCACCAAATCGGAGGGCAAGATCACAGAGAGCTTGGGTAGTGGATTCAACAGTCATCGGCTCACCATATGAGAATCTATGATTCTATCAAAAACAAAAGTTAAACCATCAGTGGATGGTGATATACATGTCAAGCCAAAGACCATGACGTGAATGGTATGTTACGGACCTGAGTCTCAACTCGTGCATGCTCAACCAGTGTTCGGGCATCAGCAATTAATCCACTCATTGCACAGCCTATATGTTCATCAATCTCCATAATCTTCTCCACACTGCTGGGCTCCTGTAGGAGTATTGCACGCATGGAGATGAATTCAGCATATATTATTAGAAAAGCAAGCTCAATTTTCAGTTGCAAACACTCAGTAGCAAATTCAATTGTATATACTGAAGATGGTCAGAACAATATGTGATTTTGTAAAATCTAAAACTGCTAACATTTTAGCATCAATTAGAAATTTAGACATAAAGTTCTCTTAATCATTTCTTTCCCCAATCATTTTCTTTCCCATTTGATGTCCTGTGGGTGAAAGGATTGCAAAACATTTCTTCTAGATGTATCCAGAGACTGGAGTAAAGCCTCAATACTTGGAAATTCTCCTAATGGACTTAATCTGAAAAAGCAGCAGCAGCAGCAGCAGGAGCAGCAGGATGAGAAGGGACACAGAATACTATCCACAAATGGTAACCTCCCACACTATTGCATAAAAGAAAAATAGAGCAGCACTATCCAATGGTCTTAAGAATCATAATTCTAACTTTTACAACTTTCTACTGAAATCTCAGCCCCAATTCCTGCTAATCTGTTGGAAGAATTAAAATGACATAATGTCCAATAAAAAAATGCTCTGACTCAATAATTCAATGGTTAATTATTAATAGCTTCTTCGCTTAACAATAATCCATTAATTGTCCTTTACTTATTGTTAATGCCTTGATGCATTCTTGGATAACTATTAATAGCTTCTTCACTTATGGTGATTCATTCACTAAGGCTCATACATCATACATAGCTCTTAGGAATTCCCAAACAAAAGCCTCCCAAAAGGTGTATTTGCTTAAAGTTTTTTATCATGAGGAGAGCTTCAAAGCTCTAAAACACATTGTAAACAGTGTACTAAGCAACATTAGTTTCAACAAAGCACAGTACCCTTAACACTACCTACACGGGCAATGAAACTGCATCCCAGCAAAAATTATACACTAAAAGTTTCCCATATAAATTATACACTAAAAGTTTCCCATATAGGAAGATTGAGCACAGAATGTAGACAGACCAGGAGTGGAGAGGTAATACGCTTCTCAACTGCCAGAACAACTCCGTGCTTAGTCTTTAACCCAATTGCTGTAGACCCCAGCTATCACATTAACCACAAGCATAAGCAGACAGCTCAAAACCGTTTCGAATTCTGAAATCTAACTTCTAACCAAGATAGATAAATTATTTGCTAGATAGGTGTACCTTGATGGCTTCAATAGCATATTCCACTTGAAACAATCGACCTTCAGGAGAGAAGGTGTTGACTCCCCTATCGTACTCGGTCCTTTTGGTAAACATAGATAAGAACACTTCTTGAGATAGACAGATCGTAGAGAGAATAACTTACAGCATAATAAAACATAGACCGTCTAAGAGGGGGCAAAAGCCCTAGACAAAAACCTCCGAAGAACAGGAAAGAGAAAAGTCAATTTACCTGGTGAGGAACATTGTGGATTCTATAAATTAAGAGCTCCGATTCAAAAACTGCGAATACAATAGAAAATCTTCAAATAAACTAGGAGAAATTCAAGATAAACACAACAAATGAGTGGTAATACAGTAAATACCTAGCAGCTTTAGCACAACAGCACTAGTTTTAGAAGAAATTCAAATATTTTAAACTCAAAAGCTGCAGATTGACAAGAGAATGGATCTAATTCTAACTCCATACCTGAAGAAGAAGAGAAAAAAGCTAGCGGTAAGGAATGTCGTTTCGATCGTATTCTATATGCACAAAAGTACAACGTTTTATGATCTTAAAACTCTGCTTGCCCATCTTGCCCAGCAAGACAGGCCTGTGGACTGCGAACGGGTTACCCGGTGTACGTTTTCATTTGAATCGGGTTACCCGAAGGACGTATCCTAATCGTCGGGCCAAGCCATATAATGAAGAGATATTTAAGTTTTAGCCCTTTAAGATTGAGTGGTTATTCAAAGCCTAGAGTACTGGCCCAATTTCTTCCTCTTCATATCTTTCTGGGCCTACTGCTCTTTATTTAAGATGACTTCTCTGTTTCTTTTTTTTTTTTTTTGTTATCTTAACATATCTAAAAAAGCCCAGCACATCAGCCCATTGTTAATTATTTCATTTTTCATTTTTACTATATGGAGTTGTTTAGAGTGATTTTTCAGTGCTGTAGATTATAGTCCAACGATAATTGTCTTTTTGTTGTGGTCTCTCTCAGGGGTAGTTTAATAATTGTCATGGCAAGCGATAAGGGTTCGACCCTCTTAAATAAGGTTTTGAACTTGAGTCTTAGGAATGAAAGGAACAAATTTGGGAGAACTTTTAGTCTCTCTAGATTGGATCAGTCAGAGTAAATGTTCGGAATACAAATATTGAAAAAAAAAAAAAAAGGGAAAAATGTAATGCGGTATATCCGTGATGATGAGTTGGTAGTCCTTGGACGGTATCTTTAACAAGATTCCATGGCACAGTGATGCTGTCAATGCAGCCTTGTGAAAGGAGAACCAAAAATGCAAAAGTAGGCAAGCACCTTTCCCATGAATCAGCAAGTTTTGAAAGCTTTTAGGCTTCTGTATTGCCCAATCTGTGAATGCCTAAACTGTAAGAGATCTATATCTCTATCCATTAGGTTGAAGCGTCATTTCTTGCTTCGGTCTTGGTTTGATTTTTTCAGACGTCAGATTCTCTGATGCAATATTTGGTAGCATCCCGAATCTTAATGGACGAATAACTGAGATGTTTGACAGGAAAATCAAGTTTTCACCATCAGATTTGGACGTTGTAGAGAACAGCGCTATGCATTCTTGGACACTAATGTCATCCAGCTGCAGGTAGTGATGATGCTAGCGTTCAATGCCACGTTCCCTTGCAGGGTTCTTGGTCTTCGTTTCTTGTACAAATTGTTAGCAAAAGATAAGATTTTTCTCATAGTAGGTACTCTGAGAAGTTTAGCAGCGTTTAAGGATGAAGATATTAAATTAAAACAGCAGGTTTTGAAAAATCTTGTTAGCGGTAAGAATGAGAGACAGAGATACATAAATGCAGGGCTGCGTTTCTGCTCCTGTAGTCTAAATATGACTCTTACAGGGGAAGCAACCGCAAGAATTGGTCCCAGTCAAATATGGGTTTTGCCTGTTTATCATTAGCTTCCGGGCTTGTTCAGAAGCTTTCTGGACTTGTTCGGAATGCTGAAGACGAGCGGTAGTTCTCCATTCCTCGGCTTTTCTATGAACAATTGCYATTCTCTTCATTAACTTCTCCTCCAGATTTGATCTCATTTTCTGAATTTTCACCTAAAATTCATGATATTCCACAGATTCACATGGTCAGCAGCTAGCTCTACTTTTCATGATACTCAAAGTCACAGCCGAACGAGACGAAGTTGCAAAGCCCATGAAAGATGCAATCAGGAATTACATGCAGAACCGCATTAAAAGAATTCTTAATTGGTTACAGAGTCCAAGATATATGATCAAAATGGCCAAGATACTGTTTTTTCTTTGCTTTCTCTTTTCCCAACATCCAGTTTCCTCCCCAGATGTGGTTTACTAGGACAGCAGGATCAGTTACCAAGATAATATAAAATTGCAAGACGCCCAATTATACCTCTCTTGTTAGTCTACAAGTAATAGTAATGGATGAAACTAACAATTCTCTTGGATTTTGTAAAATACAGACTCGGTACCTTCACATGGTATCACGACTATCATAAYGAATTCTTATCATCTTATGCWGRGGTTTACATATAATAATACTACACGAACTGCTGGCTTTGGTTGGTCTTAGTCCTTCTCAGGCGAGGCGGCCTATTATTTTAGGCACGCCGGGGGAGAAGAAGACACTTAAAAAAGAGGATGGACCACGAAAGGGAAGAATTCTCAGTGGCAGCGGGTGGCTCGATGAGGACCAAGCCAGCAGCAGGCCTGACAATTTCCTAACTAGTGACTCAAGGAATGGATTTCTGAATGACTACTGTGACAAAACTCTTAAGCAACATATTTCTACGCATCCATTTCCTATTACATATGACCACGAAATCACCAAAGGATAAAGTAAATGGCATAGGGACTGTAGGAGTTTTGGACTCCCAACTAATCAACTTCATGAGTCCACGATTTCATAAAAAGTCATCCAAAATCAGAGAGAAAAGGAGTAAACATTAGTACCTCAAGCTTTCTCGATTGAGCTTCTGCTTTTGCGCTTTGGAGGTTCACCCAAGCTTGAATCTTTGCTTCTTCCCTCTGATACCTGTTGCAATGATGATCAAGATGCATTTCAAATAACAAAAGACTGCACGTAATGGTAAATTTATAGTTTGTTACCGTAAGCAGCTCTTGGTCTTTTCTTCTTCTTCCCATGCACAAGCTCYAGACTCTCTAGACTCAGAAACACTTCTCCGGCACTCATTATTTATCTCAAAATGTCTCAAGCTCTTTGATATGTCCTCTTCCTCCTCTTCTTTGGAGCTCCAATTTGAGGTAACCGAATCAAATTGCGTCCCAATCTGCATCTTAGCTAAATGGCACTCCTGCAATTGCGCAATATCTATGGCGCTAGTGCCAATGGGATCTGATAAAGCTAATGGACCAGACCTATTGGCAGGGGTATTATAGCGTGCAGGAGATGAGCTAACGAATGGAGTATGGCATCTTGAAGTAGTTGAACTACCTAGAGGGGTCATTTCCGTTCCAATGTCCCTGTGCTTAACCTCATTGACGACTTCTTGGACTGCATTCTTTCTGGATTTTTCTGTTGCATTTGAAAACAGAAATCCTTCTTTCATTGGTTCTGAGCACTTAAAGCTGGGGTGGATTTGTTCTGCCTCATTTGCCAACTTATCTGCAGTTCAAAAATGAAATTAAGGTTGTTTAATCAAATTGCACATTTTCTTGAAATCTGGCCTTCTAAAAATAAGGTTTTAAAGGTTTGTTTCGGGTCTTCAGCGATCAAAGTACTATCTTTGTAATTCACTTGGCCAGCACTAACCTTAGCCAGGTCTGTGACCTTGACAAGGGACATTATCAAGATATTAGTTGCCAAGCTTCAAAATCTTTGATTAGGCTTTGAGGCCGTAAAGGTTCAAAAGAGAGGAAAGGCTTCTGACCTTTTAGAAGTACCTCTGCTGAGACTGGCCCTTCATTGAGAGGGTCTGCTGAGCAATGATGGTCCAAGGGTAAAAGCCCTTGGAAGCCTGAAACAACTTTTGTGACCTTTTCATCTATAACCATTGATTTTTCTGCAGCCTCCTCTGCTTTCGGTGGCTTAAACATATTAGACTGCCGGGAGATCTTTGAGCTATGATGATGAGCAGGGGAGTCATGGCAGGAGCTGCCACCCATGAGCCACTTTTCAGCGTCATCCCACTTTGAAGGGAAACCCTTCTTTGAGAGATTCCCAACGCTAAAGCTAAAAACTGGCCTGCCTGGTGTGGGAGGGGCTTCTACATTCCTCTTTGCCGTTTCCCCTCTCTTCTGACCTGACACCTCCAAGATACTCCTACTCTCAGTTCCATTGCTTGTCATTGGAAACGACTTGACAAATTCAGAAGTCTCCTTGAGATTGAGTTTGCAAAGAGGATCATGGAAGGCATCCAACAAGCGGTTCTCAGTGCCCGTTTTGCAGAACAAAGCGTTGCCCTCAATAGCTGCTTCCTGGATCGCAGCACCAAAAGAAACAGAGGACATACTTAATGCTCGTTGAACCGACACAAAAGTGAATGAAACATAGCACGGAACGAGAAGGAAAAAGAACCCAAGAAAAAAAGGAAACACAAAGCTGCAAACATAATGTACCATTCCTTTTTACCTGGTGAGATGCAAACATTGGAGGAGCTTCAAAGTATTTGGGGCCTCCTTTGAGATCCATAGTCGGGAGAGCTAGGAAGGGGTACTATTATGCAGCTAGTCTTATAGTTCCTACTTCCTAGCAGTAAAAATGATATTTGCTTGTAGGTATATAGTGGATATCTCGTAGAGTTGGTCTTTTACGCGGACAAGGATCAACATTGATGTTAAACTCTTTGCCATTAAAAAAGTGACTGGGGCAGTGAATGGAACAGTGTTGCAGGAGCGCCGAGGTAGGAAAAGTTTTGACCGCTACAAAACTTACGTGTAAAGTACAGTTCAACAATGACTAAAATGTACTATCGGACAATTGGCTTAGCTCGGTCTAGAAAGTGAAAGAATAGTACTAGTAGTAACGGGGCATACTGTCTTGCAGCGGATGAGGAAGCATACAAAAATGTCCTTATAAAAAGAATTTAGAGGCTTTGGGAGGTGAGAAAAAGGCTGGCAGAGTCACGATTGTGCGTGGAACAAAGATGAGATATACAAGACAAGACATTGTTTCTATAGAAAGGATCAGGTGCCACTATGGGAACTTTGTTACTGGTTTGTTAGCATTKCAAAATCTCCCCGGTGATTTTCAGGATCCAAAGTTTGATTACTTATTATTTACTATGTATATTGTGATCAGTTGGTGCAATTAGCTCAAGAAAAGCAGCAAACATTGGTTTCTTAAAGAGGAATTTGGCAAGTGATTGATTCACATTATATCAAATAGCGCTTACAATCGACCGAATACCAAGTTTGGTGGTTGTTGTGAAGCCAATCACCAGCACTGGGATGGATTGCACTGGTCTGGTTCCCATGCATTTGCATCGTACTCACAAAGAACGAGTCATTTTAATTTGGTCTCGGTAGCATGAGGACCGGGCACAGGAGACTGAAGAGGTGCAGTTACCACATAACTAAAGAAACAGATGTCGAAACAGGGGAACAAACCCGTCCCAACAAGCTGGACTTTTTGCCAGGCCTTAGGTAAACCCATCACAGCCATGCAAYTATATCTGAAAACTTGATGCATTTCTCCAACTTACTGTCTTGTATCAATGAATCTGAATTAAATGTTTGCACTATGGCCGCATACATCAGAGCCAGTATCTCAATCAAGACACCCTCCCCCCACCTTGTAAAGACGACGACAATGGAGTCGAAGAGGAAATACTGATCAGGACACAGTATGTAGCAGGTGCCCTTTCAACAATCTCTAGCACCAATCTCTCAATCTTTCCTCAGAGTACTTGATGTTGAGCACTGTTGAAACTTTTGACGATTGCAAGAAAATTCATCAGTTTCCAAGCATTCCTGCTATTTCCTTTCTTCCCCCTTCTGTTTAACATGAAGTTCAGATGGTTGAAATCACGAACCGGGATAACTGGAAAACTCATTCCAAAGTGATCATTCAGCTTTACTTAAATTCCAGAGGCAGTTGCATACTTCCTCCATCTACTGAAAAACCTTTTATACAATTCCTCCTTTCTTTATACTTTTCCATTGAAGCTTGTGGCTACAGATTGAATCTAGGGTCAAAAACCAATTCATCCACTATAAAATGGACGAGCATGGTCCAGATATTTAGTCTGAATGCTGGGCTTGGGGTGGAGATCCAAGGCTCCACTTAAGCCTTAACCATGTGAGATGGGCTGCTAAAAGCAGCCCCTCGCTGTTCTATGGGTTATTGTTTCAAATGATCCCCCCAGCAGTACCCTTTTTCTTTGGAGGCGATTGCTAAGCCATACGCTGTCAGGAGTTATTGTTTCAAATATGTTCGTTTCTTTTGCTTGAAATAAAACATAATATGAATTCATCAGTAATTAATTATCAGTTCGCTGCTAAAATGATTTCTTGATTTTAAATCTTTTAATACTTTTTTATTAAATTAATATTACTTGATCTTAATTTCTCCTATAATGTGACTATGGGGAAATACTAATACATTTGGAGCCTAATTAATTTTATTTGCCATGAACCATTTGCGGTTTGTTAAACAAAATACTTCTTTCATTTTTTAAAATGCGTTACAATAGTTTAAAATGTACATGCCAATAAGATAATAAATTAATCTAAAATTATTATTAAAGTGCTATATTTATCCTTATATTGGAAAAGAAAAAAGTTAATTGCATGAAAAAAAATAAGTTAACTTATAATATTGATTTGAAATTAAATAACAATAAARATGAAAAAATATATTTAATAGAGGTAACATACTTTAAAAAATAAGAAAAAAATTATATTATGACTTACTATAAAARACGAGGCAGAGCTATTTTTCCTCTTTTCTTGGCATTAATTAATATATTGAAGGTTCAATTTTATTTGAAAAAGAAGTTATCCTTCAATTCCCATGAGATATGTGAAAAATCTTTATCTGAAAAGTATATGAAATTAAGCATTTAATGCTAATGGTGGGCTGCATTTAATCATATTTAAATACTTAAACTGATTTAATTTTGAAAGTGTCTTTAAAACATAAGAAAAAGTTAGTCAAAATAAAACTCCAGAAGGGTCTTATTAGAATTAAAGGATCATTTGAGCAGGTAACATTTCCCTCAAGCTTGGATGTGTTAGTTGATGAATTCTTTATTCTTTTTGAACCTTTTTTGGTAGTTTTCACTAAGGTTGTTTTTTGAACTCGATAGATCACTTTTTTTAATTTTCTTTTTTTTTTTTTTTCTGTCCTTTGTAGTTTCCCCTGTGGTCTAGCTCCAAGCCTCATTAATGGAGTAAAGAAGATGGCAAAGCACTAGAACCCTCTGATCCGAGGACAGTCTCAAAGTAGAACTGTAGAACCCACAAAATCTCCCACAGGGAAGAGTATCTTCCCGACAAGCTGGACTTTTTGCCAGGGCTTAGGTAAACCCATCACTGCCATGCAATTATATCTGAAAACATGATGCAGTTCTCCAACTTACATAAATGAATTTGAGTTAAATGTTTGCACTATGGCTGCATATATCAGAGATCATTTAGTGACAAATTCAGTATCTCAATCAAGACAACCTCGATCTCCCACCTTGTAAAGAATACAGTATATAGCAGCTACCTTTTCAACAATCTCTAGTACCAATCTTTCCTTGAGAGTAGTTGCAGTTGAAATAATACACTGACAAAGAGGATTTACAAACTTCAGCAGCACTTGGTCACTGTTATATTTTCATCTTCTCAACTTCTGGTCTCYGAGTCACAAGGCTTCTGGCTATAACCCTCTCGGTAGCACAAAAAGCAAGGCCTACACAGAACCCATTTGACTTGGATCATCTATATATGTCGTGCTAACCATGAATGGACAATAACAAGTTTTTAAAAGCAAGAAGAGAATGAATTCCTAAAGTTCGAAGCAGCAGTTGATTGACTTCAATGGCACCAGAATTTGAAGTATATAATTAGGAGAGGAGACCATATCAAATGCCTAACTGCATCCAAACAGACTTGATGCAGCCAATGGCCAAACAAATTAGAGGCTGAAGTAGTACCAATCAATTTTGCCTAACCCAATAATATTCAAATAGTAAATCATACCATCAACAGCTTGAAGATAAGCAAATGGAACCCACCAAAGGTCTGTTTACTTTAAATAATTCAAGATGACAAGACATCAGCCATAAGTTCATTGGAACTCCAGACATTTTTTTAACTCAAAACGACAAAAGCTTACGATCCATTTCCAATCATCCACTTATTAATCGTTTCATATGTTGCTCTACGTCTGCATTACAATACTCTGAATTCCTCGGCCAAGAAAAGGAGAAAGGGTATAGAGATACCTTGTTTTCCTTCTCCCTTGTTTGGTTATTATTGGATCAAATTCATGGCCGTGATGGTGAGCTACTCTCATTTTGCTCCCGTGGTGGCGATTCAGAGATCTGCTTCAACCAAAAGGCCTTTGAGCATAGTGATTATGAGCGCAGATAATAACATCTCAATCGACAGAACGCCTTTTAAGATCAGAAAATTACCTTCCGCCGGGAAGAAGGTTTGTTTCCACTGCTACGCACTGTTTAGTTTCATCTCTAAAAGAATCACTTGCTGCTAGAGATCAATTACTCGTTGACTTTTTATAGGTGGTATTTGAGGATCAAGCCAACGGTATTGTTTGTTACGGAGATGAAAATGGGGAAACAACATGCGAAGGATTCGATGAAGGTCCTCGCTTTCAACAAAGGGTTTCAAGATTTGCTTCTAATCGAAGGTACGTAGCTGCAGGCCTGATGAATAATGATATGGTGATCCCTTCACTTACTGACTTTTTCGTCTGTAACTTCAGAGATGCAGATATCGTTGGCCTTCTACAAAGAAGTTGGCTTCAAATTGCTGATGACGCTAAATTTCACTAGGCCGAGGAGTCCTGGTCGTCTTGCTGCTCATAATAGGCTCATGTTCCATTCATGGCGTTCTACTTGTACTTTCAAAACATACATGTAAGATTAATACGCCTGGAGAACTGAAGAAGAACCCATGGAAACCTCTTTTAATTGTTTCAATGTAAATAAAAGGCTCCAGTAGCAGTTTCATACATTTCTGTCTCAGATCAAATATGGAATCACCTTTCAAGTGTGAGTAATAGAGCTGCGCATGATGGTTCTCAATTTGTTCGATTGGGGTTTACTACATTGAGGGCGATGTCAATGGCAAAGAAGACTACTGCTGCCATATACACCAAGAACTTAAAGCACAGAACATATCAAAGGGTTTACCTACACCTCAAGTCAATAAGGAAAAGATCATCTGATTGATTAATTTTGAGTTTACACAGAAAAATAAGGAAACAAGATATGGTCCTACTTTACACAAAACTGCAATTTGCATATTGAAATTCATATACAACTTGAATTCCAAGTATAGGGGGAAAAAAGAGAGAACATTGTACTAAAATCTCTCTGGGGAGAAGGCCATTGACTACTATACTGCAGTGACTTTCCCTAATAATGAAGCCTTGTTCTTCAACKATTGATTGATAATGACGAATACTCTCACTTTAAAGAGAGAGTAGCCCACCAAAAGAATGAAGAATGTGCAAAAAATGGTATGAACTGGAAAATAAATGCAGCAGTACGAATCTGAAAGTAATTGGTCAAATGTACAAGCAAACCGAGTAGGGAGTCACTCTGCAGGCACTCCACCTTGCAACATTTCTTCAGAAAAATCTGTCTGTGATTTGCTGGGCATGATAGTAGGAGGTGACCATTGATCTGGAACCATCAGAAAATATGTTGTCATTGCTTTTCTAAACCTCTTCTTGTATTGCTTAGGGGAGATCACTGTTGGAGAAGCATTCTTGGGTCCTCCAAGGATTCCAGAAGCCTTTACCCATGTTTCGAGGTGCTTGTCCCAAGTATACTGTCTCATGAAGTCTATAATCCCAAGTACTAGTTCATGCTTCTCCTCGTCAACACCAACAAGTAATGAATAATCCATTACATCAATTGACTGCAAGTATACGTTCAATGCGTAAGTACAAATTATGAACATGTTCAAAGACAAATGAGAAGCATCAAAAGGGATAGATTGGTCAACTAAAATATTCAGTGCAAAAGCTGTGTAAGAGAGAGAATACTTCCACTCTTCTAAACAAAAGTGAAATTGCTTTATAAGAACACATATTTTAATTAGTTTGAGTTGCCTAATGGGTCTAAAAGTGCTACTAGTTTGAGCATCTGTCTAGAAGATAACTGGTGCGGATCCAGTTATTTCACAAGCCTGAAGCATTTATAGCATTAATAACAGCCTGGAAGTAAGGGCAGAGAAAGCGAAACTTACTGCAAGAAATGCAGTATCATTCCAAACTGCTCTCTCCAACAACCTCTTTGCCTTGTTTCCAACAAATATGGGAGAAGTTGGCATTGCTTCAATCAAGTTTTGATCCAGTAGGACCCTATTACTTCCACTGGAATCTGGATTATACCGAGATCTTGAAGACCCTTTCAGATCATACAGACGTGTCACGTTCCTCCCAAAGAGAAGATTTTCCATTACCAGAACATCCATTTTTGACTCCTTCCCTCCTTTGAGATGCTTGGATGTGACCTTCACCAAATCAAGAAACCAAGTTACAGTAAAGTTTTAGATGTTTTTCTAGTAAAGGTGTATGGGAACATCTAATACAATTTTCTATCCAATGGTAAAATTTGTAATATACATCATTATCCAAAATAGGAAAGCATATGATGTTCCATCTATAGGAATAAATTGACCTGCTTGAACATTATCTTGATAAGAAAAGACCAGAGATCTAAGACAAAATAACTAAGTAAATAATACTGAGAAACAGYAGTACTTAAGAAAAAAGTAAAGAAAGCTAAGGACAAAACTATTGACCAATCTTGATTTTCACCTCTCGTTTTCAAATGCCTCTTTCCCCAGAAAGTTCTTCCTCTGTTCGAGGTAAAAACCAAGTACAAATTAAATACTAAAGGCTCGATAGATATCCAAGAACAGCATATGTTATCCACTACAGATTGTCAAAATGATCTATGTAAAACACAGACCTGAATGGTGGAATACTTTCATCAGATTGACACAAAAGATGCAAACAAAAGTATATTAAACTATATTGCGTGCTTCTATCCTCATTTTTATGAACTTTAGTGGTCCCCTTCTTAGTGCACACTAACTCTCCAATTCAATTATAACGAAAGATCCTAAATAGACAGGCAATGACTATTGAGCTTATGGTTTAAATTATCGAAGTATTATTTAAATGTGAAAGTATTTGATACTCTTCCAAAAGAATTTCATTTCCTAGAAGTACCTGAAAAATCCCCAATATCTTCGCCAGGCACGTAGGGCTCCCTGAACCAATTGACTCAGAAAGATATTTGAAATATCCAGGAGCAAACTTTATAAATGACTCTAGCTCCGTCTTTGTCACTTGTTTAATTATAAATCGATCGTCCAAGGTCTTTGCAAAAAAGACATTGCTCTTACCACCTTGGGCTCCCCATTTCTTACAACGGCTAAGAGACCTTACAAAGTCTGCCTCAGATGGGCAACAAATCCTCCTTAAAGCATCAAATCGCCTAGCAAAGTAACAGGTCACTGTATATTTAACTTTCCCCAGTGGCCCATCATCAGTGAATGAGATTCGGGCATGCATAGCTTTTGTATAAGACAGAGGATCTAAGACTAGAGAGCTGCGAGAACCAGAAAGGGATAAGATACTCTCATCAGCAGACCCAAGACTTTTGATAGATTCCAATGTTATCTCATCCATGGAGTGGAATGACTGCAAATTCCCTGAATCAATAGACTGCAGCAAATATGTTGAATCTGCAGCATCCTTTGGCCTCTCAAGATCATCAGAGATTTGGGCTAAATAATCAGGGGAAGCTAGGGCATAGGATATAATACTCGTTGGCTCATCATCATACACTGGAATAACAGTGTCATTAACCCCAACAGGTAGGAGTAACCTGGCCCCACCCTGGAGTTCTGACTCTCTGAATGATGAGATGTAGACAGGACTATACTCAACAAATGTATCCAGTTTCTGAGTATTACCAAGAAAGTTTTTGTTCAATGAGCGATAAAAGCTTATAAAAGGCAGACCTAACCAGCTTAAACTATCTTCCATGTTATCAGAACCTCTGGAGGATAAAAGAGGAGATGTCGTCAGCTTAGACCCAGTCAAGTCCTCTGCATGTCCTTCCACATCCAACTTGTCTGCAACTCCTACAGCAATTGATGTATCTACAGAAGCTGTATCAGAAACTCTAAGAGAATTATCGTTCGATATCCCAACAAGTGGATGGTTTTCGCCTGTCCAAGCTGCATCAAGAGTGTCCGACAGACTTGCCATGATTGGAAATTGTCCGTCAGAAAGGACTCTACGAACAGTTGCATTGGATTTGACCTGATTAGATTCATCATGGACGTCTGTCTGACTAAAATGCACTGATAGATTTTCTTTAACGTAATTCGTGTGTGAACCCATATCAGATCCTTGATTAATATCTTTAACCAAACTCTTGTGGTCACCACAAACACCAAAGTCATGACTTCTTTTGGGTTCTGTATCAGCACAAGCAGAATAAAAACTATCTGAACTCTGGTCCAGCTTAACAGGAAGGTTTGAGTCGACAGTCTCCTCCTCATGGGGTTTCTCTACAGGAGTTAAATCGGACACAGCCACATCATTCTGGGAGATTTTGCTATTGGAACTGGCAACGTATATCAGGCGGTGGTCCCACATATAAGACTGGAATAATAGTTGCCTACGTAGTCGATTGATCTCCAGAATATCAACAAGAGGTTGACCCTTTTTAATCTCCTTGCTCGATATTTTCTGAAGCGAATCCTGAAAAAGATACCAAGTTGTATTAGAAACCATATATTTGTAAGTCACAAATATACATTTAAAAAATAGCTACTTCTGCAGAGATGCAAACATCAGAAAAGAGTGTGAATGCTGAACAAAGGACATATGCTATGCCTAGTCAAACAGTGCGAATGTATAGAAATTGAAGATCCTTCTCCAAAACATAATTTGGTCCCATGCCCAAAGGCATAAAAATATTCCTCTTAACAAATAATTGAAGGATCCAAAAGAGAGCCAGCCAACAAGAAGAATCACATTTCCAAGCTCAAACCATTGAAATCAAGGGTTGCCAATAGGCAAACTAATCGTCGAAGATAGACACAAAATGCAACATAAGCTCAATTTCAGACTGTCTGTCTTATGTTAGAAGGTTTTCAGCATTTTGTAGGACAGTCCTATTTCTACCAGCACGCAAGAAAAGAAAATCTAACATTTATAAGGAACAAAAAAGGGGGACTTACTGCAAATTCTTCCTTCTCCTTCTGCAACATTTCTTCTAAATCTGCTAGTTGACGTCTTGACGCTGGAATTTTATTGCCACAGCTAGGTGTAACTGACCCAAATTTTTTCTCCACCAGAAGATGGAGAGCATGTAGTACCTCGGAAAACAAATGCTCAGCCAGGCCAACAACCTGTTCAATTGGTAGAACAACATTAAATAAACGAGAATTTCAGAGAGAGATCAAGAAAGGCATGCTCTTCATACCTCATTTAGTTCTTGCTGTATCCATTCTTGACTCTCGTAGTTGAAATCAAGTTTTGCAGGAGGGAGGTAGACTGAATGAACATCTATAGATGCATAACGGAAGCAAGCAACCATTTTGCCAAATCTGGAACATGAAGCAACCATCATGAATACATGGATAAGGAGAAGATGAGCTATTCTACCATCAACCGAACAAGATTAATCTAGATATTCTGCTACAACGGCGGTTCACCAAAACTATCTTTAATGTAACCAAGCTTATAAATGACAGAAATTAGTGTAAAGCCCATATCTAGCTTCCTAGTTTTTTCAAACATCCAGAAATGTTTAAACTAATATCTTTAGCTCCTCAGATTATGACTACTGCAGACAAAACAAGAAACAAACTTTTACCCATAAAACCGTAGACAATCTCGGTGTAAAGAATGGCCACAGCTTGCCACCCTACTAGCAGCTGCATGATTTGAAAAACTGAGCTCAAGAAATTTTCCAAAAGACAATCCCCAAGCTGCATCAGACATCACTATTCTTCGAGTGGCAGGAGGGAAACCATTGGTCCGAGGACAACGCAGGCACCTGTGCCACATCCAAATCTTTCCTTCTCTTTCACCGGGAAGAAGAAATTCTGGCAGTTTCTTCACAGAGATAGTAAGGGTTCCTTGTCGATGAGTATAACATTGGACATGTGCTTCGGATGGCATCTCACATGAACGGCATCTGTAACTCTGACCAAAAAGAAACAATCCTAGTCAGAGTAAGCATAAATGGAGTTTTAAGAAGAGTGGTAAGTACACAGCACATATTATTATAGAGAAAGTATGTGGGAAGGAGGGGAAGAGATAGAATTACTTGATCAAACAAGTGGTCTCGTAGAAAGCGACCTAATGGCTTGTCAAAGTTGCCATAGTATTTTATGCGGAAGAGATGAGACCTTTCACAGACAGTCCCTTTCCATACACACCTGGATGATAAAGAAACCAAAATACTTTGGTGATCAGAAGGGGATGGAGGAAATTCTTCCTTTGAAGAAGCTGGTTCCTCATGAACCTGTTTAGCATCCAGTTGCAATGATGATTGATCTATATTTTTACTGATTGCATCCAATTCACAACCACCATTCTGTATATTCTTGGATATTGCACTTTGTCCTGTTCTATCTGAGGGATTGGCCAAACCATTAGGAATGAAAAAATCTCCTGTATCATGCAGAACACTGCTCATGGCAGATGCTTTTGCAATTGTAGGCTCTTCTGAATTCTTTATACTTCTTTCTTCAGGCACAAAACAAGGAGAGGGCTCGCTGAAAGAAGAAATTGAAAATTTTTGTATGGAAGATCTGATGGCCTGCTTCATCAAGAGAGATCCAGTGGGAACAACAAGGTCAGGACATTCTTGCACATCAATCTTCTGAATGGCCGTGATGTTGTTCAGTTCTGGAGTTGGTAGGCTAGTTGACCTATGTGGTTCAACTCCAGATTGAGGACCCAAAGTCTTTTCACCTATGGGGAATGCAAAGCCAGGTATTATTGAGATGGATCTGTCAATAGTTTTGTCTGGAAGTGCCACAGTTATTGGAGAGTTTAATGGCAGATCTGGCAGAGAGGCTCCTTCATCAGCAAGAAAAGATGTTTCCAAAGCCAGGTGATAAGCCGCAAAAACTCCATACTGCACCACATGCTTTACTTTCTTTAACTCRTCGCCATTGGCACCTCGGAGTAATATCTGAAATAACCAATATCAAGCAAAACCATAAACATCCAACTGTGAGATATAAGTACCAGCCCTTAGGAGATTGATAAGTATAATTAATCTGTCTACTGCAATTTGCAAGTTTTGCAGGAAACAATGACCACAATTGGTAATTTCATAAGTTGAATGAAGAAGATAGCCTTGTTCAGTAATCAATTGTAGAACTTTCGGCGAATGTTGAAATCCTCCAAAGCAAGAACCTAAAGCAACTACAATTGATACCTTGATCCATCCGGCCTTGTGGGTTATATCTCCTAAATGAATTGCCATCTAAACCTACTACCTTAAATTAATGTGATTATTATAGTCTGGGATTAGCCAAAACTTACAGTGCAACCCAGTGGCTTTGGACATCCTTCAAAATACATCAATGTTTTGAAAAGCTTCTTTCCACTCTGGCCAGCGCTGCCATGCTCTTCTCGAAACCTCTCAACATGAAACATGTCGCAATATCCCAACTTCTGTGATGAGAGATGATCAATTGTAGGTACTATCTGACCACCAGTGCAGCGAGCTATTCGCTCCAAAAGTGGCCTTTTAATATTTAAAACAAGTGATATGTCCTTCGCAAGAAGATAATCTTGTGCATAACGAGAAACGGATTTCTCCACCAGAAGGACATCAGGATGGTGTGAGTCAATTTTCGCAACAGCCATCTTTAGATGATCCATTTCCTGGAAGCATTATAACCCATAAGAAGAAAAGCCCTAGCCCTAGAAACTCTCGTGCTCATAGATAAATAAAATATTTTCATGACAGAGAAAAGAACTAAGACATATCTAACTTCAGAGACTGCCATAAAAGGCCATGACCAACCTGCTGCAGTAGAGTATCAAAACTTGACAAGAGGTTGGAAACCCTCTGGTATTCAAGAGCCCCACCAAGAATCATTATACGAGGTTTCTCTATTTTGGATGTCATCCTTCGATGAGCCACATTCTTCTTAAAAACAACTCCTTTTATAACCATGCTGAAAAGAAAATCGTCACACATCAAGAAGTAAGTTGAGCATTACTCATTCAACACCACAACTCTTAGAGACAAAAAGAATATGAAATTATAGGCATTGCAGGTATAGAGGTAGTTTCAAAATAACTATCATTCAGTTACTTACGAAACACCAAAAGACTAGGTGATCCAGAATGTAAAAATAGAAACATATAAAAATGGCTTCAACATACATTTGATAATTATCTTTTCTTTTTCGCTAAGATGTTGTAAGAACTCCTATAGATATCGAAATGCCCAACATTTCTCGACAAAGTAGATATCTAGTGAAGTGCCCAACTAGTGTCGATGCATTTATTGCTACCCTGGAGCCTACTCTGTTCAAGTTAATCATCAGAATTCTCCAAAACTTACAGGACTCCTGCTACAAGACCAACTAAATGAGTTTACAGGTGGTTGAACGGAATAGCATAGTGCAAAATGTACATAAATGATCTAAAATATTCCAGTCGTTACCTCTCGCTGCGAAGCCCAGAGGCTATACATTTAACTTTGACATATCCTCCTGGATCCATTCCCCCACATTTGCTCATGTCTGGCTTCAATAATGTGGCAGCCTCCCACGACAGAGATGTAATTATTTCCAACCAACTCTCTCTCTCATTTTCCTCACCAACAGGAATATTCTCAACCTGCAAAAGCTGAGCAACTAAAGCCCTGAAGTGTCCATCAACAACATTCTTCATAGCTCTCTTATGCTCTTCATTAGACTTCTCCCTGCTTCGCTGCTCTCCACTTCCAAAACTGCTTGAAGAACGTAAGTATCCCCATTCTCCAGTAGCATCCTCATCATCATCATCGTCAAACAGAAGTGCTTCATGTTCATCTTCTTCATTTTCAGGTTCAGGTGGAAGCCAGAGAACTCCATTATTCTCGAAGTCCACTGGTTCAGTGTTAACATCTTCTGCTGCATATAAAGATGAAGGTGCTTCACATTCATCACCAATGTCAGGTTCACTTTCCTTTTTCACAATTTGCTGGATCTCTTCCGAAGCCTGGGAATCGAAACTAGCGTACAATGACAAGCTGCTCAAGCTTTTAGTATCAACAGCTTCAGCATCAGGGTGCACTTTGCGCAATGCATACTCATCGTCAATGTCATCATAATTCATATGCTCGTAGTACCCATTGACATGAGGAAAGTGTCTTCTGTTGGAATCTAATTGGTAAATTCCAAATTCATCATCCTCATCACTACCCCTGATTCCATAAAACAAAAGCAACAAATAAACAATTGTACTGTAACTGTACCAATCAGCACATATTTGAGGGGGGGGGGGGGGGAATTGATGCAAAATCTGTGGAGTAGCCATCAGCACGGCCATCTAAAGTAGGCTCCGAACTTAAGAGTGCAAAGCTTTATGCCTAAACTGCACCTGAAACCAGCAACAGGCCACCCATAGGTGTTGCCTGCAATCATTTCAGGTGCCAGAGGATCTTGTGAAATCAGTTGTTTTTCATGTCCTAAGGCAAATCATCAATTGATAAGCTATAATCAAGCTTCACTCATTTATGACTGCAGGAGAGTAATTGTTACWTGGTGCATGAAATAAATGAGAATAATAATACAGGTGAAGGAAGAAAAACCTGCTATACCCAAATTGGTTAGGAGATCGATCCTGGTGTGCTGTTTCTATGTTATTAGGATCATTGCACATTCCTGATTCTGCAGCATGTTGCCTATCCAGTGCTGCTTCCATTACAGAAGATTGATGTGGGCTGACCCCAGCAGAGTGAGGTGCTGATGCAAAAGTGATGCTACTACTATTAGCGGTTGCAGTTGACTTGGTACTAAGAAAACTGTTTGCTGATGGTGAGGTACTAAGATCCAGACTGACGACCTGGATCCCATTATTATCAATAGCAGTAGTTGACCCTTGCTCCCACTGCTTGAAACAGTAGTTACAGACCCTGATCTTTTCCCATTCTTCCCTAGGAGGCCTTGGCTCAGGAGATGGTGCAGGAATCCAGTTAGAGGTACACTTGGCACAGAAAACCCGACCGCAAAGCCGACAATGGTGCCTTCGATTGAACAATGTAAATTGTGAATCGCATTCGTAGCATACCCTACAACTCTGATCGGGCATCCAGAAGTCCCTGGACACATTAACCGGCTCAGACCTCCAAGGCATCCACGACTTGAATATACCAGCTAGATCAGGAAATGGCTTATCTGGGGAATCCATTGATTGCACGACCCTTCTTTTCCACCTATCATTGTGTTTTGATCATTTGCTTAATACTTACATATCCAGATCCTAGTATAATACAGGAGCAGAACAAGGTCAAATCCAACCAAAGACTTCAATCACCAGACTGAGTTAACCACTTTCCCTGCTAATAAATTGACCAATCATACAAACATTCTCCACCTCAATGCCACACTAATTGAATCACAATAAAGAGAGGGCCAATCAGTGGACGCCCTTCCGAATCACACCCAAAATCAATCAATACCACTAAACAGAAGTCGCTTAAATTTTTAATCCCACCATATAATTTAACCCTCTCGGGCTAACAGGAGAAAAGAAATCGAAATAGCAGAACTATCTATATCGAACCAAATTCCCGATCACCATTCAAATTTCACCAGCGAACCCTATGTCTGAATATCTAGCAAATCCCAAAGTAAAAACTAAAACCAAATTAAAACAATTCCCGAACGCGACTGTATACCTGGAATTCAAATTCGAATTGAGCAGAAACAATCAAATGATTTGAACAGAAGAAAATCTCCCAGAAACAGAGAAATTTGAAAGCGCACCCTAAATCCAACAAAAGATGCACGGACAAGAAACATGAGTCCAACACGTTTGTATCGCCAAAATCCAACTGTTGCCAAACAATTTCCAAACGCGGTACCGATGATTTCGCATTTTCAAGAAGAAAACCCCCATGTCTCCATCTCCGCAATCAAAATTTTCCTCTAGAAAACGGAGAAAGCAAAAAATCAATCCATTTTTTTTATATTCATCTCCWGTTCGCCCTGGGAAAGTAATATGTTAATCAAATAAATTACGTCATCCAATTAATTAATTCATTAAATTTTTTTGATATATTAGTCACTTGCATGCTGTAATCAAGTATGCCAAAGTAAAATGAAAAGGACTATCTTTGTTCACTAATATAATAATAAACTGTGTTTAACCATTAATTACAAAGATAATCACGTGAAGACAAAAATAGAAAGACCCACATAGCCAGTCATCACTGGACACGACGAAATTCACAGGGTCTAGGTGGAAATTCACAAAGCTCACCTATCTCCTCCCTCAATCCAATCATTGACCTTCTTTCGTATGATCATACCATTAGTGTGCAAGAAAGATGAAACCGTTGCAGCCTCATGTAATTACGGTAATTTGATTGGAAGGAAAAATGGAAACGGACGATCTTCCTAATTGGTTAGTTAGCTTAGACTGTATGATCTCTGCAACTGCAAGTGGTAATTTGTTTGAACGCGTCTTCAGCTGTAATCAAGAGGATTGACTATTCTGAGAAAGAACTCAAGATAGAAGATGATCTACGCGGTATTATTTCTTCGGGTTTATATATTTTCAGGGAAGGATATTATATTATTCGTGCGCCGTAATTAACTTGTAATAAATGATAATATTTTTTAAGGAAATGATAGTGATAATTACTAGTTCATTCTTAGCTGTTGCTAACCTTTTTCATAAATATCCTTCTATCTGAATGCATGCCAATTTGGTTATTTTTACATTTATATTCCACGTCATCAACTAATTCTATTGCCGTATATGGTTTTGTCAATCATTTTTTTCCTTAAAAAAATATATTATTTTATAAATAAAATACTATATTCTTCTCAAAAATTCGATTTGATAATAAATTCTAATCAYATTTATATTTTGTTATTTTCATTATTTATATTACACATCATCAACTAATTCTATTGCAATAAATAGTTTTTCCTATCTCTTTTTTCCTGAAAAAAATATATAGTTACTTTATTTCTATTCAAAAAATTACAATACAACATCATATTTTTCTCCATAAATTTAGATCACTTTGATAATAATATAATTTTATGTTGTTTTATTGTGTTATTAATTCCTTTTATATTAAAATCTCTTATATCGTATTATCAAATTTAATATTTAAAATCAGACGTATAAAGTAAATCTAAAATAAATTTATAATATTCATTCATCCTTTAATCTCATTAAAAAATGTCTTAGTTATTTCAAACAAAGAGATTTGTTAAAATTGTCGGGTGTAATATGAGAGATAATTTCTTATTGTCTTTCAACTCTTTTAAAAAATCAAAAGAAACTTATCATTCATCGCAGATCTAGATAATTGATTCTTTGAATATTATATAATAAATAATTTTCTTATCACTTATCACTTAGAAAATTAGAATATTTTTAAAGTAATGATTATAATTATAATTATAATTATAGTATTGCATTTGATTTATCAAGTTTAATTTGACGAGAATGAGCATTTTTTACTTCACTCAAAACTAAAGGGAGAATTTGTGCTCCTGATAAACTCGGAGGGGGCAAACGAAATTAGTCATAATCACTCTATCCTCCCATCAATAATCCTCGATTAACGGGTGAGTTAGCTGAGGTGGAGGTGAAGACTACTGTTCTAATAGGAGCAGTCCCATTCCCTTCGTCTTCGAAATCATCGGAATCTCACAGAGAACCGTACCGGAGGTTTCGCTTTCCACATCGTTTGATTCTATTCTATTCGATTCCGTTCTCTCATTATTGCTCAATAAAACATTAAATTTTAAACCAGGGGAATATCAAAATTCTCAAATAAATGTGGCATAGATCGGCTTCATTCATACTCGACAAAGAGGAAAACGACGCCGCTGCCAAGCCCGAGAGCCGCCTCCTCTCTCCAACCMTTCCGCCATCGTCAATGGCTGAAACTCTGCAACAAAACCCTAAAATCTCCGCTTATTATCAAACACGAGCGGCTCACCATGGTGTCATTACAAGCGACTGGCTTGCTCAGGCTCAAGCAGCCGCTGGCCGCCACCAGGACGATGCTGTTTCCGAGGATTCCTTGTCGTTGAAGTCTGGCGAGTCGGGGAAGACATTTAGCGTCATTGATGAGTTTAATAATTGGCGGATACAGCCCGACTTGGCCGAGGCTGTGGCCGCGATTAGGGCTTTGGCCTCTGTTATTCGATCCAGTGAGGCTACTACAATGATGGAGCTCGAAATTGAGCTCAAGAAAGCGTCTGATTCTCTCAAAGTACGTCCCTTTCTGTCTATCATTCTTTGATTACATGCGCTTCTGTTTTGCCATATATATTTTTTTTTTTTCCCTGATAGTTAGTTTCCCTCGGTATTTAAAACAGTTCGAGTTGTGATGGTGTTGTGTTCATTCAGCTATTGCCATATACGGAGGGTGGAGCATGTGTTTATGCCCCTAAATGACTGTCGTTTGGACCAAATTGCTCGATATACAGCCACCATGTTTCTTACATCGAGGAAAAGTGTTGAACCCGTGATTTAACTTGAATATCTATCTAATAAATTTTTTTTCCAACTGTGTATTCTTCAAATGCACGAAAACTAGTATAGCAAGTGCTCTAATTTCTGCCTGAATTAGAGAGGATATATGGCTATTTTCTTGTTTTTAGCATCAATAAAAATTGGTTCTTTGCTCTTTCCCATACTCTTTTGTCTGCTTTCCTTGTGTAGCTTCCTGGTGGTTGAAGCAGTTGTTCTTCATATCATCTGCTGTGGTGCTTTATCTACATTCTTGTAGCTTTGTCTTTGTGTTGTGGTTTCTAATAATGTGGCTTTTAATCGGGATTTTTTTGCTTATCATATTCTGGCAATTGAAATGAGTTTCACTGCTCCTTGTACTCGTCATTTCCCTCAGCCAGCTATTTTGATCCTCGCAGTCCGTGAGAGATTGAAAGTATGTTATTCATGTCCTTGGAGTGTCAAATCTTTTACCCTCTCTATTGGCCTATCTTGGTTTATAGACATAATTTGAAGCAGATGATTAATAGAAACAGGCCAAGACTGAAGTGAGCCACAGAAGCTATTTTTCTTCACCTGCAATGTTTCCTTCCTTTCAGGAAGAATGTACTTTGTTACAGTTGAAAGAAATAAAAGAAAGGAAAATGAAAATCTAACTAGTGTAAGCTTTGGGGTTATATGCATGAACTACTTTAGCAGACTCTAGGGATAGTAGAAGTAAAGTTGATAATTGAAGTATGGAATTCTCTGCATGGCTTGAGAGAAACCAGGGCATCAGGCGACCAATGTCTTAAGCACTAATTTTGATATTGTACATAGCTAAACCTCATTAATGTTAATAAGAAAAGAAGAAATGCCAACTCAATTCCCTCCCTTCAGCAAAAGAGAAGACTGCGCCATTTCCATTTTGTCCCGCTGCTGGAGTTCACCTGGCCTCTACTAGTTAGTGAAATTGATGGAAGGTCATCTATTTATACTTGGATTTATGATTTGCTTAAAGAATCTAACGTCCTACATATATCTGTTTCTTTGTTTTAGTCCTGGGATAMAACATCAATATCTTTGACAGCTGGCTGTGATCTTTTCATGCGCTATGTAACAAGAACTTCAGCTTTAGAGTATGAGGACTTCAATTCAGCTAAGTCCCGCCTTCTTGAACGTGCAGAGAAGTTTGGGGAGATCTCTTACAAGGTACATGAGCAAACTATCGATCATGGCCAACTCTTAATTGTGAATTATGTCAGATTGATTGCTTTATGGTGGCATTTATAAGATATAAATCTGAACTACATTCACAATACAGGCAAGGAGGATAATTGCCATGCTTAGCCAGGATTTTATCTTTGATGGCTGTACCATTTTGGTGCATGGTTTCTCTAGAGTGGTCTTGGAAGTTATGAAAACAGCTGCGCAGAATAGGAAGCTTTTTCGGGTTCTGTGTACAGGTGGGGTTCAGATAATCCTGTCTCAAGTAATTGCTCTTTTTAATGCCCATATAATTGCATCTTGATGAAAAAACACATGATCTGTCTGATGATGTWGAAGTCAGACCAATCTCTTCCCAACTTGAAGAGTTAAGTGGATGAAATTCTAGGTACCAGATTATGTGATTGTTAATATCTGCTTTGTTGCTTGTAATGATGTGCAGAGGGGAGGCCAGATAGGACTGGATTACGATTATCCAATGAATTGGCCAAGCTTGATGTTCCCGTGAAGCTTTTGATAGACTCCGCCGTGGCATATAGCATGGATGAAGTTGACATGGTATTCGTTGGAGCAGATGGAGTGGTCGAAAGTGGAGGTATAATTAACATGATGGGAACCTACCAAATAGCACTGGTTGCTAAGAGCATGAATAAGCCAGTTTATGTCGCCGCTGAAAGCTACAAGGTTTGTAGAATGTGAAAATTTCCTTCAAATGTTGTAACTGTTGATTATGAAATTCATGTGCATTTCCCATATCTTTGCCATTGTTCTGAATAAAACACAAACTGCATCAATGATTTGTTTTGGAAATACATGATGAAATTCAAGCTCTGCTCTTTGTGAAGTTCTTGTGCCTTTCTCATATCTTTGCCATGAAATTCAAATTCTGCTCCTTCTTTAGCTACATCGTTGTCCTAGGTTACTTAGTGCTCCTTGTATGCAAATTAGCTATTCATATCTTTGATTTCTAACAAAGCCTCTTCTATTGCAGTTTGCTCGTCTTTATCCTTTGGACCAAAAAGACATGGTCCCAGCCTTGCGCCCGATTGACTTTGGTGTCCCCATACCTTCCAAAGTTGAGSTTGAAACATCTGCCCGGGACTACACACCTCCGCAGTTCCTTACCCTTCTTTTTACTGATTTGGGTGTTCTAACACCTTCTGTAGTTAGCGATGAGCTCATCCAATTATACTTGTAGCTAGGATTAGTTTCGGGGAGGCACCAGAATTGGGATACAGCGAAGGGTTCGTTTTTGTTTGATGTATTGCTCTGCCCTCGTGGTCCAATTTCGGGTTGAGTTTTGTATTGTTGAAATTCGAAGAACTTTTTACTTATTTAAGCTGTTTTAGCTTCGGATGATGTGCTCGGCGTTTTAGAGTAGGAAGGTGTGCATAATCTATTAATAAGTACTACCTTTGGAGCAATGGATTTAYCATTTGCGTTGTAACTTCCTCTTTTGTTTGGGCCTTTTATGGTTCATCTGCTCCCCTTTCCTCAACTTGGCATTGACAGCAAAACATTACGTTTTTCATTTAATTTCACAGAGAAAAAGAGCAATGGAATAATTCGGATCGAGCCCCTTTTGCGTCCAGTTTCGGATGAATCAATTCCATGTCGAGGTCAACTTTTTAGGTCCACCCTCTAACCTTGTTCTTCTAGTTTGCTACTAAAAGCGGACAGTAATAGGTCAAATCAATAGCATACAAAACACTTAAAAGGGCTTTCCGTTTCTTCCTTTTCATTATGTTTGAGGGCCGAATATCAGTAGAGTCCCAGGCATAATGTACATGTACTCTTTCAAATGCAATCAAAGAGAGATAAACTTCTTCAAATATTGAAAGAGAACAACGTCAGAACAATCACAAGAAGCATCATCGGAACCAAAATTATGGTTTCTTTGAGAGGAACTTGGCTCTAAGCTCTGCTATATCGACCTCATCGAAGTGAGTTTCTGGAACCCAGTTTCCAGTCTTTGGATCTCTCATCCAGAAAACCTCCTTCTCTACCCCTTCAGTSAGTTTGCTCGAATCAGCCACTTTCCTTATCATTGAAGCCTCTGCCTGTCCATTTTCTTTCACATTCCCCATTGTGTATGCTCTCCTGCCATTGCAAATCAAGAACGACGTGATCGTAAAAGTCCAATACAAAAGGGAAAAGAAGAACCATATATAGCAACATAATACGCAGAAAAACATAAAAAGATCTTAAATTACTCTACATGCATAGCGTTATACATTATGTCATGTCATATTTGCAGATAGATACATGCAGGATGCATGCATACAAGTGAGAGATGATGAATTGAGGTCTCCTAAAGCTAGAGGGTTTTGCATGGTAAACCCAAGAAACTAACCTGAAAAGGAGGATGGGTCTGCCGGAGGCAACCCTCGACATGTCGATAAATTGAGATAATAAGATCAAAAACAAAACGACGATGATTATTATTAGCTGAATTGGCTTCGGCTTCGGCTTCGGCTTGTTTCGTTTACAATTGCACGAGTAGGGTTTGAGGGACTAATGGAGTGTATATATATATATATATATAATATTGATCAGTTCAAGATAATTCAACTAAAACTCTATTTTCGTTTAAAAAGGGAAAAGAATCATTAGCCAAGAATCTATCAAGGAGTCCTTATGATAGACGAATACCTAAATTTAGGAGCTAATAATTTCTTAAAATCTTTCGTTTTAAATATTTATAATACACAATATATATAAATAAATATTAAATATATTTATACATCATCATGATTAACAATTTCAGAATCGAATTTTGGCTCAACGTGTGAGTGGTACCCATAAAGATGTAATTGGCAAAGAGCATCATATTCATCAGCCAATATTATCATGGAGACTTGATTAATGTTATTACAGCTTTTGATTAGACCAGAATATTTGAATCAATCAATATATACTTACGAGTTTCTGTTTCTAGAGGGAATATTAAAGATGAAGCTAATCTAGGAATTTCTTCTTCAAAGATTTTTTATATAAAATACATCAAGGAAATTTATTTTATATTATTTTTAATTAATAAAAAAATTGAGAAGGCAATAGCACCATTGCAGAGGAATAATTGCCTAATAGGCGCATGAATCACGATCAGGCTGGAGTGGATTGAGATATCTGAGGAAAAATGCGAATCGAGATATATTGAATTTTAAAGAATATTTAATTTATACTCTTTCTGATATTTAATTATTTATTAAAAAAGATATTTGCTGACGACAATGCGTTACATCAGCGGCCCCTCGTCAATTATGTACTTGTAGACTTGTCGAAGTCAATGAGGAATAAATTCTCACATACTTTGCCAATGAAAATAAAAAGAATAATTAATCCTCTTATGCTTAAATTGAATCTCACCTCATTCTCATAATCTGAGTTTTTTTTTTTAAAATTAATATCAGCATTATATTACCCACAGTTCTGCAAGTATCATTAATCAATTATTTTTATTCTAGCGATTCATAAGGGATATTTTAGGTAAAATAATACCTTGAATTCAAAATTTTTAATTTCTATATACATATCTAAAATAACTTATAATATAAAACATAAATAAAATATTCATAATAGAACGATAAGTCTGTATTTATTTAATTATTTTAAAACTTAATCATTTATAACTTTATAGATACATGTTGTGAAAGTTAAAAATACTGAAAATTTTGGAATCGAAAATGTAGAATATACATTATTTTTGCTAACGTTTCATCCATAATAGGTAGAGATACTCTAAGTTTACTTTGTCTTTTTCCACTGCTCCTTATTGATCGATCGCAAGTCTTCCAAAGAAAAAGAAAAATATTAACCGCAAAGAAGAAGACCTCCATTTAGTGGGCCTTCTAAGTGGGCCTGCTAAACAGTTACTACTACAAACTTGTTTGTTGTTTTGGGCTTCTGTACCTTTTGGAGCTAAAGATTCTAAAAGCAATTTTCACATTTCCCGTGCTTATTTGGAAGTCCCGAGGAAAATTGTTGGTCTTTGTGTCTGGAGAAGTGACGCGGTAAAATATTATAGTAGTAAAAACTAAAGGCCCACAGAGGCGGCCCACTAAAGTTAAATTAAGCACGTGTTTGACAACTGTCGGTCTTTTTGCACTTAAATATCGACCCTCCAACCAGCTCACAACCTTYACCTTCATTTCTTGCTTTTCACTTCCTTTTCTCCTTCTCTCTCTCTCTCGCTCTGGTTCTTGAAGAAGATGTTATCAGATGTTTGGAGCCCTCTGAGGTTGTTGAAGCAAGAGGGTAAGGACATCAAGAAAAGATCAGTTCACACGGCCGACGATTCAGTACTCCAGAGCTCACTGGCTGCTGTTGGCCTTCGAATCCTCACTGAGAATTCTAACTCAAAGAGGGGTGCTAATGTTGTCATCAACTCTAGTCTAAAATCGAGTAGACCTATTTTCAACACGAAACAAACTCATGAGAACTCTAACTCTCATCTTGATTATTGCTTTCTCAAATCATGCTTTCTATGCAACAAGCCTCTCAGCCTCGATAAAGAGGTATACATGTATAGGTAAGAACCAAAGACCACATTCAWATCCAATTAATTCTGACTCTGTCAATGAAATTTATGTTCAAGGGTTTTGAATTCTTGAATTCTTGCTTTTATACAGGGGCGATCAAGGGTTTTGCAGTATAGGGTGCAGGAACAGGCAGATATATGTGGATGAAATGAAAGAACTAGAAATTTCAACTAAGAAAACGTTAGCAGCAACCCGGCGCTGTCGGGATAGTAACTGCAGGAGTACTAAGACTAGCAGCCTCCTAGAGGAATACCGGCACCGACGCCGACTGCAGACTGTGTCATGTCAAAAGAATCGAGCAGTATTCATATAGTAGTCATTATCTGAGCCGGCCACGTAATTGCTTTTCCGGGTCTGCCAACACACATAGTTCGGATAACGGATAGCTGAAAACAAACAATCGAGTTATCGAGGATGTTGACTGATTGCGATGAGTACACTCACTTTAGCAGAAACAACACAACCCGGAAGCAAAGMGTTGTTCCTTATCCACTTCGATTTCRAWAGGAAATTTCAGTTTTAATCATCATATCTCTTKGCAACTGGGGAGGGTTTAGATTCATATGTTACAGTAGAAATGGCCGGACTTCGCACACAGCATCAATGATTCAACGTCCTCTGATGGTCTCGAAACCGTGGGCTGTTGGAGAAAATACCCATGTATATTACGAAATCTGTGGGTTGAAACTTACTAGGATAATATTGCCAGTTCTGCAAGATTTGGCACCTCTGGAATAGATTCCACAAAAGGTGGCAACTTTATGATTATGATATTTGTAAGAACAGTGATCGGAAAACAAAGTTTTTCTCCATTTTCTTGCTAAATTAGACTTGGAATAAACTGCACATAGTTTAGTTTCAAGAATGTAAGATTTGTTCTTAAACTCTTTTCCTCCGAATAATCTTATCCAATCCAATTAAGATATTAGAAGATATTAAATAATAAGTGTAGAAATTTAATTTCTTTCTTGTTTATACTTCCTTGGCTTTGAAATAAATGCTCAGTTGAATACTCACTCATCTTTTTCAAACTAATCAGGAAATGAATAATTTGTTTCTTTCTTGTTTCGGTTTGCAGCTATATGACTAATGGAAGTGAAAGAGCAATTTGATGATTGTGCACAGAGTAGATTATGGTAAAAAAAGAATGGCAACGGATAAAAATAAGGAGATCGTTTATTGGGTTTAAAATCGATATGCATAAAAAAACTTTCTATATTGTACTATTTTATTTTCAAAGATAAATTGATTTGATAGTCAAATATTGTTATTCATTATATCGATTGATTAAAAAATTTATTCTTCACAAACTTAACTGTCTACTTTAAATATATTTTTCCTTCAAATTAGTTATCATTTTTAAGGGGAATAAAAATATATTGATTTTTCTATGTTTTTGTGCTGCGGTATATTGATTATGTCCACATTTATTATTTTATCTCATAATTTCCGATTCACATTTTCAGAAATAAAAGAATATATATTAATAATAAGGTTATGAAGATCATTTTATTTAATCTTTTTATAAGAATCCAATAATTCCTTTATATGGCGTAATCCCTAATTCACAACAGACCGCACTTATTCTTAAACCGACCAAAGAGATATTTTTGTATTTTTTAAGGATTAATTGTGATTTGGAGATACAGATTAAGAAGGTGCGCCATCGATCTTCTCAGATTTCTTCAAGCTGTTCAATTTTTTCGAGTTTCCTGTACTGGGTCTGGTGAATTTCTTTTGTTTCTCTACCTAATCGATTCGTTTTTTTCTTATTGTTTCGCTGTTTACGTTTCTTCTGAATTGGGATTTGGTTTCGTTCTGGTTTGAGGGCTTTGTTACTGCGCTTCAATTGATGTCTAAAAATGCTGTCTTGACGCAGGTGGTTTTGGCCATTATCGCTGGCGCTGAAACCTGCCAAACTCCCCTGAAAACCTCTCTAAGCTGTTGACGGACTCGGGGCTTCTTTTGTTGATTAGGTACGTTTAGTGCATCTGGTTTAACGGCAAATATTTTATTTAAAATTAATTGGGCTGGGCTCCAAAGGGTCAAAAAATCAGTGCAGAGCTCCATTAAATTAATCTCGGCCCATTTCATCTAAATTACGTACAATATGAGAAAATTACACCACAAGCCTTGTTGTTTTGAAGCAGGAAGGATCATATTTAATACTAATTACCATATTTTTGTCCTCAAACCTTTTTTAATTTAATTTATAGTTTCAAAATGGAACTAAATGTCATTTTCATTGCATTTTTTAAAGGTTAAGATAATTTTTACAATAATACCCTCCAAAAATCAAAAGAGTAAAGTGGTAAAATGGAAGAAATAAATTCTACCTAAAAATACGGTAGAAATTACCTTCAAAACTATTTTGAAACTATGAAAATAGATATAAAATATATTGAGAATGAGAATGATATAATATAAAACGGTCGAGGATAAAAGTTAATATTATTATTTTTTTCGTATCCAATTTTTTTTAATTATATTCGATTACATTATTTACCTTGTCTTTTTGAAGGAGTATTATATTATATTTTATATACGTTATAAATTATATAYCGYTTATATAACTTAAAGCAAAGATTTGAGATTTGTAAGAAAGGACGTGAGTTGCCAGACATGGAAGGAAGCGGAGACAGTCGACAACGACAGCGACCAAAAGCGAATTAAGTTGCCCCCATATGACTTGGTGGTGAAGTCCAGCTATCGCCTTGCTCGCGCTTTGAAGAACACGACTTCTTAGCTTTCCTCTTCCCCGCGCTCAAACAAATTACCAATATTCCCACAAAAACGACTGGACAGCGACTACATTTGCGTAGTGTAATCTAAAATGATGCAGCGGAGAAAGAAAACAAGGAATATGGGTTGATGATGATTTTTGCAAATTTTTAGATATCTGGGCACTCCAAAAGATATCGAGAATTTAACCTCAGAACCAATCCTTGGGTGACTTCTTCGGTTCACAGACACTGTAATAATCACTTCTTTCAAGAAGTATACGTAAATGAAACTCAAAGACCTGGACTTCCGTATACGTTGTCTATATACTACTAGTACTGCTACAATCTTTCTTTGAAAATGCAATCATTGTTTTAATGTTTCCTCGAGGATGTAAAAGAATGAATGATTTGTCAAACAAGTACTACTTCTTGAATCACAATGAGTTGAGCGCGTGGTTGTTCGGCAATGAGACCTTTTGGAGATCTTTTTCTCTTTCCCTGATGTTTAATTTGTGTTTGACTTGGAAACGTGGGTAAATGTAATCGTCCACTGGATTGCGATTATACGATTCTTCTACTACTAGTACTATGCTAGTAGTATTTATCCAACGCAAGAACATTTTTTTAATGAGATGATATTTTTCTTTTCCTTTTTGTTGTTGATATGGTTTATATCCCTGAAGATTCTTAAATCACACGATTTTTTCCTCTTCTATTTTTGTTTTCTTTTACCCCTTGTTATGTTGGAGTAGCATATTAGATAATTCTAAATTCTATTGGGTGGGCAGATTTTAAAGCTTCCTAGGGTTTCTATTCGGTTACTTTATTACTGCTCCTTTTGTTCTTTGGATTTGGAGATACAGATTAAGAAGGTGCGCCATCGATCTTCTCAGATTTCTTCAAGCTGTTCAATTTTTTCGAGTTTCCTGTACTGGGTCTGGTGAATTTCTTTTGTTTCTCTACCTAATCGATTCGTTTTTTTCTTATTGTTTCGCTGTTTACGTTTCTTCTGMATTGGGATTTGGTTTCGTTCTGGTTTGAGGGCTTTGTTACTGCGCTTCAATTGATGTCTAAAAATGCTGTCTTGACGCAGGTGGTTTTGGCCATTATCGCTTGCGCTGACACCTGCCAAACTCCCCTGAAAACCTCTCTAAGCTGTTGACGGACTCGGGGCTTCTTTTGTTGATTAGGTACGTTTAGTGCATCTGGTTTAATCTCCTACCCCCCCCCCCCCCAAACCCCCAAATTAACATAAAGAGTTCTCCGGATTTTTTCTTGTTGGGAACTTTATAMCGTAATTGGGGGCTGAAGTTAAAAAACTCTTCTCGAACTAAAATGCATTCGTTCTGAATTTGTTGTTTTATCATTTTCTTTGTTACCTAAAGGGTGGAATGCAACTTGTAGTCTTATTGTTATTAATTGTCATCTGGCATTTTGCTTTTGCTTCAGTTTTCCCCTTTAAACTGGATTTAACTTTTGATATTGGTAATACATTGCTTACAATCCCCTAAATTCTGTAGGATCTACTGAGTACAGTTCAGTAGGGTCAAAAACAAGGATTTCACTGCTGGAAGAGGAGGAAATCGGATGTTGATTTTGATTGCCTCTTAGACTGTGGAAGTAAGTGCTGGCCTCATGTCTCATATTCAAGGAGCTCCAAAATACACTTGCAATCTTCTAGTTGTCTTCTGTGGAAGAACTGCTGAAAATGAAGAAAAGAAAAACGTTTACAGAAATACTCGATACCCATTTCCAGATATTGTATCTTCTGGGCGTTTAGAGGTGAAACTTCATCCGGGCTTGTTWTACTTTGGTTCTTTCCATTCACAAGTGAAACTCCAAGCAGATTACCTTCATGGTGCTTCTGTTTTTAGTAGTTATGATATTATTTTGTCTTTTTTTTTTTCCCCCTATTTTCCCCTCCCAATGTAGGTTCAAACATTAAAAAATCCAAGTACAGATGAGTTTTGCAAGGTTTTGGATTCGTGGCAACCAAATATTCTCTACTTGCAAGGCGAACAGCTCCCAGATGGTGAATTTGGCACGCTAGTATGGGGAGGCATTGACTTGTCCACACCAGAAGCCATATGTGAACTCTTCTCAACTGTACTGCCAACTACTGTATGTGTCTTATCTCTAGTAGTGTGGGTTTTTGTTTATTGCCCTCTCTTCTTCTTTCTGGAAATACTCTCAAATTTTCTAAGAATCATGGGCAGAAATTGTGCAGCATATTTTTTTAAGGTGCTTTCAGTCTTTTACGTAGTCAACTGGATGATGCTTTCGTTCTGTAAGATGGTTTTCTCAAAAGTTTCCTTCACGTGCTTTGCTGTTGGCAAGGGCCAAGAAGATGGTAGAAAGCCTCTCTCTATAATAAAAAGAATTAAGCAAAATCATTCAGCATCTCATGCAATTTAAGCAAGGGCATGCAGGATGGCTTATTAGCTAAATTGTTTGCTRCCACACTTCAACTATGGTAGCATGAAGTGAACATAATTGTGGGTAATGCCTGAATGTTCTAGAGATTGTACTGTAGTTGGACTGGTCTGAAGGCTTGACTTTCTGSGCCTAAAAAGAGAAGCATCATTTGGAAGACATACTTCCTACATGTTATGGTAGTTGTCTTATGAACTTGCTTGGAATATTGAGAAAGTTACGAGTCTCTGGAAATTTTAGAGTGAATTTCTGTAATTTGTAGAAATTCAATGTTAATACTATTTCTTGTTCATTTACAAGTTCACTTCCTTTACTACTTTTTGGTGTCTTCTGAATATCCATTTTCATAATTATTTATATGATTTTTCACGTTTTATTGCCATTAAATGCTCATGAAGGTTTATTTAGAGCTCCCGAATGGCGAAAAGATGGCTGATGCTCTTTATTCTAAGGTAAGAGATGTGTTATTATGAATTATTATTTGAAATTTTATTCATTGATTCCGTAYTTTGTATGTAAAAGGTTTACATTAAATATCATTATGGAGTGTGTCTTTGCAGGGAATTCCTTACGTCATATATTGGAAGCATGCATTTTCCTCCTTTGCAGCATGCCATTTTCGTCATGCACTATTTTCAGTGGTCCAAAGGTATCATTAATAACACTTGAATTCCCTTTGACTTCAYCATTAATTTTTATTGAGACATCTTTATGTCTACTTCCAATTTTCTGCCTTTGTTCATGATAAATATGGGTCTCGGTACTTGTTAAGATTGACTCCTTTTAAATGTTCAATACTCTACTTAATGGATGTGGCATGTGATTTTGGCTATTTAGTCTCTTCTTGAAGGGCCATCCAGAGTTGTTTCTTTTGGTAATCCTGATCCCCAATGCTTGGAAGGTTACTGTGATTCCTCTAGGCCTAGGACGCCTATATTTTACCTTCTATCTTAGGTCAGTACTAGTAGGATACAAGTTGATCTCTCAGATTAATGCTCTTAGTGGAACTAAATACGAAGCTTTTGTACAACTTTCAAATTTATTGCAATCACTACGCTTGAAAATAAATATGGAGAGATGCAAATTGGAGTTAACTTGCAGAAAGCTTGATGATACTGCAAGGTGTTCTTATGGGTCCACAGGTAGGATACATGAGGAAGATCATTCTGAATAAGGCTTCATAGACCTATATCTATAGTACTGTCGGTTTATAGAATTCCCCTCTCTTATTAGCGGGAGTGAAGTTTTTCCCTATGACTTTGGACTTAATAGAATGATATGTTCATTTTTTACATCTTTGGCACATGTTTTAACAATACGTTTTCAAAATGTTTTAAGATATAGGATTTCATAAAGCAAATATATATTCTTCCTAGTCCAGTAACAAGTAACATCATGAAAATTAACTTCCTTAAAAAATAATAAGAACATAATTAACAGAACCCCTATTAATTGTATGACTTGTTCGTAATTGGTAATAGGTYACTGTATTCAGTTCTTTTAGGCCATATAGGCAAGTGAGTAATTGAATTGCTTACTGGTCGTGTTCTGCCTTGTGAATATACTTTCTCATTTTGTGCATTTTAGAATGATTGGCAGATTATTTCTCACCAATATCCTCTCATGAATCTTTTGCTTTTATATGCATTTAGGGCCTTCTAGATTGTGATCCTCTTTATCCTTCTCATTTTTTTTCCTTTTGGAGAGGGGTGTTTCTGGTATTTAAATGCTTTTACGCCTGCCATTTTTGGCCTTAGTTTGTAATGTTTTATTGGGAAAGATGATCATGATAAACAAGTCCATCTATTAATGATCCTACTGATCTCTTTTACAAGCATGAGATTAGCCAATTGCTTGGCAGTGTGAATTCATATCTAGATAATTTTGAAACAGTTTTAAACCAAATTTCTGACATATATCTTTTCTAAATTTCAGCTCGTCCTGTCATACGTGGGATGCTTTCCAACTTGCTCATGCTTCCTTTAGGCTTTATTGTGCTCGAAACAACCTTGTCCTCCCTGATAACAGCCAAAAAGTGAATGGCAAGCTGGGTCCTGATCTTATTGGGGAGCCTCCAAAAATCAATGTACCTCCACCTGAGGCAGGTCTTGGCGAAGAAGAAGAGAGCTCTTTGGGTGCTCTTCCTGCAATAAAAATATATGATGATGATGTCAATATGAGGTTTCTTGTTTGTGGTGATACACGCTCTTTGGTAATGGAAAAAGCTTCATTTGAAATCTGTCCCTTCGCTTTTAGAGACAAAATGGATTAAGCTTATGTTGGGTATTTGTTTATGGATTGGTTTCTTCCTTTTCAGGATGCATGCACATTGGAATCTTTGGAGGATGGTCTAGATGCCTTGTTAAGCATTGAAGTAAGTTCATTTAAACTACAAATCTCTTAATCCTTAATCTGTTGTCACGTTCTGAAAGCCACTTTTGTGATTATATATATGAAAGTTCTGAATTGATTGACATCTTTTTATATATCTTGAAGYTATTAGTGCTTGGCCTTAGCATACTATCATTCTTTCAGAAGTTCTCTGCATTTCATATCCCTGTATTTTCTCTGTATAAAAGTTGTAATTTGCAATGTTGGGAAAATGCCTAATTTTCTTCCCCTTTGGGAAAGGGAATGGAATTTGGAGTCTGTTTGGATTTGTTTGTTGGRTTRAGCCACTCAAATAGTGACAGCTGGAGATTCCCCTCACATATTGTTTTTTATGCCTTAAAGCTGTTTCTGTGTTTTTTATTTTGACATGAGTGAGTACCTCAATTTCTATTCTGCTGTTTCAGATCCGTGGGAGCAAACTTCATAACCGGGTTAGGTATGTTTCATCTTTCCTCTCAGATATTTAAACACAAACGTGTTATGTCCTTAGTGCTTGACCCATCACAAAGTTTTAGCAGCTAGATAAACATGTTGTTTTATTGTTTCATAAAATTGGTACTCAAACCTCATAATTATCCACTATTTTTGGTAAAAGAATTGTGAGTGTCTGCAAAGAAATTCTTTTTATGTTTTTCAAAATTCCAAACTTAATCAAAGTAGGAATTTTAAATTGCTGAATCTTGCAGTGCGCTTCCTCCACCTCTTCAGGCAGGGACATTTTCTCGTGGTGTTGTGACCATGAGATGTGATATTTCCACTGGTAGCTCTGCCCATATCTCACTTCTAGTGTCTGGTAGCGCACAGACATGCTTTGATGACCAGGTAGTTTTCTTCCTATATCTGAAGTTGCTCTTGTTAAGTTTGTAGGAGTTCCAAGATTACTTATATATGCTTCTGAACCTGGATTGTGACGGGCTATTGTTTCCAGCTGTTGGAGAATCACATAAAGAGTGAAATAATTGACAATACCCGATTGGTTCATGCCCTGCCAATTTCTGAGGAAAACAAACCACCTTTATCAGAACCTCGGAGATCTGCGTCAATAGCTTGTGGGGCAAGTGTATTTGAAGTTTGTATGAGGGTCCCAACCTGGGCATCACAGGTTTTCTCTCATATTCTCTCTCTCTCTCTCTCTCTGTGTATGACATAATAGGACCATTCTTTCCTTTTTTCTTTGTTCTTACTGGTTGCATATATTATCCAGGTTCTGAGGCAACTAGCTCCAGATGTTTCCTACCGTAGTTTGGTTGCACTTGGCATTGCCAGCATCCAAGGATTAGCTGTAGCTTCATTTGAGAAAGATGATGCAGAGCGACTCCTTTTTTTCTCTGCAAGGCAGGGTAAAGATGAGTGTTCAAACAATTTAAGTATCAGCAGTCTTCCCACCTGGTTACGGTCACCTGCTCCCAGTAGAAAAAGAATTGAAATGTGTCAACCAACAAGTATTAACTCTCAGAATGGAGCTGTGAAGAAGGACCCAGAGGACAAGGAATCTGTACTAAGGAATGGGGTTCCGATGCCTGTAGTGCCTGCTAGACAAAAATTGAAAGTTGCTGCCTTGAGGCCCATTCCTCATGTTCGTCACCAAAAGATGCTTCCCTTTTCAGGAATTTCAGAGATGGATGGACAAGAAGGTAACCAGGTGAAACCTAATTTGCCTCCTGTTGCTCCATCAAAGCACAGTAGCGCTGGTGTAACTCCTGTTTCACATCGGAAATCAACATCTACTTCATATCAAGCAAAGCAAATCATATCTTTGAATCCCCTTCCTTTGAAGAAACATGGTTGTGGGAGAAGCCCTATACATGTGTGCTCTGAGGCAAGTTTCTTCTTCCTTTACTCATGCATAGTTCAACTCTGTATCTTCCTTTCTTTTTGACTCTTTGAGCTTCTATTCTTTATTTTCATCTGGTATTCTAGAATTTCTTAAATTTGCTGCACTATCCCTATGTGGTTTTAAAGTTTGGCATTGCCTTAAATGTTTGACAGAACTTATTTTAACTTCGGAGACTAACTGTTATTTTCAATAACCTTCTGTACTAGGAGGAGTTCCTTAAAGATGTGATGCAATTTCTTATCCTTCGTGGACATAGTCGTCTCATACCTCAAGGTGGACTTGCTGAGTTCCCTGATGCTATACTYAATGCCAAGCGTCTTGATCTATTTAACTTGTATAGGGAGGTGAGCCTGTTGTTTTTGTGCTTAGCTCGAAAGGCATTTTAAGGATCTTAGTAATCTAGATTGGGTATCCACTGCTGCTTTTCATATACAATCTTTAATAGTTATTATTGGAAATGGGAATTTTAAACAGGTGGTTTCAAGAGGAGGTTTTCATGTTGGCAATGGCATCAATTGGAAAGGGCAAGTTTTCTCTAAGATGCGTAACCACACGGTTACTAACAGAATGACAGTATGTACTCTAACCTCCCTAGTGATCATTTTTTTTCTGGATCCTGATTGTTTATGGATGTTATGATTCTTTTTGGCAAAACATTTCAAAGGTCTCTATTTCCGTGASTTTCATATTTCACTGCCTTAATCAAATAGTTTTATTCAAATCATTTGCTTAAGGTAGCATTCTTCATACAGTACAATGACAAGCGAAGCTTTAAAGTTGATTCACGTCACATTATTATTTGGAATCCAGGGTGTTGGGAATACACTTAAAAGGCATTATGAAACATATCTGCTGGAGTATGAATTGGCTCATGATGATGTGGATGGGGAATGCTGCTTATTGTGCCGCAGGTGATAAAGTTATTTCGTTTCATTCAGTGGTAACCAGCCTTGTGACTAAATTGTTAACTAATACTTGATTCTTTAAATTTCCCAGTAGTGCGGCAGGGGATTGGGTTAACTGTGGTGTATGTGGTGAGTGGGCACATTTTGGCTGTGATAGAAGACAGGGACTTGGAGCTTTCAAGGTAGTTCTTGATTCTTTAGAGTTCCTGAAACCTGAATCAATTCTAACCTTAATGCAGATGAAAATCTTCAGTTGTTTTTGCTTTCTTTTCTAGGACTATGCAAAAACAGATGGACTAGAATACATATGTCCGCAATGCAGTGTGTCAACTTTTAAGAAGAAGATGCAGAAAACATCAAATGGATATTCTTAACACCTGAAGACTTAATYGAWCCACATTTGTTGGTTTCACTGCCCYACTATTAACTTCTATTCTCAATTTGTTAACTGTAGTTTTTCCCCCCTTGTAGGGGATGAGAAAGTTTCCCTGCTGTAGGTATAGGCCCGTGTGCATAATTGAAGTGATTAGTTAGACAGAGAGACTTGATTTGGATAAAACAGGGGCAAACAGGAATACTGAATAGGACAGGAAAGACAAGGAAGGAACTGAGAAAAAGCAGTATGCTGGAGGGGAGGGGGTACCTCCAGGAAGAGAGGCAACATTCTGCTCTGAGTTGCCASCACAAGGGAGAGAAATCTCCCTGTCCAATTGGAAAGAGAGTGGCTGAACTCTGAGGTGCCTGAATGCTGCTGCATAGCCCAATTTTGGATCAGAGGGATGCGCTTGCTGGAGTTTTGCAACTGGGGCTCCTGGGCACAATGTGATTAGCATAGCCCGTATTTTTATAAGGGTGTAACATGTATTTCTTCTATTTTTAGGTGTTGGACAAGAATATTATTGCRAATTCMTAGTTATAGATTCATGCACGTGCTGATTTCCAACTATGTTCKGCTGCWAAACAAAGTTAMAGTACTTGTAATTTTGGCTTTTGTCCAAAATTATCACGAGAAAGAYGAGGTTGATGATGGATCATCTTCCTTTCCGAAACCAAAGTTTTATGACCTGAAACCAGACCACCTTAAATGATGCTCATCTGTGAGCGGAACATGATTATTGCTGGAGAAACCTGCAGGAGTYAGGATTTTCCCGAAAACAGCAGAGCTGAACGCAAGTTCTWAACTTTGCACAAAGTCATCTATAAGCTCTTCTTATTTCTTTTGTGCATATGGTACTAACTAYAAAGAATTTTACAGTTGGAAATGTACTCTAGAACAAAATTTAAGCAAAACTCCTGGGAACTACTGAGATTCCAAAAGAAAGCCAAGATATTGTTCTTCGTAATGCCAACTACATTACTGCCCACCAAATTAAATCATGCGGTTAGCCGGCTAACCTGATACTAACATATGATGAGCATAATTTGTGCAATTGATTCCAATAAGCCTTCAAGTTGACTCTGTCTGGTCTAGGAGATTTTTGGTAATGCATTCCAGCAGCCATATTATCTTGGTTTTGATATCTTACAGCATCCGAAACCTCAATGGTGAAAATCTATGATGCTTCAACATTTCCAAGATGCCTATTCATATCCCAAAATCCTGAATTCGAGGATTTTCTTTTGCCCTTGTAACTTTTACCTCTTTTTTTCTGTCCTCTACGACCAGAAAGTATTGCTGACATAATTGCCACAAAACCAAAGATGCAAATGGCCCATAGGGCGACAATCCAAAACTTCATGGATTTGAATGATTGGTTTGCAACTGCAGGTGGCGATAGCTCCTCAGTGTCATTCCTTGGCATAGCGTTATGTTTTACTATGTGGATCTCATCAGGCTTTCCAAATTTCCTCGAAATTGTGGTTTCACCAGTCCCTCGRTCTGGAAGTGCCAAGGAAGAGGGATCAGGACATTTACTTCTTTCATGATGCAGCCATAAAGCTTCATTCAGAGTCTTAACGCATTCTATACTAAGCAAGTCACGCCTTAGGGAATCCTGATTAGATTGGTCAAGTGTTACTGCATCAGGAGGTTCAGGAAACTTGGCCCAGCAGGTATTGACCACATCAGTGTGCCTCCAATTTGCTTTATCAAAGCTCCAGTTTCCAATTCTAAATTCCAATCCGTARTGCAACACCCTGTACTTAACACCAGGTACAGGAACATAGCCTGGGTATATCAAGATGTCATTGCTTATTTTGTGCCGGAGATTCAACTGCAGAAGAAAATCAATGAATCAAATTTCTTGTAGAAGCTTCGAATATCTTGGATCTAATGTCTAATTGCAAAACATTATTGAAAGAGTGAAAATGTTAGTGTCCAACATGCTGCTTACAAAGAGAATTGCAACGGATGCAAGGCAGCATGGTAACATAAAAAGGATATACTGCCACATACAATAGTGAGTCCGGAGGTACCTCTGCTGCACCAAAAGAGTAACCATACATCTCACTTATCCAGCCAGATTCATACACATCTCCAGTTACGTTTTTAGACCAGTGAGATGTGTCAGCCCGGACCTCCTCAGTTTTATGCAGCCACAGCAGAGCAAATCTCCTAAGGTCATTTATGTGCATTATTACAACACCTCCAACCTTGTCACAAGCTTCAGGATGGCGGGTGTGGAGCTTGGCAAGTTCATTATCACAGCCGATTAGGTAGCTGACACAATTAGAAACAAAAGAATTCCTAAGAAATTTCCTTCACTATGCAGCAGCAAATGTTTAAACGTGGAAAGTAAATGGCTTGTAATTTTTAACTATATCTACGAGAAGACTTAGAAGAAGAGTTGATATCTCTATCTTACCCATAGGGAGTTGAAACTGGTCTTCGACGCTCTGCTTTGAATTCCCATGGTGTAATTGGTCCTCTCATAATCATGTCAGCGTCGAGGATTAYAATGTATTCTGCATCAACCTTAACATGGTTAAGCCAATGCAGAACTGCAGCAGGTTTATTGATCGCTGGATACCTGATGTGAGATGAATAAATTCAAGGTGTTACACAACTCTTATAATAACTTGTGTACTAACCAACCAGATGAAACTCAATTAGCATAGTTTCCCCATATGTGCAGAGCAAGTTTAGATTTTAGAAAATCTCAGGCAATTTGGTTTAAAATTTTGTGAAGAGACTTACCAGTCGCCTGTTAATGGATGCCGGCTCATGGATGGAACATAATGGGTGGGTGCCAGATGATGGCCTTTATATTGCTTCAGGTCCTCATCTGTGCAGCTGAGAAGTCGCGTTATATTTCCAGGCTGACCACTGAGGTGGAAACTGTGGACAAGCCCTACAGTTTGCCAATCAAAGTAAGAGGAGCACTCTGTTGAAAAAATAGTGTGGATTTTGGGATATGACTTTGGAGGCTCCTCCTCAATTTGTATTTGAGGATCAGCATTCATCATTTGACGGCTTTTATGAGTCAAAGGTTTTGGTTTAGTAAGTTCAGCAAATGTTTTGCTTCTGAGGAAGCTCAAATACTTTGACCATTTTGGTTTTTGGCATCCAAAGGCAGCATGCTGTAATAGAAGACCTTCATTCAGTGTATTGATACATTCAATATCCAGGAATAGAGCCCTTTTCTTATGTGGATCTGTCTCCATTTGATTCACCTACAGAGTACAACAGTTTGTACACAAAGTTAACATCTAATCACCTGAGAAACAAGACTACAAGGTCATCCAATTAGGGTGTTGATCATTTTCAACCTTCTAATCCAAGGAAAACATAARCTGAATTTAAACTGAATTTCTTCTGAATCTTTGGTAGCAGAGAGTACACACCTTAAAAGTTCATGAACATCAAGATTTCAACCATTAACTACACAAGTTTAAATTCACTTCATATAGAAAGGATCAAGATTCCACTATAAATGGGGAAGTTTCTACCTAAATACTCAACCTTGTCCATAATTTATTTAGTCAAATCATCTAACTTCACTAAACAAAGTCAGTTGAGTTCCTTTGATTGTTCTCTTTAATCAGGTAGTTTTACCGTCTAAACRATCATAGTAAGTTCCCCATGGATACTGAGTTCTCATCAGTTTTAGATGCTAAAAGTGAGCAGACTATAACGAAAGAAAGAAATGTCCGATCAAAATATTTCTACAGAACTACATTTTATTAACTCCTTCATCATAGACCAGAAAAGAAATAATCTATAATTATTAATTAGTGTTCTYGTTATGTATGACGATATCCATGCCGAGGATGGCTACACAAGAACATAAGKAGCACAAGTAGTTTACTTATTAATCTGTGGATACGTCAATACAGTTATTTGGTTTAAGGATAGCAAAGCAGACTCTCCTTAGATTTATTATATACGTCAAAGTGAAACTATTTGAGAGTTTAATCAATTCTCAACATTCTACATGACCAGCTGGAACACCTCACAAGCCGTAAGTTGTTCAATCTAGTACCATAAGAAASATATCCCAAATAATTGTAGATTTTCAGGTTGAAGAAGTGCTCCAGATGCAGCAMAATTTCCACGTCAACAGATTACCCTCCAATAGCCAATCAGCATGCATGCCAATGGGCAGAACGAAGACTACAGAAATTCCTCATCTTTTTTCAAAATAAAATCTGTAAAATGAATGGTCACCATTTAAAATTCGAATTGTTTGAAYAAGAAATATATTACCTCTCTAGGATATGGAGGTTCAGGAAAGAGCCGACCACAATCATATACAATGTTGTCCTCATGGTGGTCTAACTTACTGAATGACCAGTTGCCCACAGCAAAAGGCAAGCCATAGTGTAAAAGAATGGGCTCAATACCTTCTCGTGGAATATAACCAGGATAAATCATCAAGTTATCATTTATCTTATGTCGAAGTCCAACCTGATGATGCCAAAAGTAACAAATACAAAAATAAGACGAACTCAGCATTCAAGAAATAAAAGCAAGGGAATTTGGGGCCGGGGGGGGGGGGGGGGGGAATGGAAACTTAAATAGCAATACCTCTGCAGCACCAAATGAATAGCCATACATTTCACTGATCCACCCTTTACCATATATATCACCCGTATAATTGGTTGCCCAATGTGCTCTATCTTCTCGTACTTCTTCAGTTTTTGAAAGCCACATAGGTGCCAAAGCTCGAAGATCATCTATATGCATGGCTAAAAGCCCACCAACCTTGTCACAAAGTTCTGGATGCTTCGTGTGCAGCTTAGCAAGAAGATTGTCACAACCAACCAAATACCTAGTAAGAAAATGTACATGATTCAATTCAAAAGCATAACATAGTGATCCAAGAGAGTCACAGCAAACATTTATAACATTGTATCTTTTGAAGAAAAAGGAGGTGTTTGAATCTGAAATAGAAAAAATTAAGATATTTGGTTCCTTGATAACTTGAAGAAAAATGATGTGTTTTGTAGAGAATTTGCTTCAAATACATTAGTAATCAAGTTATAGAGAAAAACTGCCATTGATAGCTCTGTGTCAGATAGACATCTCTCCAATCATAGATCATATAAGTAAGGAAAAGGAAGACAATCTAATCCTTGAGATAAGAAATTGATGAAATTAACAACGATAAAATGACTTAAGTTCAACCCACAAACTAACTGTTCTGTAGATTGRGAACTTGTCAGGGYATAACGATATGCAAACTTCGAGAACAAGACTAATGAATTTTACCCGTAATATGCAGCAACAGGCCTACCCTTCTCTGCACCAAGCTCCCATGGAATTATGGGACCTCGAATAATCATGTCTGCATCCAAAATTACAACCCAATCAACATTCTCTGCTTCTTTACTSTGCTTAAGCCAATGGACAATTCCTGCTGGTTTGTTAATAGCCGGATACCTGCATGTCAAGGAAAAAGGAAAATCRTTTTGAAACTGGTCTCGTGTTAACTTTTATTTTTTGGGTAATCTTTAGCTTCTTTTGCTCAGTTAGAAAATTGGAAGGAAGCAATAGTTGTAACCATATCAAAAGACAAAACAATAACAGCACAACAAATTCTACTAGTTACTTCAGGTCATAATAAAATTACCAACAAGAAAACATACWAGAGGGGATCAAAAATAAATTACTGAAAGTATCGATTAATAACTGACACGTTCCACGTAAAATTATTAGGCAAATAGAAAAGGGCAGCGATGGTGAATTCATATACTGTGAAGCCAGGCAATGGGGAACACTATGAAGCAACTAAAAGAGGTAGTAGTGTGACTATTCTAAGACTAGCCTCAAATGAAAAACTAAAAGGATAGCATGAATTGCATTCATTGTTAGCTTTTTGGCAAGCATTTGCTGCAAAAAGTCGTGTGAACCAAAACCCTATTAATAGATAGGAACACATCCCAACCAATTCCCAAAAAATATAAATTTGTATCAAATTAGAACTAGTAACTAATCCTAACATGGAAGTACTGAAAAAACTCATATAAGCAAAAAATCTCACATATGCTTGATCATGGTTACTGAAAAACCAAAAGGATAGCATGAATTGCATTCATTGTTGGTTACTGAAAAACCAAAAGGATAGCATGAATTGCATTCGTTGTTGGTTACTGATAGTGCATGTCGCTTAAATTGCTGCAATTCACACTGAATGAGGGCCGTTCAACAAAGTTCTGAGCTTTAAGAAATTTGGTTATGTGAGTCAATTCCTGATGCAACAATGACCACCCAGAAAGTGAAGATATAATTCAAAAAGATGCACTGTGCGTCTCTTCAACTACCAACACAATTTTTTGATATCGCAATTTACAGCATAGTATTAATAAAGAAGCTTAAAGTACCAATCCCCAGTCTTGGGGTGTCTGCTCATGGAAGGGACCTCAAAGGTGGGAGCCAAGTCCATGCCTCTGTAAGTCTTCTTCTCCTCCGGCGTGCAGCTGAGAAGACGGGTAATCGGACCCGGTTGGTGGGCCTTCCGGTAGCTGTGCATGAGGCCAACAGTCTGCCAATCGAAGTAGTTCTGACATTCCACCGAGAAGAGAGTGTGGATCCTCCATGGCGGCTCCTGGGACCTCTGTAATTGACCCCAGCCACCTATAATTAGACCCAAAAACAGCAAAAATAAAATCKTAATTCTCCCCATTAATTACAAGCCCCTCCAAAATTGTAGTAATGGAGCTCCGAGGATCTGAAATCATCATTTAGGGAAGGTCAAATGATGTAAAGTACCATTCTTTAGTCTTTCTTTTTGTTTTTGTTTTCTCAATGAGTGTATGCCTGAGATCGTGGTTAGGTAATTACATACATAGTGTCTCTGACTTTTTCATATAAGGCCAACAGTTTCTTGATTATAATATTTGTTTGTTTATGCAATGGTGGGATGTGATGATGTTTTTGAATATTTTAAACTGAAAATRTGAGAGGTGACAAATTATATTTATAAATGAAGTTGTGATTGCTCTTAAAGGGARCACATAACCAAATCTGACGGTAAAGAGCAATCATGATCCATGAAATTTATTTACTAAGTATTTATAAAACTCATAAACATATATATTAATATTCTAGAAAATCTATAAAGTATGCAAACTTCAAATAGCCCCATAGGGACTCCATGGGCCAAAATTGCTCCTCTGGCCTCTCAAACACTCCATAAACCCCATGGACATTGATTACTCTTCATGTTGAACTTGTCTTATTAGGCCCAAATTTGAATCCTTAAAGTTCTCGCAAGAGATTTTTCCGCGAAGCCCATTCTTGACAATTAAAGCACTGAATGGATGTTGCAGTCATTTTGAGCTGTGGCGCTCCCTWGTGTGGACCGAATGAATTCAAGAGCMCTGTACGTTCTACTAACATTTTCTTTCRGAACATGCCAAGTTTCGGGTGGGAACCGAGCAAGTCCAGGAAGAAGGGCCAGCTACTTTTGTCGATAAAAATCATGGGGAAGGCAAATCACAGTTAAAGCCTTGTATCTRTAGTGTGCTAAAAGTGATTCTACCTCGTCAAAAACTCAACCTGTTAAGGACAGTGCACTGTCTAAAGGCCTCAAAATTTTAAAATTCCACGAAACGKGTGCGGAAGTATGTGAATAATACTGAATTAGTAGTCTTTTCTTTTGTCTTCCAGAGTCACTTCAGCCTTGCTTTGAAGACCTGGGGTTTAGCGAAAGCTACTAAAGAAATATAAAGATGATTACAATAATTGAGGGAAAGGATTAGAAGTGTATCAGCATCATTATGGATATGCATGAACCTTCTCCATTAATTCAAACTTCGCTTTGTATAATCAAAGGAGTTGTTWAAGTCACAAAATGTTCAACGCAGAGAACATCATATCAAAGGTGGAGAATCGAAAGTGGTAGTAGAGGTTGAAYAAAGAGAACAAGATCTCGACCRAAGGTCAGTCCCAGTGTCCATGATGAACCCCACTTCTSTTGGTGCCCTGTTCTCAATGGCCCGATCTCGTGTTGTCTAATCTTGCATAACAAGAAAAACCCTACACCAAGAAGTTCTCCAATCCAAGTCTTCAAGACTCAGTGGCCCCTACTACAACCGAGTAAAACCACAATCAATTGACACGCTGTCTTCCCTGATGTGGACGGACTAGGCAAAATTTTGTATTCAAATTGATGATGATTAAAGTGCATAATAGATGGGATAGGAGCATAGGGATTACCCAATGCCAATGGCCCCGCTAGTAATAAGTTTTCTTGGATCCAACCAAGGTTCCAAATGATGATAGACAACTGTGTTCTTGGCCATGCGCGTTCGGTCCCGCCTTCATAGTTCAACCATACTATCTAGCTATGCGATATTTCATCTTTGCCAACGCAACGGAAACAGTATTGGGCGGTCCTCTCCTCTCAATCTTATAGCCATTTTACTTGAACTTGAGGTCTGCTGGGAAACAGGTAACAACTCTTTGAACCAACCATCCGTAGCCGACTAACATTTAGTGCTTGCGTTTTCTAGCTTTCAGCCTCAGGCCCAGTTTTCCTCATTTAGATATTTTCTCCATCACTCCTAAACCCCATGCACGAACCGCACACTTTATTATCACGWGCTGGATTTGGATTGTCTCGGTAAAATTTTTTTAATTTTATCTGAATCACTAGTTTATGATAATTGATTAATTTAATTAACTTTCAAATTCTTTGAAAAGTAGAATAAAAGTGATGAATTTCAAAAGTAAATCRACCTAACTCAGAATACTTTAAAAATAGATAAGCTGAAGACCAGCACGTGTGCAGTCTCATACMGGAGTCAAATTGAGATGATGACATGTCCCCGACAGAAATGAAACGTGTCGGTCCCACAAGACATATACTACCCGCCAAAACCTTTTTTTCKCTTTTTAATATTAKTAATATCTCGACATCCGATGTTGGCCACTTCCTCGGTCTCACATATGATGGAAATTATTATTAATACAAATTGCACGTAGACTGGAGCGGCGTCCCACTGCTTTGACCAAAGTGTAGTGCTGACAAGGCTACTTTATTTTTGTTTATTTATATTTGATTTTTTATTCTCCTAGAATTTAACGAATCCTTTTCGCTGTGAATTAGTAATAAAGAAGGAAGCCRTGGTCATGGTGCTCTCATGGATGCGGTACTGGAAACTGGGATTGGAAGGACAGCCTCCAACTGTATATTTTCTCTCTTCCAGCTCTGCTTCTTCTATTTTTCTCTCGCTACACTCCACACTCATACTCTACCCGCCCACTTACTCACTCTCTTCCTCTTTCTCCCGATGTTGAGCAAGTAGAGATACCATCTTCCCCACTCCTCACTGCCAGACCATCCATGGCAATCTCTTCACTTCCTCTCTGTTTCTTTACTCTTTTAATTGTGATTTTCTCAGTTTTAGCTACTGAAAGAGAGCAAAAGACATTTATAGTGAGAGTTCAGCCTGATGCTAAGCCTTCTGTATTCGCTACTCACAAGCACTGGTATGAATCTTCGCTCAGATCCCTTTCAACTGCCAGGGCCACGGAGAAGTCGCTAGATTCTGATTCTAGCCGTCTTATACATACTTATGAGACTGTCTTTCATGGCTTCTCCGCCAAGCTCTCCAATTTGGAAGCCCAGAAGCTCCTTTCCTTGTCAGGCATTGCAGCTGTTATTCCTGAACAAGTCAGGCAAGTTCAAACAACTCGATCCCCTGAATTTCTTGGCTTGAAAACTTCGGACAGTGCTGGTTTGTTAAAGGAGTCCGATTTCGGCTCCGATCTTGTCATTGGAGTGCTTGACACTGGGATCTGGCCTGAAAGAAAAAGCTTTAACGATCGGGACCTCGGCGCTATTCCGGCCAAGTGGAAAGGCCAGTGCTTCACCGGACAAGGCTTTCCGGCGACTTCTTGCAACCGGAAATTGATAGGAGCGAGGTATTTCAGTAATGGGTATGAGGCTACCAACGGGAAAATGAATGAAACCACGGAGTATCGGTCGCCGAGGGATTCAGATGGGCATGGGACTCACACTGCTTCCATTGCTGCCGGGAGGTACGTGTTTCCGGCTTCTACTTTGGGGTACGCTCGTGGCGTGGCCGCTGGGATGGCGCCAAAGGCTCGGTTGGCTGCTTATAAAGTGTGTTGGATTTCCGGATGCTACGACTCTGACATACTCGCCGCATTCGACGCAGCAGTGGCCGACGGCGTCGACGTTATCTCTCTTAGCGTCGGTGGTGTTGTAGTCCCGTACTATCTCGACGCTATTGCTATTGGTGCTTTCGGTGCATTAGAAGCCGGCATTTTCGTATCTGCCTCTGCGGGCAATGGCGGTCCCGGCGGCCTCACTGTAACCAACGTGGCACCTTGGGTCACCACGGTCGGCGCGGGAACAATTGACCGGGATTTCCCGGCTGATGTTAAGCTAGGAAATGGGAAGATTATTCCGGGGATGAGCGTTTACGGCGGGCCAGGTTTGGCTCCGCATAAACTGTATCCATTAATATATGCTGGCAGTGAAGGTAGCGATGGTTACTCATCTTCATTATGTTTGGAAGGTTCTCTAGACCCTAAAGTTGTACGAGGTAAAATTGTTCTATGTGACAGGGGAATTAATTCCAGAGCTGCTAAAGGCGAGGTGGTGAAGAAAGCTGGTGGAATTGGAATGATTTTAGCTAATGGTGTTTTTGATGGTGAAGGATTAGTGGCTGATTGCCACCTCTTGCCTGCGACGGCAGTGGGTGCATCCAATGGTGATGAGATAAGGAAGTACATCTCAGCAGCGTCGAAGTCGAAGTCACCGCCCATGGCCACGATTATTTTTAGAGGCACTCGGCTGAATGTACGGCCAGCTCCAGTTGTGGCTTCGTTTTCTGCACGAGGACCTAATCCAGAGACGCCGGAGATTATGAAGCCCGATGTAATTGCGCCTGGATTGAATATTCTTGCTGCTTGGCCTGACGGTGTTGGGCCTAGCGGACTTCCATCTGATAAACGCAGAACTGAATTCAACATCTTGTCCGGCACATCAATGGCATGTCCACATGTTTCTGGCCTCGCAGCACTGCTGAAGGCAGCTCATCCTGAATGGAGCCCTGCTGCAATAAGATCTGCCCTGATGACAACTGCATACACAATCGATAACCGGGGCCAAATAATGTTGGATGAATCAACTGGCAACTCATCAACCGTAATGGATTATGGGGCCGGTCATGTGCATCCCCAGAAGGCCATGGATCCAGGCTTGATATATGATTTGACCACCTACGATTACATTGATTTTCTTTGTAATTCAAATTACACGATTAAGAATATCCAAACAATCACGAGGAAGCATGCGGATTGCAAAGGTGCTARGAGAGCTGGCCATACTGGAAATCTGAATTACCCATCTTTATCCGCAGTCTTCCAACAGTACGGGAAGCACAAGTTGTCTACACATTTCATCAGAACTGTTACTAATGTTGGCGAGGCTAATTCAGTTTATAAGGTCACCGTGAGACCCCCCAGCAGGACAACAGTCACGGTGCAACCGGAGCAGCTCGCCTTTAGGAGGATAGGACAGAAGCTGAATTTTCTTGTCAGGGTCCAAGTGGAGGCAGTGAAACTATCACCGGGAAGTTCGAGCTTGAGGAGTGGTTCAATAGTGTGGTCCGACGGGAAACATGTCATCACAAGCCCATTAATTGTGACATTGCAGCAACCACTGTAGTCCCGATACAGGTCTCTCTTTGGGGTAGAAATTTTCCCGGTAATATGTAACGAGAGTGCAGTCTGGTCGGGGATTTCACTGCAAATCCGCATAGCCCATGAAATATATTAAATGGTGCTGTGTATAAGTAGTAGCACGGAGGAGAATGAAGAATGAAGAATGAAGAATGTCTGTGAAAAGGCAAGGCAGTAATGTAGAGAGTCAGCTGGAGATTGATCAGTTTGATCAGATCCTTTTTCGATTCCCTGTTGTTTCCCTCCTAAAGACTTCCCTTTTGTAAACATTCTGTTTATAGTGTGAATCTTCGCCRTCTTGCTCAGTCGTTGAGTTTAACSTCCCTTTGTTTTACTCTTTTAGGTAGTCTTTGGGTCCGTGCAAGAAATGCAGTAAATGCAAAGAGGCTCAAATTTCCATGTCAATAATTGTTCTAAAACTGAAAAAGAAGGCCATTCCATGATTTCCAGGTTTCAGATTTAGCAAATGGCAAAGATGAACCAAATACTTGAAATCCTTTCATTGGCTTTTCTTTTCTTAGGTAGTGCCATCGTTTTACAACTAAGGCCATTAATGACTTTTGAGTTGATAATCCTGTCGTGGCTAGGGTCTTTCTTTTTTTTTTTTTTTTTTTTTTGGGGGGGGGGGGGGGGGGTTTGTTTCTATTAAACTCCCCGCTAAGGTTTCTGCTATATTAATTAAAATACAATATAAATAGATATTTGACTCTGTTACTATTTCATTGGTATGAYAGGGTRTGTATAGTACAGAAAAGAAGAAAAATTTAAAAAATAAAAGGAAATAGCCAATCTCAATCTTTCAAACTTGGTTTCTATTCTAAGACGGCCCACAAATGGTAGTACATGAGGACTCCTATTTTTAATATTAAGCCCACTAAACAACAGCTTCTCTTACTCTATTTCGCGAAGAGGCCCAACTAGATCGATAGGCCCAGGAAAACTAAACGGGAGTAAGTAGAATCCTAGTCGAAAGTAAGCGCCCGTAATGGAAATGGATTGCCCATGTACTCTACCGACTTCCAAGATCATGTAATTCAGATGACATCATAATTCAGCAGCCAAAATAAAAAAATAAAAAAGAATTCATATTTTGCAAGTTGCACCCATCTTCAAACCGCCAGCTAGAGACCAATCCAAAGCCGTACGTACTCATAACGTACCAGGACACTTTGTATCCGTAACAATTAACAGGAAAAATCCCCTGTATACGTGATCTATTTTGTTTCTGCATTTACGATTTATAAAGAGATAAGATTGGTAAATTACACATATCATTTTGCTAATCCTCTGGCGTACCCGAAAGGTGCACACGTGTGAGACTCAACGGTTGCCTACGCAGGGGAGTCATCTGTCAGAATGCTGAGACTGATTCCAATTTACAGGCTGTCTTTGAACAAATTAACTTAAAATACTGTGGCACCTTGATAGATTTGGTGAATCAGCCAGTCGCCACTTGCGTCCTCTCATAATGTCGTACGTATGCCCACATGCTCAACTAAGTCCTTCTCCATTCCTATTTCTTTTACAAGACAGTATGTTATCGGTGAACTGAGTATTTTGTCTGTATAATATGAAAATYAAGTATTTATCAGGAATTAAGAAAAATTAATTGATATTATTTAACAGTTAAATATAAAATTTACTTTTAATGGAYGTCGAATTTAYGAAAARTGTAACATAATTTTTATTTTCATTAATCTTTATTACACAATCATATTTCGAAAAACTATCGTTCTTTCTTATTCTAATTAAGAAAAGGAAAAGGATAAGCTTCAAAGAATCATGTTGGGTCATAGATTGATGGGTTCTACTTCTCGAACCCATCAATCTATGACCCAACATTGTTGGTGAGTTTCCTTTT
>MEJB01000013.1:10202007-10255043 GCA_001752375.1 Rhazya stricta | reverse complement strand
CCAAGAACATCCAGAGGATAGAAAAGTAATTAACTCTAATAGGTGCATTGAATTGCTCCCAAATAATGTACTAGATTGATAGAGAAAGAAAGAATTGGGCTCCAGTAGTCATGGGCGGATGTGGTAAGTGGACCCCATGTCTTCCGCGAGTAGCAGTCTGTTATTTTGGGCTTTTCGTCTTGTTTTGTCTCGGCGTTCGGATTCCACATCTACAGCAGATTCCGGTGCATGCACCGCATTTTTTTGCCATCATCACTTCCCATTCCTCGTAGAAGCGTCATTGGTTCCACGCGCGCACTAGGCCACCGCGTCTCATTTTTACCCTTAGAAATTTAATACAACTTTGAGTTCATCCCCTCGTCAATCTTGAGATACTTGTTTAACCAACTTTTTAAATTAACTTAGAGCATAATCCTTATTCGATTTCTACTTATATTAACTTCCTATTTAATTTATGAGTCGAATATTTCTTTAAATAAAAGTTAAAATTTTAAACGGACATCTTATTAATCGAAAAAATCATATCATTTGATTTTCAAAACTTTAAATTATGTTTAGATGCTTTTAGCCAAAAGTATTTCTAATAATCTACTGTTAATATTAAATAAATTTTTACGCATAAAAATAATATTATATTAAATAAATATTTGCACATGTAATATTTATTTTTCGAATAAAGCAATATAAAAATATTTTTAAAATTTAAGAATTATCTCATAATTATTGAGTCGCGTATTAAAAATTAGACTAATAACCGRGTAGCAACTCAATTATTTACTGGAACCATCTAAAACACAAGGATGAGGTAGGTGAATTACATATTGGAGCAAGTTGTCCTTAGGTCATTGGTTGGCCTAATGTTAGGTAAAGGTTGGCCTCTAAGACCATAAGAGGCCAAGCTTCTTAATGCCAATAAAACCAATCGAATCAGGAACATTTGACCGAAGGAGCCCTCCAAATTTACCTCTCTTTCTTGAAAGTTGAAAATAAAAAAGAAAAGCTTCTTTTACTTCCTTGTAAAAAGACATTTTGAGCTGGTCAGATTCCCAAGGTCCACGAATATTCTCAAATTTAGCAATTTTCACCTTTTTCATACTTTTTTTTAAAAGAATTAAAATTCGTGCAAGTGTATGATTTTATTAATGAAAATATTTATTGGGTGTCAAATCAATTATCTTAAGTCATGAACGCAATCAAGATAAGATGAATTAATAGCCAACTTGCTAAAGAAGGTTAATTTTAAATTTGAGATGATAAAATAYAAAATAAGAAATCACTAATATCATGATAGATGGAATTGTTTGGACGAAAACATAATTAACAATTTTCCTTGGGACCCTTAAATGCAAATAGGTTCCCCACCCCAAAGGGAATTTCTTATTTTTGGCATACCGACTTTAGGAAAATGTGATTAATTAAATGTCACGAGTGAGGACAATTTTGTAAAATCAAGTAAGAGGTCCACCTCGTTCCTGCCGATTTCTTCATCTCCTTTATTTCGCCTCAAATGTGGATCACTTCCTATCAAAGCTGCTGAAACTTTTTCCTTATAAAAAGCCCCTCAAACATTTTCATTGAAAGTTCATCTGTCAGAAATTTCTGCAAAGCAATTTTTCTTCGATTCGATCTGATAGCAAACAACAAGAAAGAGAGCCATGTGTGGCGGTTCAATTATCTCGGATTTTATACAACCGAACTGTTCGTCCCGGCGGTTAACGGCCGATTTGCTGTGGGGTAGCGGCGGTGATCCGATCGCTTCCAAGAATAGCAAGAAGAAGAGGAATCCGAGCAACTGCTACTCAAAGCCATTGAGATCTGGGCTTGTTGACCTCGACGATGAGTTCGAGGCCGATTTTCAGGATTTCAAGGACTACTCTGATGGGGAGGTGGAGGAGCTGGAAGATGTAAARCCTTTCSCTTTCTCTTCTGCCAAACTGTCTGGAAATGGCATCATTTCCCGAGGTAATATGTTTGAAATTTTGTATTTTTTATGTGGGCTTTTGTAATTTGTTGAGACTTATAGTCGCTGTTTAGCCTGAAATTCAGTTTAGTGTGCGTTCTTGATATTTTATATAGATTGGGAATTATAACTACAATCCCTGATTGCATTTTTATTTAAAATATAAGAAAAAGAATCTTGTTTGAGATTCTGGATTTTTGTTCGATATGTTTTCTGTTTAAGCATAACTTAGTAAAGGTAGCACCTTTCCTGTTTGTTTTGTAGTCCAAAAATGAATTTGTTTACAGAAAAAATGCTTTTCTGATAGCCCATAAAAAGCATAGTTTTTCTTTGATGATTATAGCAAGAAAAATGATTGATTTGTATTTTTGATGCCTCTAGAAAGATAGCTGAATGTTTTCTGTGTCTATATTATATCTTTAGCTTTATGGTTCATCTCTTCTGCTGCGAAGATTAAGAATTTGTCATTTACTGTGTTTCATTTTTATGCCCCTCGAGAAAGCTTAATTTGGCTCGGTTTCTTAATACAATCWCAGGGATTTGGCTAGTGAACTCCAGATGCATGTCTACGATAATTTTACTTCCGGCTTGTGTCAACCTTAATATAAGCTGAAATTTTTTAACCCATCCAATTCCATTTTGCAAATTGGAATTATTATTTCAATCATTTTATACCACGAAGTGGAATGATTATTTCAATCTTTTTTTATACCCCTGCTCTAAACCCCCCATAAAGAATTTATCCCTGTTTTCGTATATGTCCGTCCACTATCAGATCAGATGTTCAGTGCCATAAGTGATGTCATGTTCTAAATGATGTGTTATGCATGCTTCAAGATCTGGTTTTTCTGTGTCTTAGTTCATCCATTCTAAAGATGTATCACCATTAWTTGCAAATCATTCTAAGATGTGTCTCCTTTTCTCAATTAAGGTTCCAATTCTGGAAAATCTTCTGACTCTGGAGAGGATAATGATAAATCCTCAAAGAGGAAGAGGAAGAACCAATATAGAGGGATCCGACAGCGTCCATGGGGTAAGTGGGCAGCTGAGATACGTGACCCAAGGAAAGGCGTCCGCGTTTGGCTTGGAACTTTTAATACTGCTGAAGAAGCTGCAAGAGCTTATGATGCTGAGGCACGCCGAATCAGAGGCAAGAAAGCTAAGGTGAATTTCCCGGATGAAACTTCAATCACTGCCTCAAGACCGAAGTTGAATCCTCAGAAAGCACTTCCGGTGGAAAATCCTAACTCAACGCAAGCCATTATGAATGATGGCGTTGCTTTCATGAATAACATGGAAAATGAATGCTACAATTCATTCAGCCTTCTGGAAGAGAAACCAACAACAAATCAGTTTAGCTGTGTTGATGCTTGTCCAATGGCTGGAGAAATGGAATTCAAATCCCTTGCCCCATCAGACAGCGCCAATATTTATTTTACTTCTGATCAAGGAAGTAATTCTTTCGATTGTTCCGATTTTGGGTGGGGAGAAAATTGTCCTAAGACTCCAGAAATATCTTCTGTTCTTTCAGCTGCTATTGAAGGCGATGAAGCTCAGTTTGTTGAAAATGCTGGCCCCGAAAAGAAACAGAAAACCAGTTCTGAGGACTCAGTGCAGGGAACTGGAGGCAATGTGATCAAGATGTCTGAAGAGATGTCTGGCTTTGAATCTGAAATGAAATTGTTCCAGATTCCATACCTGGAGGGAAATTGGGAGGCGTCAGTTGATACCTTCCTTGGAGATGCGACTCAGGATGGTGGGAACCCAATGGATCTCTGGACATTTGATGATGTTGCTTCTCTCATGGGAGGCTACTGAGCCCGCCTTCCCCCTTATGTAAATAAGGCTACAAAGTTAGTATATGTTTTGGTACTCAAATGACTACCTTAATAACACTTTAACGTCATATGTTTCATTTACATTTGCGGATGGATTGGTTACTGGTTTGATGTTTATTTTATCCGTTCTTCTAGGTGTGTGTTTGTTTCAAGCATGCTTAAGCCATGGATGGTGTTCGCACTAGGATGGGATGATATTGCTAATATATAGGTAATTAGGTTTAAATTAACCTCTTGAGAGACTCAATCGAGGATATTTTATGTCTGTTGAAATATGAATGATGAGGTTTGATGAAAACCGATGTTTCTTTGTTTTCTTCACTCTTGTATTCTCACGTGAAGCTTGATCAACTGGATGCCAATAGATCAAGGATGGAACATGTATCTTTTTCTCTGCGGAATGAAAGTAGAATCTGCAAACCCTTATAGGGGTTTTATTGCCATCGATGGCCTCTCTTCTATCCTATCAACTTAATCAAAGCTGAAGGGACCGAGAAGACCAAGTATGAAATGTAAGCATGAGAGCTCTCCTACTGAAGTCATCGAGAAGCGTATGTATGAATATGTAATCATGAGGTCTCTMCTACTGAAGTGTGGTCGTAACTATCGCGAGGCGGCGGCATTGAGTGGGTTGGTTTGAATTTATGGTTATCTAGAACAGAAACGGTGGTCACTATGACTGCTGACCAGTTGAAAATGACTACTGACTGTTCTTCTTGGTACGTDTCTCGCGAACTGGTCCATAGAATTCTTGGCAAGGACTGTAGAAGTGGTAAAACCATAGGATTGACCAGTTAAAATGATTGCGTGAATAGCAATAGGTAAACACTCCAATGTTGGGTTGAGGAGATTCTTGGGAATAACGAAGCTTATGAAAGTGAGCTCTCCAAGAGCTGAGATGAGTGATCAGAAAATTATGATTAGGCCTGGGAATGCGCAGCAAGTGGTGCTGTGAGAGTTGCCACTTGCAAATAAAAGAATCCAGAAGCTCGTCTTCGCTTGGAGCACCATGTGGTATGTTTGAACTTTTTCTCCTGCAAAAATTGCAGGGATTGATCACTGAATGGACGGACTATGCAAACAGTGCTACTTATGGAGTTTTGTATCACTTCACTTCATTATTGACCACCTACCTCTACTAACTAGTAACTAGTTGGTCTCTTCCTTATGTACGTCGTCCCGTCGCCTATCAAACCTTGCTCCTTGGTCCCTAACAAATGGACAGAAAAAGAGCTCAATGGTTATGCCCAACTCTAGGACCAACCAAGCCTTTGCTAGATTAGTTCTGCTTCAGCTCTTTGGTCTCCTTCGGAGCCCAGTAGTAGTTGGCACTTGGGCTCARCAGACCCTTTATTAACACTTCAATATCAGGCCTGCAACTTTTTCTCTGAGAAGTCCAACAAGTGGGATGGGGAGCAACAAAGGTGTGAAGCATTGCCTTGAAGGCTTCAAGAAAGGCATATTCGAAAAAAGATCGGGACCTAAAGGAAAACATCTTATTCTTCCTCCAACTTTGAAGGAGATCCGTTGCTTAATTAATCACAACAACTCTTGCCATTACCTTATTTAGCCAAAGAACAAGAGCACRATGATTAAAAGCTATAATGAATTCAAACTTTTCATGTTCTTTGAAGAGGTTCTGCTACTTTCTTCTAACATTCCTTCTGCTGTTTGTTGTGGTTCCAGGAGTCACATTACTCATAATACTTATAGTCTTGAAGCCCCAGAAGCCCCTTTTTACCATCCAAACAGTGAAACTTGAATCTTACAAACTTGATGTTGAATCTGAGACAGAACTCTTCGTTTCATCTGTGCTTTCTTTCAACTTAAGTGCTGTAAACCCTAATAAGGTGGGCATAAGTTATAGCACTTCTCGACTCCATGTTCTCGACGATGGAATAACAATCGGAATGATTAGAGTTCCACGGTTTTATCAGCCTCCAAAGACCAAAGACATAAGCGTTCCAGCACAAGTAATCTTTGAATGCGTGAACGTAAGCAAAATTGTATCTGGGAAGTTCATGCAAGACAACACAACAAATACTCTTTCCCAAATGAGAATATTGGGCGATGTTAGAGCTCAAGTCCACATACTTCATCTCATCTTGCCAAAGTTCAAGGTCCGAGTATCTCTACCATCWTCTTGATGCATGCATGCACTGCAGACAGACGATCAAATTATCTATAATCATTGAATCATGTCATCTTAATTCTCTTGTAGGTTGCCATGGATTGTGAGATAACAATCGATCACAGGTACCTTAGCAATCTGAATGCTGTTAAGAATCAAATGGTATGTCGTTTGATCTTTCTTGGTTGGTCTATCCTATGGCTGTCGTACGACTTACTACTAACTTCTCTTGTTCCGGGACAAATTGAACATGCAGATATCTCTTCCTGAAAATTCCAATTTATTATTCCAGAAGTGCTCCGCGGCACTTTACGTGTAAACGTGATTGTGATTAATGCGGAAGATAACTTGAAAGATTCAATCGTCGGTCTAGCCACCACCAGCAGGTCAGAAATCTTGCTACCGTCCCACCCCAATGTATACTTTGAGGCAACAAAGGATCTAAMTTTTGCCATTGAGTTTCTGTCCGAGGGTGCAAAATTTTCCAAGGTCCAAACACGATTGGCGCCCGGGAATGTTCTGGGAAATCCCTGTCCAACTACTATCTTGTTCCCCTTACTACAAAATGTATTCGATCATGTCTTGTGGCGCCAAATTTTGAATTAGACATAAGAATTGAATTTTACGAATGTAATCCAATACAAAATGATCAAACAAGAAAGAAAAAAAAWWTTTTTCTTTCAATAAAATGGAATTTTCTTTTTCTTCTTTCCAGAAGCTGGTTATTCTTGACTTCCATATCACTGCTTGTTTTGAGGGGCAATTGAACTGAGCGTYACAGTTTAATTTATTCAGAGAGTCAGTTTCTCAATCCAGCCCATATTGAGATAGTCATGTTGCGAACCTCAATCATAATGGGTTGGCCCAACATTACAAAGAATGTTTTATGGTCCAAACTCCTCTTTTCTTTTTTTTTTTTTTTTATAGCTTTATTACTACCTAAAATAATAATTTCRGAGTACCAATTAAAATTAATAAAAATCGATTTATAATTATTTACCCATATCCCTGGAGTCTATATTTTTCTAATGATTTGGTGCGGAATATGAGATTTAATATTTATAACACGATTTTGAGAAGATTGACTTTCAAATGGTGTAGCCCTTTTCTTGAACATGTCTCTCATGTGCATTATATTTTAGGGTTAACTAAATAGCTCTATTTGACCATCCAAAGTCAAAATTTCCATACTTCTCCTTTCCCCAGTAGTTTTCACATTCTTACCCACTTCTCATCTTTTAATATTTTTCTTATTAAATGAATTATAATATGACGCGTATAAATTCATATTATTAGAAGAATTAATATAATTAAAATACTAAATAAATATACATCTATCATGTTAAATATTTATCAATTATATTTCTTTCACGAAACTTAACAATAGTAAACGTTCATGTTCAAACCATAGTTAATTCAAGAAAAAATAAGTCATTACCTTGCAATGGTCGATAAGCATATTGTCAAATCAAAATGATGTCCCARATTTGATCCCTATTTAGGGGATCATATTGTAAGAGAATTGGATAAAGTTATTTGAATAAGAGTCAAGACTATGTAGTAATACACCGATTGAGCAGGAATTAATCTTGCCATGAGTCTAAAAAAAGAAAGAGAATAAAATTCACAAAAAAAGAACTTATCTTTAGGGCAATCCAAATAGGAAAATATCAGATTTACTATAACTTGACTTGGGATTTTAATATTTATGCCATTTAGGAATGATTCCAAATAGAAAGAAATCCAAACTTTTAGGAAATTAAAGCCAGTGTTGACCTAGCGTTTTGACCAAAATTGAGAATAATGACAAAAAAAAATTTCACATCTCGATTGATTCATGTGAAACCATGGCATGTGAGCAGTAATGATAGAATGACTATGATTGACCATATATATATATATATATATATATATCTATCTATCTCCAATCAATAATATTATCTGAGCAATATTGAAGAACAAGTTTGTGGTGAAAATGAAGTTAGCCATGGCTAGAACAAGACAGAGCCTTTTCTTTATCTTGATTCTCTCCCCATTACTCATCCCAGCAACCGAAGCCTTCCAATGCCGGAGGCTTAAGAAGCCTGCTGCTCTCTTCATCTTCGGTGACTCTTTCTTTGATCCCGGCAACAACAATTATATCAACACCACAACTCTGGACAAAGCAAATTTCTCTCCCTATGGAGAAACCTACTTCAAGTTCCCAACGGGGAGATTTTCTGATGGCCGGCTCATAACAGATTTCATCGGTGAGAATTGGTTTCCATTGCTTCCTTCTCTGCTCATGTTCCAGATAATATATCATGCCAGAAGATGCTACTTTAACGAATAATGCTCTTAATGGTTGTTGATTTCTGTGGTAGCTGAATATGCGAAACTGCCAATCATTCCTCCCTTTCTGCAGCCGGCCGGGTATCATTTCCAGTTCAACGGAGTTAATTTTGCATCCTCCGGGGCAGGGGCTTTAGTCGAGACCTTTCAAGGAGCGGTATGTGTATTTTTCACCTCATGCAAAAAGATGAGTGCGTCGGTCACTTTCCATTTTCACTTCCCTGTTCCATCTGTCTAATATATACAGTAGCATCCATCATGCTAACATGATAATCATAGCATTTTTATCAAGAAAAGTTTGGAAATATGAAGAAGATACTCGTAACCTTTAATGAGCAAGAGCATGACGGGATAGAAGTTAGACCAATGGAGTCTCCCCACGAACTGTTTTGATCAATAGATGAGCAGTAACTTGGAGTTGGAACTAAACCTTGTCTCTTTCTTCTATACATGGAATCTTTTAACTTATTGTCTGGGAAAAGACCTGTCATGGATGGAATTGCAAATGGGAGTTCAATTTGATTTGATGCCCATCCCCATTCTCTTCCATTGGGTTAAAAAGGTGAAACTAGAAAAAGAACGGAGGAGAAAAGGACTAGTCTATCGTTTTGAGCCTCTCATTATATTCGTAAAACTCACGTAATTAAATTTTTTTATTTTTATAATACGTCAAAAAGATTACGATATAAATTATATATCTTCTTTCATATATTTATTAACAGAAATGTATAATAATATAACATAGTAATATGAATTTGAAACAAGTACTGATAAAGTGTTGGAAATGTACAATTATGTCCAATCAAATCAGCACTGAAAGTACTATGATTAGCACTGTAGAGTTCTAATTCAGTGGTGCAAGAATTGCCTGTGTTAGGCAGATGTCTCCACTCTCTAGCAATTGAGGGGTTTGGTCGACTTCCATTTTGCATTCTTCACTTCTGATGATATTGGACTGGGAATCCACCTAGAATACATTCCGGGTTAGGCTAGCCCCTGTCCACTAGATTCTATCTTTGCATTATTGGACTTATTGAATGGCATTTTAGCTTTCTGACATAGGCCCATTTTGCCTAACTCTTTTGCAGGTGATCGATCTCAAGACACAATTATCTTACTTCATGAAAGTGAAAGCCTGGTTGAGACGAAAATTGGGCGACGTCGGGTCGAGGATGAAAATCTCGAGCGCAGTCTATCTCTTTAGCATTGGCACAAACGATTACACGAGCCTTTTTCTAACTAATTCCACCATGTTGGGTTCCTTCTCTAAGCAAGAATATGTAGAGATGGTTATTGGGAACTTGACAGAAGTTGTTAAAGTAAGTTTAGATCAAGAGAGTGCTGATTTGCAGTGCCTATGAATTGTGACTGATTGATTACGATGGTGTTGGCAGGCAATACATGAAAGTGGAGGGAGAAAGTTTGTGTTTCTGAATTTGGGTGACTTGGGTTGTTTACCAGGAATGAGATTGCTTAAACCTCAAACTAGAGGTAGGTGCTTAGAAGAAGCTTCAGTCTTGGCAAAACTGCATAATCAGGCCCTCTACGAGTCCTTGTCGAAAATGAAGGATCAATTACCAGGCTTCAAATATTCACTTTATGACTTCAACAGGGCTCTGAAACAAAGAATGAACAGCCCCTCACAATTCGGTAAAAAGTTAAATACTCTTTTTGTGATTCTGTAAATAGAAAAGGAAATCAACGGAAGTGTGATTTTTGATACTACAAAATGGCATCTTTCCTTGTAGGCCTTAAGGATGGGAAGACAGCCTGTTGCGGAGCAGGGCAGTTTAGAGGAATATTCAGCTGCGGAGGGAAAAGGCTCGTCAAAGAGTTTGAGCTCTGTAWAAATCCAGACAAGTACGTGTTTTGGGACTCTTACCATCTCACGGAGGAAGCATACAAACAAATGGCAGACGAAATGTGGAGGGGRCCTTATAATCTCCAGAAATTCGTAAAATGCAAATAGGATAAATAATTCTTTTTGACTTTTAAGTAGCATAGTGGCAGATGAATATGATTCTGCAAGTAAAATAGAGTTCTTGTTATCAAATATTTTACTCTCTTCCTGACAAAAGTCACTATAAGAAAACCCAAGAATGACCAACATGAATCGCAGATCCTCCCCCTTCTTCCGTTTCTTTAAGTTCTGAAACCCAAGAATGACCAACATAATGTGCAGGGTCTGACTAATCTTGAAATAGAAACAATGAACATCCCTTCAAATCATTAAATAAAAGCTATGAACAAATAAACGGAAACAGGTTTTTACTCGATCTTTTCTTTTCTTTACATGGATGATTCTGCTGCTGAAATGTCCATTTCAGTATACTCTGTGCTAGGATTTTTATAGTTAAACAACTATAGGTCTTTCTAATCTTCTTCTTCAGGAACGAGTCAATAGAGATTGTTTCTTTCTTTATTGCACGTCAACAAAAAGAAAACTAACACAGAAGAATCAGTATGTCGGGCAAGTTTCTTCCGGGGAAGTCCTGGTTTCGTCAGCTTCTAGTTGAACGCATAGTAAAAAAATGTGATACTGTACTAGTTAGTCAAAACTTCATCGTCTCTCTCAGGCATTGCATATAGTACCATTTTGGAATCGTTATAAAGAACCTGAGAYATTTCTCTAGGAGGRCCGAGTTACACTTTAAAGATGGCAATTTCATGTATTCAACTCTGTTTCTTAGTTATTCTTGCAAGCTTTGCAGTCCCATCGGATTGCTCTCACCAAGTTTACGCTAAAGCCCTTTTCATATTTGGCGATTCATTGTTTGATCCAGGAAACAACAACTACATTAACACGACTGCTGATTTTCAAGCAAATTTTAGCCCATATGGTGAATCCTTCTTTAAAAACCCAACTGGAAGGTTTTCTGATGGACGTCTCATTTGTGATTTTATTGGTAATAGTCTTGATTTTAAATTCGAATTGCTTTAGCTTCTTATCTATTCATTATAAGGCTTATTCTGATTCTTGCAGCTGAATACGCAAAGCTACCTCTGATTCCTCCCTTTCTTAAACATAGTCAACATCAATTGCCATATTATGGACTGAACTTTGCTTCTGGAGGTGCCGGAGCTCTAGTTGAAACTCACTCGGGAATGGTATACTCTATACTGTTTCRGGACATCTGTTGTGCTACCTTTTCTGGATTGGAATAAAGGGGGAGGGGAATTCATCAAGCAAATCCTAGTGCCACTATTGTTTGTCGCTTCGAGCCTCAGGCTTTCGTTATACATCTGAATCTTAATCATTGGAAGTTGGTCTTTTGCCATTTTGCAGGTGGTCGACCTCAAAACGCAGTTAAGGTACTTTAAGAATGTCGCAAGGCAGTTGAGGACGAAGCTAGGAAAGAAAGAAGCAGAGATTCTGCTGTCAAATGCTGTATATTTGATTAGCATTGGGAGTAATGATTACATAACCCCTCTTCTCTCCACAAATTCCAGCATGCTTCAAGTATATACCCCCGAAGAATATGTGCAACTAGTGGTCGGTAATTTTACTGCTGTTGTCAAGGTAAAGATCAACCAAGATCCATCAAATTGCTAGTTAAAGGCAACCTAACATATCCATACTGCTTTTGCTTACACAAACCTTCCCTTCTCTCTGCAAAGTAACAGGAGATATATAAGAAAGGAGGGAGAAAATTCGGATTCCTTAACCTGGGGCTTTTAGGTTGTTTACCAGCGCTTAGAGCTGCTAATAAGAGAAACAACGGCAAATGCATGGAAGAGATCACATCATTGATCAAACTACACAACGTTTTGTTTTACAAGAAAATCAAGGAGATGGAAGAAAACCACCAAGGATTTCACTACTCGGTTTTCGATTTCTCCCGTGTTTCTTCCGAGATGTTAAAGTATCCATCAAAATTCGGCTTCAAGGAAGCAAAGAGTGCTTGTTGTGGCAGCGGTCCTTTCAGAGGCTCGTACACCTGCGGAGGGAAGAGAGGCGGAGAAGAAGAGTTTGAGCTATGTGATAATGTGGATGAATATTTTTTCTTCGATGCTTATCATCCAACTGAAGTTGCTTATCGGCAATTCGCTGAGCTAATGTGGAATGGAGATGAGAATCTCACTGGCCCTCATAATCTCAAATCACTCTTTCAACTCACAGTCTAAAGAGGTCGAGTCTTCAGACTTGATGATGATTATTCTGGGCTTAGAGGTCCAGCAGCCCAATTCCTTTCGAGTTAGTTTTCTTTCTGCACTTCTAAAATAATACTCCTCTCCGTTTAAAAACAATTGTCTATTTTGATGAAATTATGAATATTAAGAAATTGTGATTTTTATACAGCTTTTAATAAAATAACAATTTTAATTTTATGTAATATTTTTATTTGTTAAAATTTAAACAAGTTATGAAATAAATAATCAAAAAAATAAAAAAAGACATCTAATATGTTCGAATAACTAATTTCTTATTTGAGAATCTCAATGAATTTATTGATTACAAATTATTTTAATATAATTTTGAAAACGTCTTCATACTTTAAATACTTTTAAAATAAATTTATAAATATTAAGTGATAATATATTAACTTAACACGTTAAGACATTACAAATTAAATTACTAAATTCATTATTTAAATCAAGATATATGTAAAAATTAAATTACTTTTTAAGCTTCAAATTTTAATTTTATCAAATGAATCTAATTTTTTTAAAAAATAATATTTAAATAAATCATTATTATTTTGAGATTGAAAAGTATATTATTTCCSTAATTTAAAAATAAAAATGATGATGTTGGCTCTTTTATTAATCCATGAAAAATACAGAAGATGAAAAAGGACAACAGAAGAAGCTGGAAGACATCTTTCTAAATCGGTGAGTCATGAGTGTGTACAATTACGCCGATGTCCTTCGGCTTAAACTAGAAGGCACCACCCATGAACGTACCAACAACCTTTGCAGATTAACGTCTATTACAGAACGTGGATTCGACTTCGTATGCCGCAAATGTCCTTCGCTGACTTGGAGAATCCGAGAATGAGCATCTTACTGTGTTAAGAAGGCCCGGAATCCAAGTGTCTTTTTTTAGTAATATTTTGCCCTGTAAATATGGTAATAATGCATGGAGAGGCGGACATGTCTTCTTAACAAATTCATACTAGCAATTTGCTGATGTGTTTCTCAATTATTAAGAAAGGTAATTTGGTCGTTTGGGAGATTGTCAAGTCGCAAAGATCAAAAGGAGTAAAGGTACGGTTGAACCTTCAATCGCCAATTCCATTCTTATCCAAATCTGATGCAATGGTTTCCTTGTTCAAAAAAGACAAAAGAAAATAGCAAGTTTAGTGACATATTAATTTTATTTATGATTGTGAAAATATAATATATATATATATTCATTTTTTTATCATCAAATATAATATCATATCAGATTTGACATCGTTTCTTCTTCCGTTTCTATTTAGGAAATGCATAAGTAAAATTTAATTTCTATACAAGTCATATTTCTTGTAGGTAATTAAAGAATAACTATAATAGAACCAATAAAGCTTTACTTTAGTGGTAAGTGGTGAAGCCCTCATACCAAAAGATCCGGAGGGTTTATTTTTCGAAGATGTGCCTAGCACCGATTGTAATTGAAGATAAAAAAAAAGTGATCAAAGTAAATTCATATAATATTAAAAAATATTATTTACATATAACGAAATGACTTATATTTCATTAGATTCGTATCTTTAAATGACCTCTAATATAGATACAATACAATAGGTTAGGTTAACTTAGAAATTTCTTACAAGAGTCTACGTCAACTAAGTTTTCAATTCATAAAAAATCAAGATAAGATTTGATTTGTTATTCTATATTATAAAATAAATACATATTTAACGTTAATGTTTCATTTGGAAATACATCAATTTATATAATATTTGAACTAACTTGACTATAATGCAAGTCTTATAAATAGAAAATATAATTTCAATTTAAAATTTGAATAAATTAAATATAATCTAAAAAAATGTCACGATTAATAAAATGGATATTTATATTTTTATTAGTAAGAATTAAAATCAACCTCGCGCCAGCCGGTGCGGGCCTAAGCCCTATAGTACGTCACAAATCCTAAGAGCGAGTTGCTATATCGAGAGAGAGACCCATTTAAGATGCTCCGAACCTAGATCGACCCGTCCAATCCAATAATTGCATCCGCGCCTGWCTTAGCTGCAGTTTTTAAAACACGTGGCGAGACTGTCGGCTAAAGCATGCGAGACAAGACAAAGGTGCCCATTTTCATCTTCACGAGGTGGAGATGAAGGCCTAATCCTAATGCCATGTCATTGCCTTTCTAGTCGCTTYGCGTTGCCTGTATCCAGATATATAACACCTGGATACAACGCCAATAACGTGCTTTCGCGGCTTAACCAGTTCACCCATTCTTTTTCTCTTTCCTCTTAATGCTTAAAAGGGTTTAAAGGACAATTAGGATAGAAATTCCCTCTTTGGGCATCACATCCTATCAACCAATCACAGTTGTCACTTTTCATCCTGCGAGTTTGTTTTGTGCCTAATGTATCACTGAGTCATCATCACGTTCAAATTGCAATTATCAAAATTAACATATAAAATTTAATATTTTAATCCGTTTTAAATTACATTTCTTATTACAATTATACACAAGATAGAAAACTTTATAAAATTAATAAAACTTTAAATTAAAATAACTATAATAACTTTATTTAAATTTTGACGAAAGTCTCCTTCTTATCATTAGTTAGTTTTAACATTAATTATTTATTCATTCCTCCATTTATTGATTTCTATAAGGTCCTCGGGATTTAATTTTACTAATCAAAAGCTTAATTGATTTAGGATAAAATAAAATAAAAAGTTAATAAATACTACGGTAAAGTGATGAATAATTTAAATTAATTAACTTTGCATCGATCAATTTAAAACAAATGAAATATCTTATTTAGTTGGAGCATTGAATTTTTTCCTCAAATATCGTAATATATCTAAATTTAAATGTAATGAACTTCCAAATAAATTTTAAAAATAAAAAATTTCTTTGTTGCAATACTAAATAATGAAATTATCTCTTATTTAAAATCAAATAAAAATCACTTTACCAGAAATTATGATTTTCTTTACTATATTACTTTACGCATTTCATCTATTTTTATTGGTTGCTGAGCGATTGGATGGAACGTACAGCGAAAGTATCCCTTCAGATTCGTCTATGGAATACAATGATTGGAATAGCAGTCAATATGGCAAAAAAGAAGTACACAAGTATATTCCCAATTCAAGTGGTGTTTATATAGGACTCTAATCACTTTTAATTTTATTTATTTTAAAGTTGACGGATTTGACATTTATCAATTTTTTGTTATAATTTAATTATTTATTTATAATTCATATCAAATAAGAAATCTATTAATGCACATATTTCGTTGCATATATCGTAGTAAGATATATATATATATATAATTATACTTCGATTGATATATTAAGATATTCTCATCGAAAAAATATTTAAAAAATTATATTAATTAAAAATATATACTTCAAAATTATGTAATATTTAAATTTTTTCTCATTGAATAAATAAAAAATATTACATTTTTTACGTGAAATATGACRAATGCTCATTAGAACCAACTTAATATAAAATTGAGTAAAAAAGGCTAATTTTTTCTTTATTTAGTCATAATAAGTTATTAAGTTCTTTTACATGAAAATATGTTTTATTTGATGAAAGTAAAAAGATAAATAAATTTTTTTTATCGATAATAAATAAAATGGACAAAGTTTTCTAACCAAAGCATACTATGACTGAGCAGGTTCATTTTGACAATTTGACAAGTAATCATTCGAACTAAAAAATTAATAAAATTAATAAAAATATAAAATTAAATATGAAAATAGTTATTTGAAAAATTTCCGTTTCTATCTTTATACCTACATAAATATAAAACCCTCGAAATTTGTCCCATTTTTCCCTATTGGTTATTTTGTGGTTGCAGTCAGTTTCGCCGGAGCTCGGTTTATTGCTTGGCTCGTCCCGCCCTTTCCTTTCCGATCTCTTAAAACTCCTCCCTCGCCCTCTGCCAGCGCCAGCAAATACTGACCTGTTCATTCTCCAGCTTCAATCGTCCTTTGTTTTCACTTCCACCGTAGGAGTTACTGTTGTTTGATTAAATCTATCTGCAGTAGTTGGTTGACTTGACTCTGTGTTGTTTTCAGTTTCTCTACACTGCTTTTTTTTTTTTTTTTTTTTTTCTGTACTTGCATCCTGATCTAACTGCAGAAGCCATTGTATATGTTGTGTTATATTTGTCTAATTGAGTTTTGAAAGCTTCTCTAATCTCTGCAGCCAAAGAATTTGGAACAACCATATGTTTGAATTAGAAGAACCGGCTTGGCTGGATTTGACTACTCCACAAATCTTTTGTGCAGCTTGAACAAGCGGAGAGACTTAGCCGGGCCGGTGGCGGCTCGGGATCGGAGTTGTTCAATGGGTTTTGATGACCAGCAACAGCAAAAGGAGCAGGTCTCCAACAAGGCCAACCATATGCATAAGTTCAAGCTCTACGAGACTTGCTCGGTATAATTATTCTTTCTCTTGAAGATGTAGTAATAAATCTGCTTATCCTTTCTGGCAAACAAACACCTTTTTTAACTATAAATATCCTTTTCTCTTTTCCTTTTTGTGGGTGTGACTTTTGAATTTTCCTGTGGGATTGCATGAATGGTTGTGGCAGACACTCTTTATTTCCTTATAATCCTCATTTCTTTTATCCCCAAAAACTTTGCAATTAATCTTCTTCTCTTTTGCTTTTCTTTGGGCGGAGGTGGCAGAAAACAGCAGGGCGGAAACTGAACTTGCACTGGTTTTCCTGAGGATGAGGTCAATTAAATTGGATATCTTTGTGTAAATGGAGGAACTACATGAAGGATGGTGGCGAATAAGAATGTAGTTTCATTAACAAACATGTAGTGGGTTTGAGTTTCTCTTTGGAAATCACACTAGGAAATTACCTTAATAGCAAAGTATACTCTTTTTCCTTTTGTTGATCACTTTTCTTTGTTTTTTTTTTTCCCCCCTTAGAATCGGAAAATAACTTTTGAAATAAGAAAACCATTGTGGGAATACAATGGAAGTATTGTGCAAGGGAATAGTCGTGAGTTGAAGGGGCAGACATTATGACAAAGAGGTTATCGTTCATGGATTGAGATATAGAGCCTGTTATTCAGGAAACTTCAATAGTAGAAAACATYAATGGGCTTTGTAAGGACTCCCTGGCTYCGCCCTTCCTTAAATAGGAAGGAATTGAATTTGTTAGGCATGGGATTTTAAGTGCATTTGCACTTTCTAGTATACCTACTTAAATTTTGTTGCTATCATGTAGAGCCTTTTTTCTTAGCACCTGTGTCCTCGGATTGCTGATATTCTTTTTTTTAATGTGCAACAGAACTTTTACATGATTGGATGGGACAAGAGCAGAACATTTTGGAGGGTTTTGAAGATTGATAGATTAGAGCCTTCTGAACTGAACATTATTGAAGATTCTGCAATGTATTCGGAGATGGAATGCTATGAGCTGTTACAAAGGATACATGACGGAAACAAGTCTACTGGTGGATTAAAATTTGTTACCATGTGTTATGGCATTGTTGGTATGTGATATACATGCTCCTGATTGTGCTTCTGTGTATTCCTGCAGCGTGTTACTCATCCATATAAACTAAATTAGTTTGTTGTTTAAAGAGTACTTCATGACATTTTTTCTGATTATAGGGTTCGTTAAATTTTTGGGACCGTATTACATGCTGCTTATCACCAAAAGAAGGAAGATTGGCATGATTAGTGGTCATGCAGTATACTCCATTGTGAAGAGCGAGATGGTCCCAATTCCCAATTCTACTGTGCAATCCAATAAGGCTTATTCTAAGAATGAGAACAGGTCTTTCATCAATTCTGTGTGTAAATGTAAAAATGTATTTGGCACTTCTGAGACGATATTCATTAGAATCGAAAATGCTTTGTCCCTTTGTATCTTGATGAGAAGTGTCTTTCAATGTAGTTACTTTGCTTTAATAATTTTATTTTTTAGAACTAGTCTGAGTTTTGGCATCTTCCCTATATATGCTACTCTGGGGAGATAACCTCTTCTCTATTTGTGGATTTTTTGTTCAGTGTAATGTCAATCATGCGAACCAAACAATTTCACCTTCTTAAGGTAGCACTACTTTGCTTTTYTGAGGCGAAAAAGGGAAAGACACAGGAAAAGTATTCAGAATTAGAAAATCTTAAGCACTTTGTATTGATGCAGTCTGTAGTAAATTTGCCTTTATAGAGCTTTGCCGTTTCATCTCCTACAAATGTACAGGGGCAAAACTGCATTGGTCTCTGATGTTTTAGAAACAGGTTGAAACAGGCAAGGTATCATCAGGGTATCAGGGGAAATATTTGTTTCTATTTGCACTCTTTTCACTGTGATAATTTTTTTCTCCCTTAAGATCTCTTTAGTTTTTCAGTCAATTAACTGGAGTTGTCTTAACTTGTTTTTGCCTTTTCCTTCTTKCTTTCTGTTAACGACATAGATACAAAAAGCTCCTACGCGCAGTGGATCTCACAAAGGACTTCTTCTTCAGCTACTCCTACCATGTTATGCTTAGTCTTCAAAGGAATCTAAGTAATCATGAGTCAGGAATAGGTCTTTATGAAACCATGTTTGTCTGGAACGAGTTCTTAACTCACGGAATTCGCAATCAGCTTAAGAATACTTTGTGGACTGTTGCATTAGTACATGGGTTCTTTAAACAGGTGGGTAGACCAATTAACTGATAAACATTACCTTTCATTTGTTATGCTTTTGGCTTGCATGTTGTGTCAGGATGGTTTGTCTAGTTGTTACTCACCTTGCCTTCCAGTCCTTTAGGAATGGATTTGATGTAGCTCTTTCTCTTCTTGGCTATCCGATGGATTTGATGATTTCTGTTTGGTCAAAGTGGTTATGCTCATAGATAAAGATAACATTTTTTCTCCATTTGTTAGTGGATTTGTTATGCATGATTGTGACTTGATTATTATTGAACGATGCTTTTAATGTTGCTTTCTTGTGCCATAAATGAAAGATTTCTATGATGGAATAACAGGCCAAATTTTCTGCATCTGGAAGGGACTTCTTTTTGACACTTATTGCTAGACGCTCCCGTCATTACGCCGGAACCAGGTGTGTACTAGACTAGACAAGACAAGAATTTCACATTTCTCTATGTATTGTACTAYTATGAAATAAGGGATATTTGTAGATGTTGTTCTATTCACAGCTCTTAGTTAAATTATGTGTTTATAAGAGGGAGTAACAGATATCTGATGGAATAAGAGGAGTGACGTTTGACGAAACTGGTAATTTTGTTTTGATTCGAGAACATTCTCAATCTTTTGGTTTGGTTCACACCAACAACTAAAGCATCTGCATGAATAAACTATGCACCTAAATTCATGGCTATCATTTTATGTTTTTGACTTTTTATTTTTTCTTTTTGGTTGTAGATACTTAAAGCGAGGAGTAAATGACAAAGGTCGCGTGGCCAATGATGTTGAGACAGAACAAATTGTTCTTGAAGATGTTCATCGAGCATCTTCTGTACAAATGACTTCTGTTGTGCAGATCCGTGGTTCTATACCACTCTTCTGGTCACAAGAAACTTCACGGCTGAACATAAAACCTGACATAACATGTATAACTCAAGAATGCTAATATTTGTTGTTCAAATTTGATATTGTTCATCCTTTACTGAGACTTTGTTTCCTGTATTTTTGTCCAGTGTCAAGGAAGGACCATAAGTATGAAGCCACAAAACTGCATTTTGAGAATCTTGTTAAACGATATGGAAATCCAATTATTATTTTGAACTTGATTAAGGTGGGTAGTCGTGATTGATGYGCCAATCATGTTCCTTCTTGCTTTTGAAATTTCCTCAACACTACTCTTATTTGAACCCCATTTCTATATCGTGGTTCTGTTAATTGCATGGTTACAGACGCGTGAAAAGAAGCCTAGAGAATCAATTCTCCGTGCAGAATTTGCCAATGCTATTGCATGCATTAATAGGGATCTGGCGGAGGAGCATCACCTGAAGTTCCTTCACTGGGACCTCAACAATTACTCTAGAAAGTACGCTGATTTTCTTGTGATCTGTTGATTTACTGTAGTCTATGCATTCTGTAAATTTTGTATAAACTCAATCTTGCTTTATATTTTCAGTGCCCGRAGTACGTTGGTGCGTTTAGTTGATGTGGCTGCTAATGCATTGGACTTAACAGGATTTTTCTATCATCAAATAATACCAACCTCGACGGATGAGAAATCATTGGATCTTACATATTCTGAGTAAGTCTTACACTAGATATGCATTTATTTCAAAACATTTAAATTAGTTGTTAAGCAAGTTAATTCATAAAATATGACATGCATGAGCTGGTGTCTATTTGTGCTTGGTGGTTTTTTCAAGAAAATCTTTTCCGACCTTATTAGCTGGGGAAATCCTTTAAATTCTCCTAGCAAGTAAGAAAAAATATTTATTAAAACTCTAGATAGATGATATTTCTACTCTTGGGAGTTGTTCATGAATTTGGGTATTCATGGAAACACATTTAATGTAGTCCACAGGTATAGGAGCCATCTGAAATCCCAGCCCAGATGCCATTTTTTCTTTACAGTAGAGGTTCCAGGGCCTATTATAGTGATCTGTATTAATTTCCACTTAACAATTCTCATTAATTATGCGTTTAAAATTCATTAGGATCTGAATTATATGGACTAACTTGGAACATTATACTGAAAACAAATGCAGAATGTTAACTGAGATAATACATCTGCCTAAAAGTTTGTAACTGGCATTATCTTTGGTTACAACTGTTCTCTTTGGCCTTGTCATGTGTTCCTGTACCTTCGTGGCCAGCTTTATGACCTTGGATATTTTTGAAAATATGTTTCAATATCATATTGTAGAGTTTTTTTTTTTGTCTTTTTTTCCTGTTAATTTTTCCTTTATTGTTTAGGGTTGTAAATTTATTCATTTTTTTAACYGGAGTATAGTTTTCTGTTAGCTTGAAAAAGGAATGCCATCTATGATCGCATCAATTTTATTATACATTTGAATATAGTTAAAAAAACTTGAAACTCTTTCTTTCTCAGAGTTTGACCCATGTATGCTTTTACTGCTGACTWTAATATTAACCTACGATCTAAATAAGTAGTCAATGCAGTGATAACATTGGCKATTATGCTGGGAAGGATGTTTTAGAAATAAGAAGAGGTGCTGACAACCTTCTTGCTGAAATAAACAATAACAGCAGTAATACAGGCATGTATTTCTGTTCCAAGCGTCCAATGTTCCAAAAAGGTGTCTTGAGAACAAACTGCATAGACTGTTTGGATCGCACTAATGTTGCTCAATATGCCTATGGGCTGGTTGCACTTGGTCGTCAGCTCCATGCTTTAGGATTGATAAGTACTCCAGTCATTGATATAAATTCGTCCTTGGCTGATGATCTAATGAAAATTTATGAGGAGATGGGAGACACTCTCGCATTACAATATGGTGGATCTCCAGCCCACAACAAGGTAATTGCTTCAGTTTGTGATTCCCTTCTGTATGTGCATTGGAGAGGAGAGTAGACAGAAAACTACAACCATAACCTAATAGAGGAGATGGAAACTAAATGAGAGAAAATGCTATTTGTATCCTCATAACTCTCTTTTTCCTTAGACTGTTGGGATTATCAAGATAAATTGCGAAAATACCATCATATTGGCTTTTCTTAAAGCAGCAGTATTTTCTGTTTTCTTTTTTGGTAAAGTGAAAATACCATCTTGTATATATTCTTGCCGAGATTGTTACTTATTTCTGGTCTTGCGTACTTGTGGTACTGAACAGATATTCTCAGAGATAAGGGGTCATTGGAAAGCAGCTACACAGTCCCAAGAATTCTTTAGAACCCTTCAACGTTATTATAGTAATGCCTACATGGATGGAGAAAAGCAAGATGCCATTAATGTGTAAGTCAAATGGTCCTGGGAGGACTTGCATCCCTGTTACTAATGGTGTGCAAGTTTCATTTATTTATCCAGTGCATTAATTCACGACATTTCTTCTATTAAGAGTTATTGAGGCATACCGGAATACAAGGCAAAGAGAGTAGAATTCAAGTCTACATGATTTTGTTTGTTTGTATGCTGTCCCCATCTGTATTATATGATCTGCCATTTATTAATTATAGCTTCCTCAATTACTTGTGTGCTGATAGCTTTCACACTGAGCAGATTCTTGGGACATTTCCAGCCACAACTGAGTAAGCCAGCTCTGTGGGAACTTGATTCTGATCAGCATTACAATGTGGGAAGACATGGTTCTGATTTTGTGGATGAAAATTCTAGGTACGAAAGCATTTTATATGCAGGAATTCATTATATGTGTGTGTGTGTGTGTGAGAGAGAGAGAGAGTGAGAGTGATAGGGGTGGAGTTCTTTAATCAACGTTAAATCCTTCCCTACATGAGAGATTCTGCTGTAAGTTTTGCACTAAATCTAGTAACACGAATAATTAGATTATACATATTGAATGTGATAAGTTTCGATTTATTAGAATTAGATTGGGTTTTTTTGGGGCCGTTCTTTAAGAAATTTTCTGACAGCTCTTGATTAACACTTGCAATGCAATACCTAATGTCCAATTTCTGAATGTTTAGGTTGATAATTAAAAGATCATTATCGGATGGTAACATTCTGTGTGARAGTGACTCAAGCATGGAAGATGCAAACGTTGAACAGAACCAAGATTCTGATCAACCGTCGCCTGACAAGATGCACTGCATTAAGATGGGACTCTCAGAGTCATCCCCGGAAATCTCAACTTGTGAAAGTGACATGTCTTGTTCCAGGTAAGCTTCTTCGTTATGGTTCCACTTTGTATTTGGTGATGTAAGTAAAGTTATTCTGGACTCGTTGGGCTTATTGCTTAGCCATACAAGTTTCGTGGAAGGTACTGAAGGTCACCGTCTTTAACAATCTGTGCATGAATTAATGCTTTGCAATTGGTCAAATGTTGCGACATGTATAGTTGCATCAATCTTGGCTTGTTTCCTTAGCCAACATGTAGGAAATTCCAGTTTGACATGCTTTGTATGAAGCCCGAGATTGCACTGTTATCTTACTGTAGATGCCTTTATTCAGCATTTTGCTGTTAATGCACCTGTAAGCTAGAAATCAGTATGTCTTTAAAATAAACTTCTAATCAGTCATTTTCTGATTGATATGAATACCAATCAAGCCTAATCCCCACAACTTGAACATGCATGCTTGCTTTCTTTTGTCTTTCTATGGCATTTAAGATACATTTGATTGTAGTTAGACTTTGCCTCCAATAATTTGGACTTTTAAGATATGGGCTGCCTTTCACAGGTACACACCCTCAATGTCACGTCGGAAACTCTTTCAGATTCTGCAGCCAGAATCTGAAAGTGATGTCATATACTTTCAGGAACGAGGGGAATCGTTCAATTGTTCAAATTTTCTTGATGTTGAATGGCTTTCTACATCTGGAAATTCTTGTGAAGAAGATACATATGAGAGGTACCTTCTGCCATGTCATAAACAAATACTTCTCAGGATACATGAAAACACAAACATGTTTTTTTTTTTTTTTTTTTGAGAGACAGATAGAGATCATTAGCACATTTGTTGCTTTAGCACTCTTAAAACCATTGCCAGCCTGTGGTCAGACTCGTCCAGAAGTTATCTGCTCATCTTTGAATATTTTGTTCGTCAACSTTAAAGATATCTGCTTGCTTTATGATCCCAGTTGCTACGCCCCAGAATTTGGTTCCCCTACCCTCCCCTATACATTCTATTTTACTTGATAAAGTCGACTCTTAATATGGGCCAGACATGTATGTGTGGACATTGAATCACCACCTAGATTTATTGGTTGCAGATCTACGCTCATTGGTACTTCATCTGCTGATCTGGCTTTCTATGCAAATGAATACAAAGGAGAAACAAGCTCTTCTTGTTACGGTTCTGTATCAAGTCTAAAGGTCAGCTCACCTAACTCCTCTAGTCTTTTTGTGATCGACTCTCATGATCATAGATTTCATAAAGAAAAAATGAAAAGTAATAGAAAATATTTTTCTCTAATACTAGAGTTACTTGATTTTAAAAGGTTTTAGAAATGATACAAATGAAGGGTAGATGACAAATATTATTTTTTTTATAGACATGGATAGAAGGATTTAGAATTTAAGTGTTCCTGCATTTCGCTTGTCCATAAGCAGTTTCCTTATATAGCAAATGAAGAATGTTGTATTTAGTGAATAGGCCATTTAGTGCCATATAGCTTATTTAAGTTTGATTTCCTTGTTTATGATATAATCTCGTAGTTGACAGTAAAATTCTGAGGGAAATATTGAATTACCTTGTCGTTTTTGGCTGGAGTCAACAGGAAGAATTGGTTATGAAGTTGCTAACTACGAGTCAACAGGAAGAGTTTGTTTATGAAGTTGATAACTACTGAATATTGTTATCTTCTGCCACAACAGTTCTCATTAATCTTTTATCTTATTTCTTACTGCATATCATTGTTCTATTTTTTTCTTAGGAAAAGGAACGGAATAGTGTGGAAGTTCATGGTGGTGCTGACCAAAATTCCGATAATCTCTCACAATTTTCTGAAACATTTATCAACTGGGTTATGCATGGAAATATGCTTTTCTCTTGAAGATCAGACAAGAGTTTCTCAGAACTAGCATTTGCTGTCATCATTGGATTAAACCAACCCATCCGAAGGATGTGGATTGCTTGCATATCCTCAATAACAGGTGACAATAGTAGATGAGAGCAAACAAATCAAAGTTTTGGTTAAAAATAGATATACTGAACAAAGACATTCTCAGATTGTAAATTCGCAGCTACTCTCTTGCCAGTCAAATCCTCCTCTTAGACCAACACCGGAAGGGAAAAAAGTAAATAGTAACAGCGCAATTCTTTTAGGGCTCTTACTTCCCTCTCTTCTTATCTTTAGATTAACAATTTCTTGGAGTCTGCAATCTTGTAAATATTTGTTTTGGATATAACATTCTTTTGTTACTACTTACTAACCAATATTCGTGTGGTAGCCAAATATTTGGTCATTTTTTGGGCCCCTTTCATTAATCCTATGTTTTCAAGTTGTGCTGTATTAACCACTATCATGCACTAACAGTTGCTCCCAGAGAGATGAATGCAGAGATCAGGTTTAAGGGGCCTAAAACCTACATGTCGTAGAGCTGGGTTTATTTCTGGTAAATACCTGCCTTTCTTCTTGTATTGGACGTAAAAATCTGCTCCATATTGAGCATCGCTCCCGGGATTATCATTGCTGGATCTTTTAAATGCTTTGATGCTTCTATTATCTGTGGTAATGAGTCTTTATTGAATGGTTAATTCTCTGATGCTTCTAATATTTCTCTTAAAAGTAAGAAGTAAGAATCTGTTCTTCATTCCTTGTCATGTCCTGCAAATCGTACGCCTGACCCCCAGCTCCCCACACCCCCCCCCCCAAAAAAAAAAAAAAAAGGAAAAAAAAAAAGAGACATCATCCCCTGGATTATGGGACTGTTTTGTTTACTGAGATTATCTCAGTATCTGATGAGCTTTTTGCCATTTGAACTTACTTTTACATTAAATACATGCAAGTTGCATGGTTCTTGGAAGGTTAATCAAGTACGGCCATGGCAATTGTTGTCAATTCTCATTAATTTAGCCTTGTTGGTTTGTGGTATGGTCATTGCATCTTTCATACTGAATCTGCCGCCAGAGAAAGAAAAATGTTAACCATCTCGGTACAAATCATCGTGATTGGTTTAATTGAACTTTCTACAGGGCATATGTTTTGAAGTATTTGTTACCCAATATGAACACGCTTGACCAAACCAAAGTATCAATCCTGCCTCTCTAATCTCTCCTCCATCCCCTGGGGGCGTGTCTGGCTGTTGAATCGGTCCTTGGTTCACTTGGATCCTGCCATGTGGTACTCGCAAAACTACTGAGACTAACAATCAATTTGAATATATATTATTCGTGTCCTAACCAAACGTAGCTTTGCAAACAAATTAAATATATTTGTATTTCTTGAGCACTGAATACATAAAAAACAATAAATATGCCATTACAATCAAATCAAATTATACATTTATATTTTTTGAGTATTAAATGATTCTCCTCGTCTACAATATTATTTATATATATATATATTTATAAATATGCATTGCATTCAAGTAGTTCTATTACTAGGTGAGAAGAGTTGAAATTATGTGAGCAATTACCTTGAATTCTGGACATTTTGATGTGGGATTAGGAAGGAAGAAAAAAAAAAAAAAGAAATACACATTAAAGAAATGAAAAAGAGAAATCCTTAGCGGTGAAATGGGCGTAATCCAGGCTCTGCCATCGTCTTTGGAACTCGGCCCTTAAATTGACCTTCCCCATAGTTCAAATTGCGTTTTGGATTTCGGCCCATAAATGGACCCAGTTTCCAAAAGATAAAATTACATGGGCTTGAGTAGGACACTTGGACAGTTGAGCCGGTGCAAGAAACGGCCTTAAACCCTGCCATTATCTCTGCGTCTGTCGCTGCTCATAAACCTCTCGCTTTATTTCTCACGTGCTTAAACCCTACTATTTCTGCATCCTCTCTTACATGAAACAATGGTGAAGAATTCCAAGAATTCCAAAACCAAAACCCCTAAAGATTTGGACGCTCTGACATCAGATGTTGCTTCCTTCGCTTCTTCCATCGGTCTTTCCACAGCTCCTCCGGGTTCGTCTTCCTCCGGATTCGATGATGCCGATTTCCGCAAAAGCGGACCTATAAATCCCCTTAACCAGGCATCCCCAAATTCACCTGCTAAGAAAAACAAATATATAAAAGAGAAGACGAACAGTCGTACAGAGAACAGCAAAGCGAATGGCAAATTCACTCTTCGGCCAAGAGCTGTATTTGAAGTCAATACTACCAATGATAATGGTAATATGTATAAATTCAAGAACTTGCCGAAGCTTCCGCTGGTAAAAGCCAATGCGTTGGGAGTGTGGCATCTTGATGCAGCGGAGTTAGAGGAGAAGGTGATGGGGAACGAGGGGAGGAAGAAGATTGAGATTAGTAAGTTGGAGGAATGGAAGGAATTGGTGGAGAAGAAGAAGGAGCTGGGAGAGAGGTTATTGGCTCAGTATGTGCAGGATTATGAGTCGTCCAGAGGGCAAAATGGGGATATCAAAATGCTTATTGTTACTCAGAGGTCAGGGACAGCTGCTGATAAGGTGTCTGCATTCTCAGTTATGGTTGGAGACAATCCTGTAGCTAATCTTCGATCACTTGATGCACTTTTGGGTAAAATTACCTGAAACTATTGTTGATACAATTGAATTCGAGTAGTTGATTGATTTTCTTTTTCTGTGTTTTTATTTTTTATTTTCTATCCATRAGAGACCCCTGTCTAGAGGGAGCCGGAGGGACRAAGGAATGACCTTTCTCGAGTTCTGATGAAAAACTATGAAACGACTATAATGTAAATAAAGAAACAAGCTGGCCACGACTGAGTACTTGGAGCTTCTTAAGTTGCTTAAGTTGTTTTGGGAGGAACGGGAGTACATGTATGCCTGACTACAGTGTTACAGAAGTTTGTTCTTGTTTKACAAGTAGTTGGTTTAATGTTGATGATCAATTATCCTAAATGTTACTGATGCTTGAGATAAGGCACTTTGGTTTTATAAGTCTGAGCGATTAAATGATATGCAGGCATGGTTAYCTCAAAAGTTGGGAAGCGCCATACCTTGACAGGGTTTGAGGTACTAAAGGAACTTCTTATCTCAAGGTGAGCAACCCTGTTCTTGGCTTTTCCGAAAGAAATTGGTATTTCAGTCATGCTTAATTTTGTGTTTGTCATTCATTTCAAGCCTGGAAAAATGGATGTAACTATTAGTACACCAGTCATGTTGCCATTAGCAAACTAGCTGTAGATTACATGTATAGTGGAAGTAAATTGACAATTAATTTRCATTTTCTGGCTTCGTGCAACGCTTTATGCCTGAAAATTTTCTTCCAGTCTGCTACCTGATCGTAAGCTAAAGACACTCTTCCAGCGGCCTATAAATCTGCTTCCTGACACGAAAGACGGCTGCTCTCTTCTACTCTTTTGGTATTGGGAAGAATGCTTGAAACAAAGGTATCTTTCAATCTATTGCATTTCTTGATATATTCCATTGATCAGACAAGGTCTTACATAAATCTATTTGGCTAAAACAGATACGAACGTTTTATTTCTGCCCTCGAAGACGCATCAAGGGATGTTTTACCTATAGTGAAGGACAAGGCACTTAAGGTTAGCATTTTATATATTTTTATGCCTCGGCAATGATCTCTCTTTGTGATGCTCATCAAATTGAATATCTAGACGAAGGGGTTGTAGGAGTGTTTAAGTTGTCCTCATTCATCAGATGCTTTCCAGTTCACTGTTGAGTTTGATTATCCAAATGTTTTCGAAGAATGTTTTGATTATCCAAATGTTTTCGAAGAATGTTTCAATTAAATAGTCTCTAGTTTTTGCTAATAATGTGATTTTTTTTTTTTTTTCATTGCAAGGATGGGAAAGTGCTCATTAAATTGCATGTGATAAGATTTTGTGATTGTTATTTCAGATAGTTCGTCCTTCTGAAATGTTATGAGTGCTACTTTTGCTGCAAATGCAAATGTCTAACTCATTGATCTAAAATTTCTTTCTGTTGCTGAGCTTGTTTTATTTACATTTTTCCCATTTCTACTTGATCTAAATTGTCTAATCACATTCTGATAGGCTATTTATGCACTATTGAGGAGCAAACCGGAGCAAGAGAGGCGCTTGCTCTCAGCACTTGTAAACAAAGTATGGCCACTTTTTCATTTGTCTATATGGATRTTCCTTTGTTGTTTCTTTTGTTACTGTCCGTTGGGAACATTTGCAGCGTATGAAGTACTGTAGGGTAACTGTTTTCATTCTTCACCTGCTACAGCTGGGAGATCCTGAAAAGAAAGCTGCATCTAATGCTGAATTTCATCTATCAAAGCTTTTATCTGACCATCCAAGTATGAAGGTAACCTTTCATCTGGACTCTTGGCGTTTTGATTGTTTTGATCTCTTGAACCTGGTTTGTGATACACCTAAGGAGTTTGATGCTTCTTCTATCCCTTTTGAGAAGATATTGTTCTCTCTTCTGCACATTCTGCASCTGCATTAGTGAAATCGTATGAGATTAAGTGGATACTCTGCTTGAACTAATTTACTTTTTATAGCTCTCTACTTTCAGTTCACAACTCCATTTACTTATGGTTACAGGCTGTGGTTATCGACGAGGTGGACAATTTTCTTTTCCGGCCTCATTTGGGATTACAGGCCAAGTCTTATGCTGTATGTTTTGACATATATTTCTATATTCTTGCTTTGCAAAATTTGTTCTTATAGTTTATGTAGAACATTTTCTTTGGGTTCTTCCGAGATGTATGATTTTTAGGTCGATAATCCCCGCTAGATTCAGATTTCTGATAGGTTMTTACTCTATGTATACATTGGTTGTATGTTTCTCAGTAAATGTTTCACCAATCTAATCCTGTGTTTGTGTAGGTTGTTCTTTTAAGCAACATTCATTTGAGTCACAAGGGAGATGGACCAAAAATTGCAAAGCGTTTGATTGATGTTTACTTTGCATTGTTCAAGGTATATTACTAAGCAGCCGTGTGCTCAGTTTTTCAGTTCATAAATTGTTAGCTTAGGAATTCATTAGATTCTTCCTCCACAAATTCTTCCATATCAGGTACTGATTTCTGAAGCGAATGGTGGAGATGCAAAAACCAAAGCCAGTCAAAAAAAACATGGGAAATTTTCCAGGTCAAAAAATGATCCAGCAAAAGCTTCAGCGGAATCTCATGTTCAGATGGATTCCCGGTTATTTAAAGCTATTTTGACTGTTAGTATAAATACTTCCTTCTGCCTACTTTTATTTTCCGTTCTCATAAATATCAAGACTTCTGCACGAATAAACATATTTAGATGAAAGATTTGGTGAACTTGTAGCATTTACCTAAAAAATATATATTTTTGATGTTTCTATTTGCTAATTTTTGTTTATAATAGTTCTTCTCACCCTCGTTAGCTAATCTCTTTCTGATAATCTAATTAGTTTCTAATGTTTCACATATAAACGATTTCTAGACCTTTTTTTTCCTTCCTGTTTTCCTTGATAGCCACAAAGTGTGAAAAATATGAAACCTTCATGATCCATATCACTGGTTAAAATCTTTTAATTAATATTTTGTATTCTTTCCTGTGTCTACCATTTTAAATAATCAACATAACTCAGCGAGTCTCTTCTCTGATCTTCCTACGTTAGGTATGCATGTGTATGTATTTTCTTAAATCAAGCAGACTGCTAAGTTTTTGGGTTTTGGGTGATGGATCCCCAGTTTGAGCAATAATTTTCGATGCATTTTGCTGTGATGAAATTGACTTGAGCATAAGGCAGAGATGAAGTGTTATCTTACCTATGTGTCATGACGTAGCTACTACTAATTTGGTTCTTTTACATGCCCACCAAACAGTTTTTACTATCAACTATATTGAAAGAATCTGGTTCTTCTACTAACTCGGCCTACCTCTTCGTTTGTAGGGTGTCAATAGAGCATTTCCTTTTGTTTCAAGTGATGGATCCGATGAGATTATTGAAGAACAGATGCCAATATTATTTCAGCTGGTAACCTGTGGTTCCCTCTCATCCATCTGCGGGAAATGGAAACGTACACATGCACACTCCCACTATATATGTTAATCTTGGTGGTTATGATTGTTTAAATTATAAAATTTCTAATTTCATTTTACATGCACTTTTAGGTACATTCTAGGAGCTTTAATGTGGGAGTTCAAGCATTGATGCTTCTTGACAAAATCTCTTCCAAAAATCAGATTGTTAGTGATAGATTTTATCGAGCCTTGTACTCAAAGCTCCTAGAGCCGGCTGCTATGAATTCTTCAAAGGTGATTTGAATTATTTAAGTTCTCTATCTTACTTTTGATGGTGACCTCTTCCTGGGTGAACTGAAGCAGTTGATGAAGTCTTTATGTGCCTGCTTAGTCAATCTTGTTTGGGTTGAATAAAAATGGTGGATAAAAAATGATCTCACTGGTCTAGTATGCATGTGTCATGACATGAAATTTTACTAAGCTCAAACAGATAATCTTCTGTACCTGACTCTGTAGCAAGTCTACCATGTACTCAGGCAGCTTAAGATTGGTGCTGCCAAAATGCCTCGGCTTTTAAAACTTATATTGAACATCAGGGGAAATTTCCATCTAGATGCAAGAGYTACTGATTTGCTGTTTTATTTGTTTAAATCTTATAAATACTGTTTTTCAAAAGAAGTTTGAAAAAAAAACTCCAAAACAGTAGTAAAGCTCAACAACAGTGCTTCCTCAGGGAAACTTTGTAATCTTAAAATGCTAAAAGATCCAATACACGAAAGTGATCCAGAAACCTGATATTTTGATCAAGAAAAGCTGAAGCACCATCATACTGTGGGATGAACAAAGCGTCCACATAGCTTGCGGCATCTGCCACCAGCTGATTCATTATTAGTTTAAGCATACCATGTACAAAGAGTGTTACCAGATATGAGACTCTTTATAATAGTTTTCATGTTTGCTTCCTCTTCAGTATGGGATATCTTGGAAAATAGACTATGCAAGGAAATGGCTTTTMAAATTTTCCTTTATTTTAACAAACTCAAATTCATGAACAGCCAGATTCCTTTTTGTTATTCTTGACTGCAATACTTTTTGGATTTATATTTATTTTCAGGAAGGGGCATTCTTTGCACTACTTCTGAGGGCTATGAAAAATGATATTAATTTAAGGAGGGTTGCTGCTTTCTCAAAGCGATTGTTGCAGGTTAGTGATGTGATGTAATTCTTATATTTTGACTGTTGTGGTCCTTATAGCATGCGCCAAGTTCATACATTCCATGGAAAGGTTTAAGCATGACAAGACTCTAATAACCAAGACACATTTTGAATGAGAACCTCAATCTTTAACTTTTAACGACTTATCATTTCTTTTGGAAAAGAACCTGTGTTAACATAAAAATATGTTCCTTCATTCACTTTGATCTGAGCAAGATAGTGAGATTTTTTGCTTGTATTTGAGTTTTGATTACTCTGAACAGTTGAATTTAAATGGACATGTATCTAAGTCAGGTTTACAAGTTGGCTGTATTCGAGTTGACCAACTAGATTTGGCAGAAATTCACATTTATTAGTTGTCAATTAACTGCTCACCTGATCAGAATGTTTCAAACAACAGTTAACTAGTGTTCACAACATTCTCGAAGTTGATGGGATCTTTGTAGATGAGATTTGCCCTTACATGCAGGCTCGTACACGTATGCTTTTCAGTGTAGACTCTTGGTTGGCTTTATGCAAATCCCATTAAGAATTGTTATGACTAAGCTAGATTTGAACAGGTGGCCCTACAGCAGCCGCCTCAGTATGCATGTGGATGCCTCTTCCTCCTCTCTGAAGTTCTTAAAGCAAGACCACCTCTGTGGTAAGGCTAATAGGAAAATGACGTTTTTACTTGTGACCTAGTTTTGTCTTTTGTCGCAATTGTTGCCACTGTGGTTTCACATCCCTGCTGAAGGTTCGACTCTTACTGGGCAGGAATATGGTGCTTCAAAATGAGACAATGGATGATGATCTTGAGCATTTTAAGGATGTTGCAGAAGATGATGAGGATCAAGCCAATGCAACAGAAATCAAAACGGCTCAAGCAGCTAACACGAAGAATATTGATAACAATGGTTCAGATAGCGATTCCTCAGTGAGTGAAGATGTTTCTGCTGCTCCTGATGCTGAAGGAGATGACTCCGATGAAGCACACGACTTACTTATGGAAGGTAGTCTGGGTAACCTTACAGAATCCAAGCCAATAATTGATAATATTAAGCACCCATCTGAAGTAACAGATTCCAGACCCGTGCTACCTGGAGGTTATAACCCACGACACAGGGAGCCATTATACTGGTATGTATATCATTTCTTCTTCAGTTGCAGTATTCATACACACATAGGCATGAATTGCTTCAGTTGCAAATTGCAACTTTTGTTTGAGTTTACCATATGGGAAGGAACATAATATCACTTTATAGTTCTTGTGTAATTTTAAAGACAGTAAATCTTCATTTTGTTTAAAAATAGTATTCTCCTCCTATGATTTTGTTTTGTTGATTCAAGTTTGTTTTAAATTTCCCATGATTATCTGCTCTGTGGCTTGATAGCAATGCAGATCAGGCTAGCTGGTGGGAGCTTATGGTACTGGCTTCACATGTGCATCCTTCAGTATCTGCCATGGCCCGAACCCTTCTCTCTGGGGCAAACATTGTCTATAATGGGAACCCTCTTAATGATCTTTCACTTATTTCATTTCTGGACAAATTCATGGAAAAGAAACCAAAGCAGAGCACATGGCATGGCGCTTCCCAAATTGAACCTACAAAAAACGTCAGTCAATTCGAATTCAGTGTCGACGCATTTAAGACCTACTTGTGATTTGTTTTAGATGTTATTTATACATTATGAAGAGTAACTTGGCTGCCTCACTTTTTTTCTATTGTTTCCTTCTCCAGCTTGACATGTACAACCGGTTGATTGGGGAAGAAATTCTCTCATTGTCCGAAACAGATGTGGCCGCYGAGGATCTTGTGTTCCACAAGTTCTACATGAACAAAAAGAATTCCACCCAGAAAASAAAAAAGAAGAAGAAGAAGGTAGCAGAGGACGAAGTTGCTGAAGAGTTATACGACATCAATGACCAAGGCGATGAAAGTGACAACGAGGATATTGAAGATATGCTGGATTCAGCTAATAATCCATCTTTGGTAGCTGATGATGGTGGTTTTGATTATGATGATTTGGATGACATTGCCAATGAAGATGATGATAACTTGATTGGCAATGACAGCGACGAAGAGGCAGACATCCCTTCAGATGCTGACAGTGAAAATGAGGATGCTGGGATCAGCGTCAATGACGAAGAAGTCGATGACGTTATCCTGGAAGAAGCAGATGATAGAAGTGAATCGAACAAAAACCATCAAAGGAAAAGAAAAACGAAATCCAGCAAACTAACGTTAACGTCCCCATTTGCAAGTGTAGAAGAGTACGAGCATCTGATAAATGAGGAGAATCCAGTAAGCGATACATCAAAAGCGAGGAAACCGCCCAACACTAGAAGGAAGAGGACTTCGAAGTGATCTGGTTATTGTGTTTGCACTTGTTCAGAATCGTCTTGCCGCTTTGTGGTTTCCTTTTTACCTCTTTTTAATAAGTTGGGCACCTCCCACCCTTTTTTCTAGAGACGATCTGTGTTGACCACATCGTCATACCGGTTTATGGGAGAGCTATCAGGGCAATCTGGCTGAGATTAATGTTAGATAAATATTACTAAACAGACAATATAAGATTAATATTGCGTCGAAAACTACTTATAACAAACAACCTTCCTTCAAACGGAATTGCAAAACAACAAATACAACCATTGTCACTGCCTACAATCTCGAACTCTACCAATATCTGGCCTTGCGTGGAACTTGTATGTCTAAGAAATGGCAACTTCAACAGTCTTGGACTTGGGTGGTGGTGGCAGCTTCCCAACTACGACGGTTAGTACTCCATTTTCACATTTAGCTGTAATTGCAGAAACAATGCAATTCTCGGGCAATCTAAACTTCCTCAGTAGCTTCCGAGTTGGCCTTCTCTCCAATCGGATGTATTTGCAACCTTCCTCTTCGCCGTCTTCACGCTTCCTCTTGCCATTGCTCCGAATTACAAGTGTGTTTTCGTCTTCGACTGTGACCTGCAACATCGAAACATTCATTTTGGGTAAAGTAGTTCTACTCTTATTATTATTCTGTTTCTCCTAGATCTTCCTCTTTAGAACTGTAATATGAATCCCCTAATCGAGTKGTTGAACCCCAGTAAAATCAGCTAAGGGAGGTTGATTAATCAAGATGAACTTCAACAAGAAAACTTCCGAGAAATCACTTCAAAACTTACCTGAATATCAGATTTCGACAACCCGGGAACGTCCATGTAGAAGATGTACTCTTTGGGCGTATCAAGAATGTCGACTGGAATGTTACCAGCACCTTTACTTTCGTTGGTATCGTGAACCCGTGAATTGAAGATGAATTTCTCGAGGTTTTCAGGGAAATTGAGAATTTGGCTCATTGCATCCACCACTGTGCTCATCTTCAACTGAATAGACGTGAAAGAGCAGAGCTTCTTACTTCTTTCAAGAAATGCCGGAAAAGCTAGACACTGCTATAATTACAGAAAGTGAGTCCCCTTCTCACTGGTAGCTGCTGAAAGGGAGAGTGAGAGAGCCGGAATAAAAAGGAAAATGAGGAAAGTTCGAGAGGAGAGTGGTAGTCTCTGAGTCGACGGTATGGAAAAGTCTAGAACAATCCGGTGTTCCCAGGACACTTGGGCATGCTCAATCACTTGCTCTCCATACTYGACTCCACGTGCGATTTTGGGCCCATTACTCTTTTGGCTTTTGCTTCCGGTGATCTTGGTCCTAATCCTACCAGCTAGCTGGTAACAGCCCCCCTTAATCTACACAATCCATCTTCTGGACTGAGTTGCACAGAGGCATCAAAATAATGAAATGGAGTAGAAAATCATGAACCATCTGCTTCGAGTCACGGCTCGACGGCCAGATTGTTGAAAGAAAGTTCATATCCAAGCTAATGTTCTTRAGAATAGAAGAATTCGCAGGTACTTTTTAATTGAAAAATCAAAAGAAGTAATACTATTAATTGCTAACATTACAAGGAAATGGTACATATATACGGTAGGCAGCGGCTTTATTCAGCAACAGGGACGACTAGCTGGGTGTCACTCTGGGCGTCCTTGTGTTGGAGGTGAGCCCTTTAAGCATGCGCTCCTCGAAAGCTTTTGCTTCATAAGGTATTCTCAGAACACCCTGATTCCGGAATCCATACTCGTCGGCAGACCTACAAAGCAGGTCCAAGAAATCTGCATCACAGAAGGCTGTGGTGTGTACCATAAACCGCTTGGTCTCATCATTCACRCCTACTGATATCGGAATATAACCTTTTGGTACTGTCGTCGCTTGAGGTGCACCTCTCAAGTGCTTAATACTACTCCCACGAACCCCAACAATTCTCCTCAACTTGCTGGCTTTAACTCCCATTCCCGGACTGCAAACGAAYATTCTAATCTGGGTTCCCAGAGCCGAATGTGGTTTACCTTTTAAGGCAGAGATTTTTAAAGAATCACGCATTTTCTCCATTAATTGTCGCGATCACCATCCGGATAACCATGATGTTATTCAGAGTGATTGGGAGAGATCTAACATGCCGTTCCCACAAAACCACAAATTGTGATAATCACCTTTATGGTTTTATTTTAATCTGGAAATTATTATTCTTACGGGTACGTCAATTGTACTCATCAGGAAGCCGACAAATATGAATTTCGGTAAAAAACATGCACTTCACCGATGTTTTCTATGTGGAATCATCGGAAATCTTGTCACTTTCTTATCTTTAATTTGCAGGATGTTTTTTTATCCTCTCACCATCTTTGATTTATTTAGATTCGACGAATGTTTCCAGATTCTAATCTCGGCTGCAAAATGACATCTACGGTTAATAAAATTCATCATTTCTTATTGTAATCTATTATAATAATTTAAGTTRGATTTAATATTTTTATGCATGTTATATTCTGATCTCTCACTAATATAATAAAGAATTAATAAATAAGATATTAAGATATTTAAATAAAAGAATAAATAAAATAATAATTTTAAATCTTTTAAGGATAGTTTATATTTTATTTTTCTGTTTTATTAATTCTAAAACGGTTWTATCTTAACTTTTAAATAAAGAAAAAGTGAATACTTAATATGCATTCATTAATAAAATATAATAAAAAAGGCGTAGTAGAAGCTGTTGGACCCAAAATGATGCAGCCCAATATTATGTTACCCATTCCTATATAGCTTCATACCAAGACATGTTCAAATCCAATTGCATGATCCAGAATCTGTCTTCTTCTGAAGTCTTTSAGGCCGAACAATAAATCTTTAAGCCCATGCTTGTTGAATCAGATAATAAAAGGTAACTCGAGCTCAAACCCATTGCTTTATCATCTTCCTCCTTGGCCCAGCACTCGCCTAGGTAATGGTTTCCGTTCGGACTTCCGGTGCTACTACTACACTCTGATTTCTGCATAGAATCCATTTTTAGTCTCAGAATTTTACAATGATTTGATAATTCCATAGAAAAATACAAACCCATTTTCTGCAAATTTCCATAATCCCCCCCAAAAGCCCCACTCATCTTCAAACACAACCTTTCTATAAGATTTTTGCTCTGGCAGGAAGGAATTTGAACTGGCAAGATCAAATCAACAGCAATTACCAACTTGCGGCTCATGCTGTGATCGCGGCTCTATGTATTTGTTTGGACGGCAGCTAAATATTTCAGTGGTAATTTCTCTTCTTTTTCATCTTCTTGGTCAGCTCAACTACTAGTTTTAACTATTCTCTCCATTCTTATTTGAATTATTCTGCAAATTTGACAAAATAGTATCTGATTTATCACGAATCTTGGCATTAGAAACAGAATCTGTTTGCTTGCCTAATGCTGCTGGCAAAGCTCTCCCCTTTTAATACCCCARACTTCCTCTTACTCCTTGATAATAGCTTCCTCTCAGCTCAAAGATTTTATTTTTATCTACTTCAATAGTAGTTTTCSGCTTGTGGTTTAGAACTGCTGATTTGGTTTTTGTTGACATTGATTTTGACAAATTTTTCGTAGTTGGTTCGCTCTTTCAGACATTTTCGCATTAGTTATTTCTTGATCATCTAACCGATGATGTGAAGTTCATAGCGACATTTAGGGGGAGATCATCCGTGAGGTAACTCTAACGTGTTTTTCACTGCTTAGCTTGAATTTCTTTTATGATATCGGATGATTCACCACTTTGGGAACTAGTAGAAGTTGCTAGATGTGACCTTCAGAAAACCTGACGAGAGACGCTTATTATTTGTGCTGACCAAGTGTCTGAACTTCTTTTCTTCTGTATAGGGCCCCTCCTATACATTTGCCATCAGTTGGACCTCGTTATTGAATTAGCTACCCAAATTCCTTCTAGTGTTGAACTTGTTTTCAGCTTTTACTTTCTGCCGTTTCCAATTGCTGGCAGTCTCATTTTGTGTGGTTTCTTATGAACATGATTTGGTATTTTGTCATTCCTTATGCTCATGTTTAGGCTTTCTGAGGCGCCAGTAGGGATGTCAAGGTTTCGTGCACTATGGCAAGCGTCTGTAAATGCAACTAGAAAAGGTACTATATAAGTGCCAACTGATGTTAGCTAGGAGCATTTGTAATTTATTGATTGCCTCCTTCTATATTGCAAAGCGTCAACAACAAATCCCGAACCCCCCCCCCCCCCCCCCCCCCCCCCAAAAAAAAAAAAAAAAAAAAAAAAAAAAGAAGGAAACAGAAGAAAGGAAAGAATTATCCTTTGAAATGCTATCTACTCAGACTAAAAGATAATGGTAGTCCATTTTGTAATCTTTTCTGTTTGGCCCTTAATAGGCATAAGTATACTTGTTTCTTTTTCTCATCAACTGATAGCATAATGTTTAATTTTTAGTGACTTAAGTTCTTTATTAGTATTACTATTATTTTTTCTTGGACAGCCTGCATGAAGGATTTATGTAAGTTTCTTATTTTTCTTAATGGTTTCTAGTTTGTGAGGTTTTTCTGTAGGACATAAGGTGGTTGTGCTCATGATCTTATTCCAAGTATATATGAAATTTCATTGCATATATTATCTGTATGAGGAAGGACTGTTCCATGAAACATTTTCCTTCAATTTATCTCTTATTCCATTCAACCCAGATTTACTAGAAAAGCTATTTAGGGAGAGTGCAGTGTTATCTCTCTTCCAAGAAAATGGGAATGCTTCTCTCCTAACATTTTTGAAATTATTCTTTCTTTAGTTTGTTTAGTTAACCTATGCTGCTGATCATTACCAATAGTTATCTTTTGTTGCTTGAATGATAATCAATGGTAAATCTTGGTATATCTTCTCTCTCTCTCTTTATACTCACAAACTTGTTTTAGTTATTTACTCTCTTCCTACCTTGCAGCACTGACATGGAATGTTGAAGAATGGGTGCCTCCGAGTGAAAAATACATATTCAATTTTAGTTCAAAGGAAGAGCTCAAAAGATGGCATCTCTATTCAGATTCTGAGTATGGAGGTATGTACCTATCTGCTCCATTGGTGTGAATGCTTCAATATTGGTATCATTCAATCAAACAGGGGGTAGAGATAATATTAGGTGTTTGTGGTCATTATCTCACATGACACTGAACTTTTATTTGTTCTGCATATTTTGCTGTAGAATTCACTATTTATAGGACTTCAAGTTTTTWATTTCAAGTAATTTAAGCTTATGGTATCAGTTATTGTCGTCCSTTATGCAATCAGTTGTATGCTTGATTTTGATTGTTTAAAATATGACATGCTATAGTTGTGCTTGTACTCTCTGTAGACAGATCACACCTTGGTTTATGAAATTCTCCAGGTTTGTCCACTGCGTCTCTAGAGATTGTAGATGCTGGAAATGGATCAAGCGGTACAGGTTAGTAATTATTATACGTATCCTTGGTCCACTTAAAGTGAGCTCTTGCTTTCCTTGGGTTGCAGATTTCTGGGGTGCTGAATAGAGTATCTTAGTTGCCTTCAGCTTAAATATGCCATTATTTATGAATTTAATGTCTTGTTTTCTTCTTATGTTATGTGGTAGGAGTATTTTCTGGGAACCTTTCTTCTGAAGTTTCTGAGGGTTCAAAGTGGAACGTCACTCGACTTGGCTTTTGTGGCATGCGTTCTAGAAAGGTGAATCATTTCCTGAAGCAATATAATTAAATAACAGTCTTCAGAGTTCCAGTTTGTTCAAGTTGCAGTCTGAATTAATGACTTTTACATGTTATATAACCCAAGGTTTGCTCATGATACATTATACAAGATYAGGTATTGTAGCTAGGACTTGTTTTCCTCTGTCGAGGTCTTAGACAAATATTCTCTGGCAGTTTTTGCTGCATTGATGACATGCCCTGCAGATGCATTTGTTGAAATTGTCTAATCTTTGTTTTCTGCAGTTTGATGGCTTTATTGATTTGGATGCATACGATACAATAGCTCTTAAACTTAAAGGAGATGGGAGGTGTTACATTTCTACTGTGAGTTTCCTCCTCATATCTAGTGAAGAAACTCTAAAGACCTTACTTCGACATACAGTGTTTTTGCAATGGGTGTTTTATCGTGGACAAAAACATTTAAAATGAACATCTAGAATTGGGTAAATGTTGATGGGTCTTTGTTCACAGATTTATACGGAGAACTGGGTAAACTCTCCTGCTCAACAGGAAGATAACTGTTGGCAAGCATTCGTCTTCGTGCCTGAAAATAACTGGTATATAGCTAAGGCAAGTTCCTTGGTTCTTTCATCTTTTGCATTAAGAAATTATCATCTGGTCGTCTTTACTAGTTTAACAGTGCGCATAATGCAGATTTGAATMCTATCTGAAGTTCTGTTTTAAGGAAGACTAATGCAACCTTGTTACTTAGATGTTAATAACAATTGGCTTTGCAGATACCCCTTGCCCRATACCTGCCGACATGGAGAGGAAGTGTTATAGATGCAAATTTGGAGATGAATCCATCTCGAATCGTTGGGATGTCTTTATCCGTAAATGCAGAAGGTGGAGTTCCAGGCGCAAGGACTGGCCCTGGTGATTTTCGAGTAGAAATTGATTGGATCAAAGCTTTACGAAGAGAGTGAGTTACTGTAAATAATTTTGTAGCATAAACCAAAATATTACTGACACAGGATTCTAGTTTGCATAGACATGCACCTTTTGATCCTAAATGACATCAAATCAGTTACCGCGACCAGTTATGTTGAGCAGTTGAAGGAAAGAAATAATACTGTCCACTGCTGGATATTTCTTTCCACTAGTATCTTCATAAATTCATGCATTACTGGTGACATCTATTTCTTTGTTTTCTTTCCATGCTGCGGGAATTCAATTTGTGTATTTGGAATATGCTCATTAGTAAGTTGTCTATTTTGTCTTTGGACCATTTTCAACCTCAAAGCCTCAAGAATTTGTACCAAGCTCACTGGTCACCGTGGTTACCTCTTTTCTTCCATCAATTACCTTTGCAGTTTGTGTTCATCGGGTTAGTACATGCCTTCTCCTCTTCTCCTTTTCTGTTCTGCATATATAAATACATAAACAGTAAATGSTTTCCTACAAATTAGAGAAACATGGCATTCATTSRTCGGTTGTGTACCCTATCATTCAATCTTGTCCTTCAGATCTATCAAGTAGTAGCTATCACATATCGAAGATGAAGACAAATCAGGAAATGGGAGAATGTAGTTTTTGCATGTTGCGTGAATCATAACCACAAAGCAAGTTCTTGTTTTCTAGCCAAGTTTTGATCTCTCTTCCAATAGACCGACGTATTCACCCGACAAACTCATATCCAAATCAAGGACCATATACCAACATGACTACTGGTTTTTAACATTGATTCAGGAAACCCTTTTTTCTTCACTGACTGTGCATGGAATCCTAGGGATCAATAGAATGGGATGCTTGGCTTGTGTGTTGCTAATGCTAACAATTACTGTAACAATTTGAAATATCGAGAGTATCTTCTCTGTACGTCAATTCCAGCTCCTTCCAAAGCGTTTGTGGCGATAATCTCGTGGTTTTTTTTAACTTTTCTGGAGCCTTTGGAATTGGACCAGCTCAGCTTCACCTATCAATTCTATGTCCCAACATAGATCAGTTTATGGTCAAAATTTTAGAATAAACTGTTCAGGATATCGTACAGAGGTAGCAAGATCCTTACGGTCCAGGGCATTGCAACTAGAAGGTGCTGGAGTTGGGAAGGCGGAGACTGTTCAGAACCTAATCCTTTCTTCATCGCCTTGTGGTAGTGAAGACTTTTCTTGAGCATTTTCTCAAGAATTGATTCGGGGTCGTACCTGAATAGGAACACTGCAATTTGCACGGCGATTAAGGGAGAAGGGTGTGAATCTGTCAAGGAGACTCGCACAGGGAAACGCAAGTTGGTGCTACTGGCTTCCATTCTATAAGCTTGTCCTCGTCCACTTGCTAACTTTGCCAGTCAGCTTTTACGATGTGCTTCCAGAAACCTCTTTTAGCCAGGTCCCTGTGCAACCAGAATCATTGCTGCGGCCAGGACGAAATTAAAATTYTTATTTTAAAAGAACGAGAATAAATAATTAAAAATTTTAAAAATAAAAAATAAATAAGAAAATATTAATTGTCCGGCCTCCTATTTCCCCCTGACTGCATATAATCAAACTAGATTCATCTAAACTTTGGTTCAAACTATTGCATACCCCCCAGCAGATCAAGAAAAGACCTCCCGGTTTGGGATTGAACTGAAGTAGGCAACTTGATACTCTGGCTACTTTTTCTCACAAGAAAAACAAAATAGAAAATAGGCCCAATTTGCGTTGGTGGGACCTATTACTTTTTCGAGTTTAATGTTAATAATGAGCCCACAGTGTAAACTCACCCAATCAAAGGAGCTTTTCAATTTCATCCTCACCGGTAGCCATCGGACCAAAAGTTAGAAACAGTTAATACAGAAGTTTCTGGAGGCACTCACAGGAAAATATCTAACTTCTCAAATTGGATCCTGACCGTTCAACCTTCATTATCCTTATCTAAGAGCCCATAGAAGGATGTACAGAATTCCACCAATTTGCACATTTAAAAAAGCCCACCATATATATACGCCCTGCTTCTGGAGCCTTCCTGCGCCTTAGCGTTGAGGGGGAGCTGTTGATCTCTCCCGAGACTTTCCTTCTCTCAGCCGCCACGGCAACGCCTGCATTCCATTGCTAAGATTACGTGTTCGACTCCGAAAKTAGGCTGTGATTCAACTTTTATACCTTTGAACAAACCAGCATTACGTATCCATTAGCATTTATATAGCCACTTCTCCTGTTGTTTTGAGGGGATGAGTTAGATTGTCATAGAGACTCTGGTGGTGAAAATTTTCTATAAAATTCGTCGACAAGAAACGGGAGAGATTCTCTGTTTTCTTTTGATCAGTTTTGCTGTTGAGAGGTCCAAGAATGGCAGCAGACGAAGAGAAAAGCAATGATTTTTATGCAGTTTTGGGTTTGAAAAAGGAATGCGGTGCTGCAGAACTCAGGAATGCTTACAAGAGACTTGCAATGGTCAGAATTGAAACCATTTTTTCTTCTGATTTCCCATTTGGGAAGATCGTCTTCTTTGATGTATTCAGTTGAGGTCCTACATGAGTCTTTAATATTTCAAAAGATCAAATTTTGAGCTCGAAACTGCTCCTCCACTTTGCCTCTTGTTTTCTTCGTCTCAATGAGCTTTTGGATTCATGAGAATTTGATCGTTCARTCACCGCTTCTCTTCCTAGCATTTAATAATTATCGTCCCGTGGTTTGCCCCTGCTTTCAATGATCGAACACCTGCGTCCTCTGGATTTTGGTGGGAAATATCTTGATACTAAGTTAGAATTCTTTGTTTGAGAGGGAAGGCTAAAGAATTTCCAGAAAGAAATGGTTTATTTTCAGGTATATGGTGGGAAAGTTTTGAAAATGATGTTTATATACATATTCTTTACACGATCATTTTTTTCCCCTGAACACAATTTTTAGTCTTTTKGCTGAGCAAAATGCTTGAAATTCTTGTTCCCCTCCATCTTGTTTCTTCTCCCGGAATGGGAATTGGGTAATATAGTCCTTTTTATATATATAGAAATGGCATCCGGATCGTTGCTCGGCTTCTGGGAATTCGAAGCACGTGGAAGAGGCGAAGAAGAAGTTTCAGGCGATTCAAGAAGCTTATTCTGGTAAATTTTACCCTATCTGAGCTTTTATTTTCTCTAGTTTCCAAAATTTAAAGGGAATTTGTTCTCTATTCGTGTTGTTACTACTTATAATGGCACACATTTTCTCTATGTCATAGTACGTTAATTTATTAGGCTGTTTTACTTCGCAGTGCTTTCGGACGCCAACAAAAGGTTTCTGTACGACGTAGGAGTTTACGACTGTAATGATGATAATGACGAGAATGTACGTACTCTTTCTTTTGCTACTTATTAGTATAATATTCAAACAAAAATATACTCTTTTAATGGTCTTTTGATTCCTGATGAAGAATCTTTTTGTCTTTATGTCATTTCCTGTCTTTTTTATTTTAAATTTTACCCAATTTCTGTCGTGTAAGTAACCCAAAATCATTGCACTATGAACCTAACTCTGGCCAGGTTTGGCTTACAGAAAATCAAATATCAAGAAGTTGGGCCCTATTGCCTTGTCTAACTAGCTCTGTTCCACACGTCTCAATGAGTCTTGGCACCTCTTTATATTCCGTTATGATCATGTGTGGATTTTGCGTGCTTTTTTGACATTTATTTCAATGTCCTGATGATGATGCAATGCAGGGAATGGGGGACTTTCTGAACGAAATGGCAGCCATGATGAGCCAAACTAAATCCAGCGTGAGTTTGTGTTTCGTTTCTCCTTGCTTGCATGCTTCATTTGCTATCCATTTTTGAAATGAATAAGTAGGTCAGGCCTGCCTTTCTGTACGAATAGAATGGAAATTTTGGTAGTCAACAGCATAATCTACCAAATAATTGAAGGTCCAAGATCCAATCAAGTTCAGCAAATGACGAAGTTCTTTATTGGATAGCTTAACATTTTCTGACAAAAATGGTAGTTCAACTCTGTAAATTTTTCATCCATTGTCTTCTGTGAACAAGCCCTGTTGGTGGACATRAGCATAATGGTCGGTGTGTCTGTAAATTGTCGAATTATTATGYCCTGTCATTGAGCTGCGGCTAAATGATGGCCCGGTGTTCAAATGTAGTTCTTGCATTGACAGGAAAACAGGGAAGARAGCTWCGAGGAGTTGCAAGAATTGTTTGAGGAGATGTTCCAGAGTGATATTGATGCGTTTGCTTCGTCATCTCGAAGTGCAACCCCATCTACTTGTTCTTCCTCTTCACTTGCATCATGCAGTGAGACTTGCAACGCCGGCAACAAGAGAAATTCCTCGGAGATAAGCTCTAGCAGCATGAAAGCAGAGGCTAATCAGTTTGGAGGATTTTGTATGGGGGTAAATATCTCTTTTCCCATCTATATTTATATCCCACAAGCACGACCTYGTAGGGACTGTCCTGATACCTTTCTGTTTCCTTTAACCTGCTTTTAAGACAGGCGGAACATCAAGAATATACGAGGAGAGCAAGAGGTACCGGAGCAGGAACACAGGGAAGGGCAGGAAACAGCAAGAGGAGGGAGGGACGGAAGCAAAAAGTTTTATTTACTCATGATGTDACCTCAAATGACTATTCTAGCGTATCATTTTCATGACAATTGAGGTTTGAGTTACTGCTCCCCATTTCCTGGCCGACTTCTCCAATACCTGGAAGTCTACCTACTCAAGGAAAGGGAGGGAGGAAAGTCCCGGCTTGTGGAAAAACCAGTGGTGGCCGGGGCGGAGGTCAATTCTATTATATATGCTGTCTTGATTTGAAGATGTAACCAGGAATTTGCACTCTTGTAATTTCTCACAGTTGACTCATTTCCTTTCCTCCTAGRCCAGCTCGTATTATCAAATATTTTAATATGTCGAGCCTTTTTTAGGATTAAAATCTTTTTGTTCGTGTTTTATTTATGATTTTGAAGCCATAAGACACTTTTCGATAGAGTTTTAATTTTGTGCGTAAGGAATCTTGGAGAGATTTGAAGTCAAAAAAAAAAAAAAAGGAAAGAATTAAAAGTTCAAAAGAAAAAAGGTATTAAGAAAGAGGACAAGGGTGAACATGTGGACGCCACAACATTATGGTAGCCAGCCCCAATTGGAATGATGTGGCATATTCAGGCGCCATCGCATAAAATCCAAAGACAGCATGCATCACTTTTGGTATCATGACCTGTGGTCCGTCTCCGTCCCCCGCTCGATCGAGTCAGCCTGCTATTTAGTTTTTTTATGTGATTAGTTAAATAATATTTTAATAGAAGCTGTGTAGCCTCCATGGACTGCAAGTTGCCCAGCAATTTCATGTAAACGAGAGCGATGCGTCACTTCTCTCCTCTTGCTGCGCAGTATACTCTTGGCTTGTAAAAGTCGTAATCATCAATGAATCAAACATTGTCATGATGCATTTCTTGATATCCCAAGTTGTCCAAACTCTATATTATATGGGGAATAGGTCATTTGGTTTTGCTTGTATGTGTTCCACTTTTATCACAGCTACCACATATAGAAAAAGAAAAGTTTGGAAGTGGACAAGTTGAGACGAGACAATGAAGGAGAGTTGAAAAAGTTAAAAAGAAAGGAAGCAATGGCCCTCCAACTCCAGTTTCACTTGGAAGAATATCCTGATTGCAAGTCTTGATGATTGGGCCAGGATTGCAGGTCTCAACACATTGAGTTTGAAGATGAAGACTGTGTACACCACAAGAAAACTTTACCTCCTAGTCCAATTTACTATACCCAAAAGYCCAAAAAGAAAGATCCAGTAGGCCCTCTATCTATTTCATGGATTTTTTTTTTTTTTTTTTACACAATTGGGCCACTTCGGGATAGAAGCGAATAGCTGACAAGAAAGTAAGCCTATTATGGGATGTGTTCTAAAGGAAAGAGGCCTTACATAAACGGTTCAGGCCTTGCAGAGAACTCCTTCCATTTCTTCGCCGGAAAAAATTTTCATGTTAACTTTAGCTTTGACCATTTACCTGAGATGGACCAGATCAGCAGTTATAATCATCGTCCCTCACGCATTGAGAAGAAGAAAATCTCAGATCAGCCTATGCATTTCCAAGTTCCAAGTAAGGTCGCTGATTCAATAGACAGAAAACTACGAGTTTTTGTGGGGTGGGAGTGGCTGAGCTTTCATGGGCAGAGAGAAAACTAACAGAGACAGTAAGGATGGAGTATCCATTATCACGTGGGGCTCTGTTTTTGATCTCTAATCATTGTACAGCGAAATTTTGGTAGGTTTAATTATGTTTTGATCTTATCTGATGAAGGTGCTGTTGGAACTGGGTAGCAGCATCTTCAGTTTACTTCGGATTTGACCAAGTCAGCTTCGACACGATAGATATTTTTTAACCTTCTACCGAATCCTGATGGCTCTTCTTGTTTGCTTGCCGGCTTCATCTCATGGGAGCTGTTAGTTCTAGTAATAACTCAACGGGTTCAAAGAAAATAAGCCGGAGCCTTCTATTTTCCCAAAGCCTCCGGAGTCTACCTTATCCATCGCCTCCTCGTCTCTCTCTCTCTCTCTCTCTCTCTCTCTCTCTCTCTCTCTCTGGCCCTTGTCTATAAGAATCTTCRAGATACCCCCACGGGTGTGCCAGTTTTTTGTTTTCCTTTAACCAAAAAACGAGACAAAATTTCTCGCTTTCCGTTTCGCTCCCTMCTTTCCCGGATCTTTGTAATAGTCGTTTATCGGTTTGGTATCACCAAGCTAACAATATTCTCTTCCTAAACCAGGTGAAACGATCACTTTATTCCGGTTGTTACAAACGAATCGTGTACTTGTTAACCAGTACGTTGATAAATACACCATCTTGATTCCTGAAATATATCATGGGTTTCCTCCACAAGCTCTGGGACGAAACGCTTGCCGGCCCTGCACCTGACTCTGGCCTTGGCAAACTCCGCAAGTACAATTCTTTTGCTGGCTCTCGATCGACTGCTGTTCCAATTCCAGTTGATGATCCAGTCCCGATATCAAGGAGCATCACTATCCTTCGTAGCAACTCTCTTCAGATGCCAAATCTCAATGTTTCCGTTGACTCCGGCACTACACCATCTTCTCCTGCCAGTTCTTCTACGCCTGCTACACCTCAATCCCGTAAGTTTTAGTCTTTTTCGTGCATGGTAGGAATCTTATCTCAAGGTTTGGCGTTCCTTCMGTTTCTCATCCTCCTGTTTTTGCAATTGGGGGTGTTAAACTTTTTCTTTTTGGGGCGTGTTTCTTCTTGATCTCTGATGGGGTCTTTTGTTTCTTTTCCCTCCGGTATAGCAACCACTCCTGGTGGGAATGGGAATTTCAAGAAATCGAGGAGGATAAAATCGACCGCTGCCTCATTACCGCAGGAGGAACCTCGAAGCCCGACGGGCTATGATTGGTGCTGATCTTCTTCCTGTGATCTGTTCTTAATTTGCTTTCTTGCTCATAGTTCCTTTAGCGACTTTAGGCATTGAATCACAAAATCTTCTGTTGCCGTGGTTGGATATAAGTAAATCATAGACTATACCATGGCTTAAATTGCTCCTGGGGTCTAGTGGAACATCATAATTCGGCAATGATTGCATCATAGATCTGGATTCCTTCTTAAACTGTTCTTTAATGGAAAAAATTTCCCTCTTCCTGATTCCTTGCAGGATTGTATTTGGTGCTTTCGATCGTTGAGGCAGCATGTTCCAATTTGTCTCTTGTTTCAACAAATGTTCTTGTACATAGAGAAAAAAAAAAATAAGGGGAAAAAAATAGCGACAGTAAGCATCCTTTTCGTATATATGCATGTGTAATTACGGCGATCTGGAGACGACCCTGCAGAATGTAATTAATTAGAATAAGACTGTGGGAGACGAACAACATCTACAGGGAAGAGAAATTAGGAAGAGTGGTGTGCTGCTTCCTCGGAGTGGATAAACTTGATTTGTTTTTCTTGATCATTTAGTTTCTTGTGATGTAATTTTCCTAAAGCTTTAACATTGTAGAGCTTGTTGACTTTTTTGTACATATTAATGTTTGTTTATATCTTGAATCTTCTCTTCAGCTAAATGTCTTGTGGAAATTCCCTGTCATTTTCATCACAGAATGAACACTGCCCAGCAAGCTCTAGTTTTACGTACAATCATGAGCCAATGATCGAAAATCATTTTAAAAGGAAAAAAAAAAACCCTTTTTCTTCAAAATTTTCCTTTAATATTTTTATGAAATTAATAAATATATTCGAGTCGAGAAGATTATGTAATCTCCTAAAGAGGATTGAATATAAAACTTGAATATGGAGTCAATAGGATTTGAATTTGAGTCATTATTTTTATCGATTAAATTATAATTTGATGAATTTTGATTTWTTTACATTTTTTACCGTCATAATGTGAAATGTTTTTGCCGATAATTCAACAGTTTTCCCCTTCAGTCAACACCCCCAAAGGAATGAAAAACAGCTTCTTTTCTATTCAGTAGAGAGAGAGAGAGACGGAGAGAGGACTTCTTTAATTAGATCATTCTTTGGTCAAGAGAAATAGTAGTTATTAAGACTGTAATAAGATCCTTGAATTGGTTTGCATCAGAGAATCACTCAACTCAAAGTAAACGTTGACGACTTCAACTCTTTCAATGAACTAAAAGCGTTGGGAATGAGATACTTATGGTGGACATGAAATACTCAGCCCAGCCAGTTCACGAATCTTTAGAGATATTCAGTTAATTTGATGGCCCAATTGAGTAAGCCCACAGTAAGCCCACACCATTTTAACTCTTAAAACATCGGATCCAATCAATCCAGAAAGAGTCTCTCTGTGTCTCTGTAGACACCACGTGAACCGGTCGCTGATTTCACCGATGGCGACAGCTTCAATTAAACCTGCACTCCTAGTAAAACGTCCGTTAGGCGTTACTTCTCCGATGCTAAACCCCGCGCCAAATTCCTTCCTTCCTTCCTTGAGATTTGTAGCCCGTAAACCGACGTGCCTCCGTCACCAGCAGCTTTCTTTTCTTTCTTTTTTTTGGAATTAAAGCAAATATGAACTCATKTGAATTAAGAAGAACGGCAAGTTAGTATAAGATGTCAGATAAGCAGACAAAAAGAGATTAAAGCTACAGCAACTGAGCCGGCGGGAGGGAGGGGAGGCAATTGAAGTATGAAGCGGAATCATCACCGCGAGATGACGGATTCCCGGTAACGAACCCAATAGGATCCGAACATGTATTCGGACCACCTCATTAGGCGTTCCACGTGTCCCCACCTCTTCGCTCATTTTTTGTGTACCCTCTACCGACGCCGTCATCTCCTTTGGCCTTCTCCCTTCTTTTTCAGTTTTTCCCGTCAACCGATAAAATTGAAAAAGATGTTATTGCTAGCCGTACTTGCTTCCTTCACTCTACCACTTTCTATATCTCTATCTATTTATCGGTATAAACATCGTCAGTATTTTATGTAACGTCCGTCATTTATTTACGCCGATCAACTTAAAAAAAACCTAACACAATAATCTTTAGCTGTCATCATCCATCCTCTCTYCTCTCTCTGGAAATATTCTCCGATCGGAGTTCAAATATTGGAGCTCCGGCACACGATTACTCTTCTACAAGATGGAAGACGAGGATGAAATCCAGTCACACCCATCCGSAGGTTCTGGATCTCCGGCATCGCCTCGTTCCAACGGCAGGATTACGGTCACGGTGGCCGCCGTGCCACCGTCTCAGAACGCGTTAACCCTGGCCTTGCCCATACAGCAACAGCAGCAGCCGAGACCCACTGGGAATAGTGGAGGAGGAGGAGGCCGAGAGGACTGCTGGAGCGAAGGCGCTACGGGTGTGCTAATTGATGCCTGGGGGGAACGCTATCTTGAGCTGAGTCGCGGAAACCTCAAGCAGAAGCACTGGAAAGATGTTGCCGACATTGTCAGCAGCCGTGAGGATTACACAAAAACCCCCAAAACTGATATTCAGTGCAAGAATCGAATTGATACGGTGAAAAAGAAGTACAAGCTGGAGAAGGCTAAGATCGCRGCTGGAGGTTGCCGTAGCAAGTGGGCGTTTTTCGAGAGGCTTGATCAATTGATAGGTCCAACAGCTAAGATTAACTCGGTTGCTGGTACTGGCCCATCCGGAACAGTCATACCATCCTCGGGGAGCCAAAGGGTGCCTATGGGAATCCCTGTCGGAGTTAGATCAGCTCCCCAGCTTAGACAACAACAGCAGAAGCAAAAGATGCAGCTGCGTAGAAGGCCTCCAGTGGACTCAGATGAGGAGTCGGAAGCAGAGCCTTCACCCGACTCTGCTGATGATCTCCCACCTGAGACCTATGAGAGAAAAAGGCCTAGGATTCAGAGGCAATTGGTGAGCATGGGTGGAGGCACGCCTATTGTGAGTAGAAGCAGGGATGGAGGCAAAGCTGGTGGTGGAGAGAAAGGAGGTAGGAGAGAAAAGAGCTGGGGGAACTCAGTGAGGGAATTGACATGGGCAATTCTGAAATTTGGGGAAGCTTATGAACAAGCTGAAAGCTCAAAGCTGCAGCAGTTAGTGGACATGGAAAAGCAGAGGATGAAGTTTGCAAAAGAGCTCGAATTGCAGCGAATGCAATTCTTCATGAAGACACAATTGGAGCTTTCGCAGCTCAAACATAGGAGGGTTGGAAACAGCAACAACCATCATAGCAGTAACAACACCACCGGCAACAATAACAACAATAGTGACAGTAGTAGCTAAGGACTACATCATGGTTCAAGTTACTAGATTGGTATTAAACGAAGGGTGAAGACCGCCCATGTTCTTATAAAGAACTCTGTATCTGAGTTAACTAGCTTAGTATAGATGCTTTTATGTATTTCTTTTSAATTGCAAGAAAGATTGAATATTAATGCCAAATGCTCCAAAGAATAATTTAGCAGGTCTAGATTTTGTAATTGTTGTTTATTTGTGCATTTCTCAGTATATTGGATTTGATCTTGCAGAAATTATCAATATTATCCCCTCCAACATAGAAAGTTTCAATGTTCTGCAACCGAAATACCTAACTAGAGACAATTTTATTGTCAAATGAAGAATCACAAAAATGGTATTATGAGAACTCATCTCAGGACATGTTTGATCCCTGGACCAATGGTCGACGTGTCTGCTCGTGCTGGCCAAGAACAGGGTGAAAGTCGAGGCATTCAAACATCACACTGACTTTTACTGAATGAAGATCATGCTTGCTCGCCTAGGTACTGCCATATCAATTGTCGTCACCAGCAGGCCTTGATATCAAACTCGTTCGATTGAGAAATTGCAGGATCAGGAGGGTCTAATTAACTAGCTATTTTGATGGATAATTCCCCGCCAGTCATGAAAAAGCATCTCTTTATTCAAATGCTAGAAGGTTAGACATTCATTTCAACGAGAGCAGGTTATATATGAAAGTGAAAATCTTTGGATCCCTCACCAAGGATATTATCCCGGAATGAACTTAGCCAGGATAGTTCAATAAGAAAAGCGAGAAGAAGGGGAAACTGATTTACTGCTCGTGTCTTCTAATACTCCTTGCTACATATCATCATCACACCTCCAATTCTGGGCAATTATAGGATATGGAATTATTACTGTTTTAGAACTATTTAAACTTTCTTTCCCACTAAAGGAGCTTTAAGAATGTTTTAGGGAAATGTAAGAGTATAAATATTTACCTTATATTGTACATTCTAAGTAAAAAATTGTAGAATTATTAAAAGAATAACTAGTTGACTGACACTTGTACTTTGCCTAAACTGCTCTATGAAATACAAAAGGGACCCCATCACATCCCATTCCAATGCCTCT
>MEJB01000013.1:10033952-10201177 GCA_001752375.1 Rhazya stricta | reverse complement strand
TTTTTTTTTTTTCCCCGCTTCCTTTATTGGTGACTCTTCAAGAAGGGAGGAAAAAAATCAGTACAAAGATGCGAACCGTGCACATCTCGCTGTCGCTTTCAGACCATATTTGACGACCGTTAAAATCAGAATCCAGGATTGAGCATGCTCTTTTAACGTGGCATGAAATGACCAAAATATCCATACACTAAAAGGCGTGGTCCGTAGTGCAATTCATGGTTGCAAATTCAATTGCCCGTGCAATCATGCTATGGACGTCAACGAACATCGAAGTCCAAATTCTCGGTCCCGGATCAACGCCGGGTCGGTGGGATACATGGCCTTCAAATTATTTCTCTTTTTTTGTTGTTCTTTTTCGTCATTATCATTATATTATTTATAATTATTATATATAAGTATAATCAGTCAATGTTTATATTGTTTGTATTTAGTCAACAAATAAATAAGGAATTATTTGATAAAAAAGTATTTTATTTTAGAAACTATAAAAAAAAGTTCTCTCTATGAAAGCCTAATATGAAAATGACTCTTCTAACAAATGATCCAATCTATGAAATCAATAATTTAATAAAGCAATAAATTTTTAGGACRAATAAACCTAGGGAAAATATTGTTTGTTTATGGATACTGAACTCATAGGCAAAAATTTATGTGACTYGTAAGAGTATACAGTTTAATAATATATGTATTTTTTTACTCATAAATATTCTTTTATTATTATTTTTATAATTAGGGTGCCTACTCCTTCATAAAACCCTTGTGGGAGTATAATAAATAAATGGAATTTATTTTCATAATTTTGTGCGAGAAGAATAAATTATCGACTGATACCGGATTTTATAAATTATATAAAGCATCGCAATTAATAGTAGCAAATGCATGGCAACATTTTCCCCATTTGGTCCCCTACTTTACTTGCAATTAAAAAACAATATTCTAATATTTTAAATATATACATTACATTATAAATCTTTCGTTTCAAAATGACTAGATATAATAATGATAATTCTAATATGTTATTGATTTTTTAGAATTGAATAATTTATGAGATACTCCTAAAAGGACAAGTAAAAGCAAACATAATTATTTTAAAAAGAATAGAGTAATATACACATTATTTATTATATTAATGAGGGTACATGATCAAATATATATATATATATATTAACTCATAAAATAAAATAAATGAATTAGATATACTCCCATTAATACAATAAATAAATATATAATAAAGAGTGTAGTCCTGGACCTTCAAAGAACAAAGACAAATTTTGAATTGCTATAAATGAGAACTAAAAATAACCTTGGCGGAAGGCTAGTTTAAACTAGCTGATCCAGGGTAATATGGTRAAATCAGCATAGCAACAAATGTCAAGTAGGTCTCTTTCCGATTTCTGAAATTTGAAACAACCATCGACAGCAGAGTCCTTCCTTCACACTCTATTCTTCTGTCTCACTTAAGATTACAGCCTAAGTTATTAGAAATAATAAAGTAAAAATTATTTTGTCTGAAGCACAGTTRCAGCAATTCTACCTCTCCACTCTCTTCACACCTTTCTCTTTTCTCTCTCTATCCCCCACCTTCCTTCTCTCTGTATCTCCAATATAAGCACATTGCACATAGAGAGAGAAAAAAACCAAAGAAGTGAGAGAAAGATGCAACCATTTTGAGAGAGGAGTAAAGCTAAAACCATTTAGTCCATTGTAGGGTTTCCTTCAAACCCAAAAGAAACCCTCCAAACACTTCCTCCTCACCAATAAAACCAGTGCTAAATCAAGAGAAATAAGGATAAGCTTATCTCTTCTATCGTTTCTCTTTGCGAAATGGAAAATGTCGGTTTCGATATGAACCGGAACTCGACGATCCGACTTGGAAATTGAAGATCTCTGCATTCAAATGGCTTGGGTGAGTTCCCATTCTCACGATCCTCGGGCATTTCTATTAGAAGTGCTAAGTTTAAATTGGCAAAGTTRTTCTCTTTGCTTTCAGGTTCCTTCTCTAGCTTTATCGTGTTGCTTTTTAAATTTCACTTACATTTTGAATTCTTTGAGCTTAATAGGGGTTTTCTTTGAGCTTAATAGGGTTTTAGGGGTTATGCTTCTGTTAGCTGAGGATATTCCTTTCTTTCTACCTTTATCTAAACGTTCRAATACCAATTTTGATGGGCATTTGGAGATRTACATTTATATATATTTTTAGGYGATAATCAGATCTGGGAAAATTTTTAGTTTGACTTTATTAGCTTAAATACTTCATCTCAGCTACATTTGATGTAGCTGAGATTTTTGGAATGAGATCTGTGTTTTATTTCTTCTACCTTGCTTTTATAAATAAATAAAATTCTAATTTTGGTACTCCCCTTGTATTTTAAGTAATACCTTTCGGCTTTGGATTTCCTGTTATTGAGTATTGAGAGAGCCCATAATTTCTTCAATATTTACTTGCAGAAGGGGATACATGTTGGTGGGTTTAAGATTCTGGAGAGAAAGTAATCAACTTGGTGAAATTTATCCCCATTATGGAACAGAGAGTGTTCATATGAAAGAGGCATAAGCAGATATTGCTGCTTTTTAGTCAACAACAAAAATGAAGTCTGATACCCCTCTTGATTATGCTGTATTCCAGCTATCGCCGAAGCGGTCCAGGTGAGATATTATATGATGCATTTAATTATAAAGGTTTTATCTTTCTGATTGATTATTCTGAATTCTATTTCTGGCAGRTGTGAATTGCTTGTTTCCAGTGATGGAAACACAGAGAAGCTGGCATCTGGATTATTGAAACCATTCGTAACACATCTAAAGGTTGCAGAGGAGCAGGTTGCAATGTCGGTTCAGTCGATTAAGCTTGAAATTGGAAGACATAAAACAGCTGAATCGTGGTTCACCAAGGAAACTCTTGAGAGGTAATGGGCCTGTGCATGTCGCCACTTGCCACTGAATGTCCATATGACTGTACAGATGAGCTTTAATGTTATTGCTGCATCCTGGTTCCAGGTTTGTGCGCTTTGTTACTACTCCGGAAATTTTGGAATTGGTCAACACGTTTGACGCGGAGATGTCTCAGTTGGAATCAGCTCGAAGGATATATTCACAGGTATTATGTCTTGAACATGTTTTAATTTAGGTATTTTGTGATTGGTTTTCCTGGCAAGTAGAAATCTTTCATCATTTTCTCCTCAATCTCAGGGGTCAGAAGATCAGCACGCTGGTGCAGGTAAGACRCTATTGCTGATTCTGAATTTTATTTGACTATGTTAAAGTTAAATATGCAAAATATCTAAGCATTTAATCTCCAATTATTGCAACCAACATAGTTTTTTTAAGGTTCTTGAATTATTTCATCTCTTTCCTTCCTGTTCAGCCTTTGTAGTGGTACAAGCCTCCTCTCTCTTTGCCATTCATTCTGATGTAAATAAGCAAAGTAAAAGCACAAATTCGTCATAGGCACTAGTGCATACGAAATGGTGTATTCAGCTTGTGATCATATGCTTAAAAGAGTTCATAGGAAGCACAAAGATGAATCAAGAAGATTAGGCAGTACAGGCAGTATCATGAAATCCCAATTAATAGGGGTTATTACTTGGTGAAATAATTAGCTTACATTTACAGTTGCAAGGTCATGTTGCAMATTGTGTTTGCAAGGAAAATCATGTTTTACTATGTCTGTTCTCAAGTCCTTTATCAATAGCCTAATAGGTTCTGACTCTTTAGCTCAGTATTTGGATTGGTAGTTCTGCTCAAGGATGTCTTAGCATGAACATTTGGTGCGTCCTTACCATAAGAGAGAGATGAGAAGATATTGYACTATCTTGGTGTTTCTTCTGCATAGGGGAGGTTTTTGTTTCTTGTTATGGAGAAGTACGTTAGTCCTCTAGCCTGACAATATGATCAAATTGAATTTTCTTCAAATAGAAGCTCCAGCATTTCATATTGCTACTTGTCCATTTCTCTTATCTCAATATCTGGTTAGCTTCATTCACTTTCTTTATGAAGCGAATAAAATCAACATCAATCTGTATTTTGGAGTATAGTTGAGTTCAGCTTTCTTAATGGGGCTTGTTTATAAAACTCTGACATTGACACTGTATTCATGATTTGCTCCAGGTGCGGGTGGATCTGGGGTCACAGCAGTAGCTGATGCAACAAAGTAAAAACTCCCTCTCATTGTTATGTGTGTGCGTGTGTGCCCGTGTGTTTTTGTGAATTTTCAATTTCTTCTGTAATTTTCTCWAGCAGTGTAATTCTTTCCTAATTTCCCATTGCAAAATGCGTCTTTCATGATGCTGATTTGGTCGCATCCAGCATGCCTAGTTAATTTAACTGCCACTAAGATTTTGTGCTGTGCATGTAATTCCTGATTGCCGCTTTCTCTCTCCTACATTTGGAACAGGAAAGAACTGCTGAGAGCCATTGATGTGCGGCTTGTTGCTGTCCAGCAGGACTTGACAAGAGCATATGCTCGTGCTGCTGCAGCAGGTTTTAATTCAGACACAGTTCCAGGACTTCAAATGTTTGCTGATCATTTTGGTGCCCAGCGCTTAAAGTAAGAGCTCAGAAATCATGGTTCCTTTTTTATTTTCTATTTCTAAACTGTTCTTGCCCTAGAGCCCCTTTCTCTGTGAGCTAGATCTGCATGCTCGTGGACATGCATTTATTGTGCATGTAGGCATGTATTCTTCTCTCACAGGTAAGGTAACAAGCGTGTGGATATGAATCATATAAAACAAGGCAAATACAGAAATATAAATGAAGAAGGAAAAAGTTATAAAGGTACTTGGTTCAGTTGTTACATGAAACTATAGATCGAGGTTTATTCGACTGGCCAAAATGCTGTTTGTTTTCAAATACTCCTCGAGCTAGCRGATGCTCTTGTTGTCCGTTCTGCTTACATAGTGAGTGATGCTGCGCTGATGTCGTTTCTTGCTTACTAAAATAATCAGATTGAAATAATGGGGTTATAGTGGGCTTGGCTGGAGTTATGTTGCTCAGGGATGACTTGCTTCTAAAGACAAAACTCAAGCAAGAGAAGAGAAATGGTGAAATGCACCCTTTATAGAGTGAAACATACAAAGAGAAAAAAGAAGAGTAATTGTTGATCTGTTGTCGATGTGGTCAACGAAGTTTGGTATCAGTGCCTCGCCTTTTCTCTTTTGGCCATATTTATTATAGGTAAAGTGAAAGGATTTGGTCCAAGAGTTCTTATTATTGGCATATGCTCTTTATGGTTGACGAGCTTTTGGTATCAGTATCTCAGCCTTCAGTCTAGCTCATCCCTTGGCTTTGCCCCATTTAACCCATATTCCCACTTTGAGGAATTTATTTGAAGCTTTTTTGGACTAGCATTTTGACTTCCATTGAACAAATGGGGCTATTGTTGAAGTTTAAGGTGAAGCAATAAAGAAACACAGAAGATACTAAGGCAATTTTTGCTGGATGTGTTGTCCTATTATAGTGGAGGTATATGGCATACTATAGTGGAGCATATGGTTTTGTTATTTCTGACTGGCAAAAGCATGGAGAATGAAATTTATTCAGCTTCTCTGGAAGATGTTTTGATGCATTTGGGGAGGTGGAGATGCAGACGCTCGGTCAAGAACCTATTTTGTTTGTAACTGTATTTGCTAATTTGGAGACGTGTGATACAAGCAATAAAATGAATCCAATTACCATTCTACCCACATTAAGGTATGATTTGGATCGTGTTACTTCTCTGGTTTGCCCGGGGTTTTGTTTGGTGGTGGGCTGTTGGATTGGGCTACTATGCAGATTGCGGCTCTTGCAGAAACAAGGTACCGTAACCCAGAAGTTAGAGATCCTGGTAGTTGAGCTTTTGCTTTTCAAGACCGAGATTATTATGTAGGTTCAATGCTAATGGGCTGGACTATGCTAATCCGGGAATGGAAAATATTTCGTTGTAGTCCGTAATCTCCATCTACTCGTTGGTAACCGCGGCTCGCGTCTTCCAACAAACGACGATTCGGACACTCGAGAAAAGAATCTGTTCCCCTAGTTAAAAAATTGAGAATGAAATAAACAATAATCAATTTAATTGGTTATGGAAGGTAAAAAAAAAAAAGTATTAACGATGAATTAAGCAGTGCTTAAAAAAAAAAATCGTCACTTTACTTGGAAGGTATGGTTAGTTGGTTATTTTGCAACGATACTAATCATCTACGCTACCGTGTCTTTTCAGCGAAGCATGCAGCAAATATATATCCTTGTGCCAGAAGCGGCCAGACTTGATCAACCAATGGAAGGCCGGAACAGAGGATCGTACCGTCAGATCCTCATATGGATCGGACATGTCAATCGACGAGGAGCCCACGACTCCAGACTCTGGGTCACAACAACACCCTAGTCATGACCATGCAACCGGCCGAGCAGCAGTTGCCACCCAAACCCGACAACAACGGGAGAACCCCAACCAATTCCAGCCCTCCACTTTTCAGCAGCCAAAATCCTCCTTCCCTTCACGTCGCAGCAGCAGAGAATCAAGCGTCGAACCAGACGATGTTAGCAAACAAAGTGAAGCCATAGTTGACCAAGACAAGAAACAAGAGAGTAGTACCACCTCCGCTTCTTCCGCTGATCAGGCCGAGTCAATACAAGCCAGCCAACCGGGAAGACGGCTCAGCGTCCAGGATCGTGTAAAGTTGTTTGAGAATAAGCAGAAAGAGAGTTCTGGGAGCGGTGGCAAGYCTGCTGTAGGAAAATCAGTTGAGCTTCGGAGGCTGTCCTCAGATGTTTCATCTGCCCCTGCTGCAGTGGAAAAGGCGGTGTTGAGAAGATGGAGTGGTGCTAGTGACATGAGCATTGATTTGAGTGGCGAAAAGAAGGATGTTGAGAGTCCTTTGTGTACCCCTTCATCTTCTTCTGGTTCTCAGCTAAAATTTGAGGAGCGTAAAGACATCGCAAGTTCCATTAAGCCAGAGTCCAGGAGCGTTCCTGGAAGAGTAGATGATAGGGGTTCAAAAGATCAGGCAGAGTCTCAACTGCCGTCCAGGGAAGAAGAGGGGGTGGGGCCAAAGCTGTTGACAGTTTCTTCTGGTAAGCAAGAGAAGGCATCTGAAGGTGAAAAGTCAAATTCTAGTTCAGGTGCAGTTGAAAGTGACGTTTGGAAAGATCAAACCCATGCGRAGACTCAGTCAAAGACACTTCTAAGCAGGACTGGGATTAACAGTGCCGATGATCAAGCAAATTCTGGAGCACAGCTTGGGTCACTGCCAGATGGTAAAGCTCAACATAAGTTGAAGGGTTTTGAYGCTGGAGAAGAGCTTGCCCGGACCATAGGTCAAATTGCTCTTGAGGTACAGGTTGCTGCCCAGAAGGACAAGGGTGCTCTTCAGTCACAATWTGGAGTGACTAGTAGCAAGGCCAGGGGGATAAGATCAGCTGTTAATTTGCATCAACCTGGTGAGGGTGAATTTTCAGATCAAAAGGAAGATACTAGATTAAGAGATCAATTTTCTGTACAAACACATTTTAAGGCCCCTCAGAAGCCAGCTGGTGGTTCTGCACCAGCAGAGTGTGCTTCTGGATCAAGAATTCGAGAAGCTTTTGCTGCTCAATATAAAGGAATTGAAGGTAATTCTTCATCTTCACAGCCCAGGTTTCAGTCCTTTCTGCAGACGGAGGAAGTCCAAGCGAAAAAGTTGGCTTTTGGCGAGAAGTTCTCAGGCAGTTCTGCTGTGAAATCTGAAGATTCTGGACCCCAAAGGATGAAATACGAGAAGCAAGATACTGCCCCTGACCAGTTCAAGAAAGCTCAAGGTAGGAGGGATGACAGCACTCCTGTTTATGGAAATAACAGAACAATGATCTCTAGTAAAATGGTGASTGAGACTCAGGAGGGTTTTGGTTCTTTTTCAACTCCACCTGCAGATGATGGTCAAAGGGTTAGGCAGTCAAAAGCAAACCAGGAACGGAATGATGAGCTAAAAATGAAAGCTAACGAGCTTGAAAAGCTTTTTGCTGAGCATAAACTACGAGTTCCTGGAGATCAGTCTAGTKCTACCYGGAGAAGCAGGCCTGTTGACAGGCAAAGTGAACCATCTGGAAGTCTATCTCAGAAGAAAATGCCACCAGATAGTGCTCCTTCCTACTCTCCTGATGATAGCCTATTTTCTGAACCTGCTGGGAGTTCCAAAAATGCATCCAAATTCAATGAATCTCCACTCATGGAAATGGTTGATAATCAGAATTATAGTGATGCTCTAAATAAGAATTTTGCTGAGCTTAGTTTTTCGGAAGGTTCTCGAGGGAAATTTTATGAGATATATATGCAGAAAAGGGAAACAAAGCTTAGGGAAGAATGGAGTTCCAAAGGAGCAGAAAAAGAAGCCAAGTTGAAGGCTATGCAGGATACCCTTGAGCGGAGTAGAGCTGAGATGAAGGCCAAATTTTCAGGATCCACTGAGCGACATGATTCAGTATCCAGTGCTCAACGACGTGCAGAAAGATTCAGATCATTCAATACCAGATCAATTACGAGAAGGGTGCAGGTATTATTTTAGTTATGTTCTGGATATACATGCCACTAGATCATTTAGTTATGTTCTAGTAGTTGATTGGAGTTTCTTTTCTGTCATCTGTAACCGACCATGAAAAAGTTTCCCCTTGACAGCAGCAGTTAGACTTTGGGCAAATTGACAATGATGAAGATGTATCTAATTTTCCGGAGCAGAATTATAATGGTGAAGTTGAATCTTTGAATGAAACTTTCTTTGCGGATGGTTTATCTAGGAGTGCACAAAGTAAGAAGCTTTTATCCACAAAAAGTTTATCTTCAACCACTCCTCGTACACCAGCAGCTCCTATTCCAAAGTCTGGCATCAGAGCTTCCAATATTAGTTCAGGACGGCATAAGGTTCACTCTGAAAATCCGCTTGCACAATCTGTTCCGAATTTCTCTGAACTAAGGAAAGAAAACACCAAACCTCACATTGCAGCCAATAGAACAACTCGGCAACAAATGAGAAACTATTCCCGTAGCAAAAGCAGCAATGAAGAAATATCGTTTGTTAGGGAGGAAAAGCCACGTCGACCTCAGTCCTTTAGAAAGAGTTCTGCAAGTCCTGTTGAATCCAGGGACTTATCTCCTCGGAATTTTGATGGTGATTCCTTTACAGCACTGAAGGAGACTGAGCAAATCCCCTATGACAGATACACGAAAACTATGGGGTCAAAGCCTATCCCTAAGAGGGGAACTGGGACTGATTCTGAAGCCCGAGCGAGTGTCGGGTTGCGAAAGACAACTAGAGCATCTGAGTCTACAAATGATGAAACTGAATATGATGATTTGGCCTTTGGTTTAGAAGATCCAGTGGATGTGGTCAAAGATGAAGAAGAGGAAGAGCATGAGACTGTTGCAAATGTACGTCATTTGAACTTAGAGAATGGTGAAGCAGAACCAGATCAGGAATCAGAGAAGATGGATTTTGGATTAGAAAATGGTGTTTTGAGGTCTTTTCCTCTAGTGGACTCCTCATTTGTGGCTCAAATGCCAACAGCTGTTCCTCCTAGTTTCAACCCTAACGACAATGTGCAGGATTCACCAGGAGAAAGTCCTGTTTCATGGAACTCACGTACTCATCATCCATTTTCTTATTCCCATGAGATGTCTGACATTGATGCCTCTGTTGATTCTCCAGTTGGGAGTCCTGCATCTTGGAATTCACATTCTTTGAGCCAAACTGAGACTGATGCTGCTCGAATGCGGAAGAAATGGGGAATGGCTCAGAAACCCATGCTGATTGTCAATTCTTCCAATAATCAATCACGGAAAGATATGACCAGAGGATTTAAAAGGTTGTTAAAATTTGGAAGGAAARGCCGGGGCACAGAAAGTTTGGTTGACTGGATTTCTGCTACGACTTCTGAAGGTGATGATGACACAGAAGATGGAAGAGATCCCACCTATCGTTCATCAGAAGATCTGCGGAAGTCAAGAATGGGATCTTCACAAGGACATCCGTTRGATGATAGCTTCAACGAAGGCGAGCTTTTTGGTGAACAAGGTAAATCATTTATACCTCATCATTATTAATTACAGATAATTTACTTTGTTGTGTTTTTTTGTTGGACTGACTTGTGAGGATTAATTTAGACATTCATTCACTTCAATATTGATTCCCTCCCCTTGACATTGTAATTTCATAGATCTTGTTTGTGACAGTCTCTTTCTGCTTGAATTGGCATTTTTRTTTCTGATTTAGGCATACACTTTTTCGGTTTAAATTGTCGTCCTATGGAGGAATGCAAAAAATCATGAATGTGATCTGCTGCTTTTGAGAATTAGGATGTTCTCAGTTAGCATGGATTAGATTTTATTTTTCCTTCTCCAATATAATCTCTGATATATCTTCTTGCTATATGGAGAAAGGGTTAGTTCTGAAAACTTTAAAAGATTTTGAAACTTTGACAAATGAGGACGTAAGGAAATGTCTTTTGGGAGAAATTTTGCTAGTTAATTTTCTTTCCAATCTGTCATTTTATTTCTTCCTTGTGCATTCCAATCCTTTTTCTCCATTGTATCTTTCTCTGAACAATGGAAAAAATAGTCTATCAAGTTTTGTCAAGCCAGTGCTTTTATCTTCTTGCAGTCCAATCATTACGGAGCTCTATCCCAGCACCTCCAGCTAACTTCAAACTGAGAGAGGACCATTTGTCTGGAAGCTCCATAAAAGGTAACTCCTTTTGATATGAAGTGGTTTTTATATTGATCTTGGTGCAACATGATTAAACCAGGGAAAAGTACATGCACATACTGCGATGGTTGCCTTTGACTATATTTTCTTCCCTGGATGTCACTTAGGATAATCAGTGCCATTAAATCCCTAGATTGTAGGTGTCTATGCTGATCATCTATGTTTGGTGCATARCCTGGCTCTAATTACTGGATGCTTCCCCTAATCATCTTTTTATATGTACATTCAATTTGCAGCTCCAAGATCATTTTTTTCATTATCTTCATTCCGGAGCAAGGGAAGTGACTCAAAACCTAGATGAATGTCCTTGTAATAAGAAGGTATCTATGCACACAATGCTCATAACTGTCTTCGCTGGTCAGCGTGGTAGGTTCCACACAGTTTTCTTTGAGGTCTATTTCCGGGCCGCAAATACCTCAATGGATCTGAGGAGACAATCATTCATGATTTTATTTCAAACTAGTTCTGCTTAAATACATGTATATTGCTGAGAGTATAGTTGGCGGAATGCTAATGTGATTTTGTAGTCAAGGCACTCTTTTTGTAAGCTTTTGTACAAGACTCGTGTGATGTATATCAGAAGTTGAATTCTTGTTCAAACATTGTGTAATGGACACAAATGAAGAGTTATGTAGCGAACAGTTTGTAAAAGATGGCTATTATGATCGTTACCGGCATTATTATCTTTTACCAACTTTGATTAGTTGTAAAACTGAATTTGGTCACTGGATTATTCAGGGCTCTTGCTTATTTTAATTTACACCATTCTGCTCTAGCTCGCTTTCTATTTCTGTAGTGATCCTTACGAGATTCATCTTCAAGTTAACTTGACTTGGAAGAATAGCTAAAGCTATAAYGATATAGTACTCAGCCGAGTCAGGCAAAAGGGTGTTGGTTGAGGTTCTGTTTTTGGGTTGCGTCGTTTGTCAACTATAGAATCAGGACTTCAGAATAAAGAGACGGATGTGAGTCTGACACAATCTTGCCATTTGCTTTGGAGGATCTTTTGCTTCATTAAACAAAACCGAGTGTTAGCTTCTGACTCTTGTTCATTCCACGGTCCACCAGCACTTTGAATATCTAGATGAGAAGAAATTGAAGTGATAGGAGAGAAAGAGACAACCATTCCAGCAATACCCGATGAGGTAAGAGTTGTTCAAGAATCATCCGTCTGTTAGTCAAGAAATGAAGGGAGTGCCCATATTACACGGTGATTCGCGATTCCATTGACATGTGGAAGGTCGGAAATATTTTGCTTAATCAAAGATTGATCTAATTTATCTGCTGCTCTGCTCTACAAAGAGATAAATTTCTTTTTCATGGCTTTATTGTTTTGTCAGTTCGAAAGACTAGAAGGGAAACGAACGAAGAAAGTCCCACTAGAAGCCGGAGTTTCACTTCGGAGGTTGTCAAAGGGGAGGGAAGGCTGAAAGCGAAAGGATAATTTGAAATTATTGTGTCCACCAACTGTTTGCAACATTAGCTCTGTTAAAGTTAAGATAACGAGATGTCATGGTGGCCKGCAGTTCCTAGTTTAACGGGGTTAAGACAGCCGGCTATCATCGTGCATCTGCTGTCCAATGCTGCGCATGCAAGTACTTCCAAATTTTAATATTGAGAGTACCTACTTTCACATCGAAGAAACAGACGTAAGATATTATTAATCTTCTTCTATATGAGTATTGAAACTGTATTTGAATCTTAGGCGTTATCACCGCGAAGCATTTTTCGTCATTCCCAAAATTAGATAGTGTAATAAAGTCTGAGGCTTTCGATGCCACTCTCAGCGGATTAGCCAAAGCCTGTTTAGTTTTATCCAAGCCATATTCTTGGAGGTGCTCTGATTCTTCTTCTGCTCTCTAGCTGGCACTCAGCTGTATCTTCGTCTCTGTTRTACTAGTTCATGGCTGAATACTCGCGTAATTCCCACAGGCGACATCACACTACACCTGAAAGACCTCAGCTTCCCCCTAGTTCATATTCATTTTCTAGCTCATTTCAATCCTTACATAATTTCACTGCAGGTCGACCCCGGAACCCCACTCCAGCAAGTCCGTTTGCTTCTGATGATGACAAGTTATGGCAGGGCGAACTGTCCTGGCAATTTGACCCTGCAGGGTGGCGTGACAATAGAGGCTTGAGTGCAGCACTTAGCCCGTGGGCAGCGAGCTCAGCAACCTCCCCATCCAACGGCAGTAGGATATTCAGGAGATCAGCAAATGACTATTTTCTGTCACGTAGTTCAGGTGGTTTCCGTGGCTTTGCTAACCCATACTATGACCAATCTATCCCGCGTTATGAAGCTTTGCCTTCTGGGAGGCTTGAGCTCCAGAGTTATGTTGCCAGAGACAGTGAGGACTCATTTGCTGGTAGAAGTTTTGCTTCACGTGAACGTTCTGTTAAGTCCCACAGAGGCARAGCTCGACAGTTATCAATTMTCGCTGAAAGGAGTGCTGCAGGTAGTGGGCCTTTGGCTGATAAAGATGAGCTCAGTTTAGTTGATTATGAGGCACCAGAGGATATAGATCGTAAAATACACTTGTTAGAGGCTACTCCTGATGTCGTCCACCACAAAGGTCCTGGTTGGTTATCTATATCACATGCTTACGTGGATCAAGTTACAGTGGGTGATGCTTATGCAGGTGCTCRAAACCCTAATCCTAGCATACMGCATTTTCATGTTAGCAATGTTCATACCAGCAAAAAGTTAGATGATCACCACAAGACATTGAATAATAATCGCTTTCTTGATGGGAACTTTGGTCACGCAGGACATAGGCTTCACCATGTGAATGATGACTTCCAATCTGTTGATTACAATCACCAGACGTACAACCGCCATGTTCATGATGCTGAGCAATCAAGTTACCTGTCTGGCATGCGCGCTGATGATGAGTTAGCATATGATGGAGAAGATTATGAGGATGATGATGCCGGGACACTTCAACCAGTGGGGATCTTTGGTCTATTCAAGTACTCAACCAAATTCGATTTAGTACTTGTGCTATTGGGTTGTCTTGGAGCTTTAATTAACGGTGGATCACTTCCTTGGTATTCATTTCTTTTTGGGAAATTTGTAAACAAAATTTCCAATGATTCTGACAATGAGCAGATGATGAGAGATGTGGAAAAGGTTAAAAACTACCTTATATTTTACCAAACTATGGAGAAAAATGATAATAATTACTATATATAGATTGGTTGGATAATAACGACTTTCTATGATACCAGATATGTGTGCTTATGACTGGACTGTCAGCTTTAGTTTGCGTAGGAGCATACTTGGGTAAGCAATATACCTTTTGTTTACTTTCTGAGACTTTACTTTAGGAGGAAGCTCATTATTGACATTCTTGTTGCATTCACTTTCAGAGATTACATGTTGGAGACTTGTGGGGGAACGATCTGCTCATAGAATAAGAACCAAATATTTAAGAGCAGTTTTAAGGCAGGATATAGGTTTTTTCGACACAGATATAAGTACCGGTGATATTATGCATGGAATTTCAAGTGATGTTGCACAGATTCAGGAAGTGATGGGAGAAAAGGTATGAATTCAGTAGATCATAGCAAAATTTACGACTTGAAATTTCTTTCCTCTACATAAAACTGTATAAATGAAGATTAAGAAGAAAAACTGTATATATGAGGGATATTGGAATAAAATTATTCTTATATAGTATCGAATGTCATTGTTTCTATAAAGGCAAGATAGGATACAACGTGAAGGAACATCATTTATAGCTCTTTTCTTGTTTTATAGTTGACACTGAACAATCCTGTTTGTAACTTTGCCAGGTCATGGGGAAAATCATCAAATTCATGAATATTAATCAGTTTATATTGCTTTCTTTTATTGCAGATGGCACATTTTGTCCATCACATATTCACCTTCATCTGTGGTTATGCCGTTGGTTTCGTGCAATCATGGAAGATTTCTCTGGCAGTTTTTGCAGTTACACCTTTGACAATGTTCTGTGGAATTGCCTATAAAGCTGTGTATGGTGGCTTAGCTGCAAAAGAAGAGGTAAGGCAGAAATGATAACTACTGAGACGTACAATTAATGACCATACATCATATCTTTCTTTACRAATTAGAGACCTCTCCTGACTTTATCTRMTGTTTCAAAAGGAATCTTACCGAAGAGCAGGTGGTGTTGCAGAACAAGCCATATCTTCTATCAGAACTGTATTTTCATTTGTAGCAGAGGATCTTTTAGCTGCAAAATATGCTGAATTTCTGGAGAATTCGATGCCTTTAGGAGCCAAGATTGGTTTTGCTAAGGGAATAGGTGTTGGAGTTATTTATTTGGTCACGTATGCAACATGGGCATTGGCTTTCTGGTACGGGTCAATCTTGGTCGCAAAGAAAGAGATCACTGGAGGTGCAGCCATTGCATGTTTTTTTGGAGTTAATGTTGGAGGAAGGTAGAATCTCTCTCTCGCTCTCCCCCCCCGGGCCAAAACACCAATAAAAAATTAATTGAAAGTTGTTATTGGATCCGGAAATTTTTTTAAATTCACCAGGGATAATGAAGGNATTTGTAGCAGAGGATCTTTTAGCTGCAAAATATGCTGAATTTCTGGAGAATTCGATGCCTTTAGGAGCCAAGATTGGTTTTGCTAAGGGAATAGACCAATAAAAATTAATTGAAAGTTGTTATTGGGTCCGGAAATTTTTTTAAATTCACCAGGGATAATGAAGGTACACTGTCAATGCAAATTGAAAATCAACCAAGAAGTTGATTGACATGAATAGTGATCTTTAGTTGATTTTGGGGAAAATTAGTATTTATATTCCATCATGGAAGCACTATTGCTTCTGAAAAATCAGGAGTTTGAAAAATGTCTTATTTGCAGGGGCTTGGCATTGTCACTATCATATTTTGCTCAATTTGCTCAAGGCACCGTTGCAGCTACCAGARTATTTGARGTTATAGACAGAGTACCTGCAATTGATCCCTACAATGCTGAGGGCAGGAGGCTTTCAGATCTACGAGGAAAAGTAGAGTTCAAAAGTGTTAACTTTGCCTATCCATCTCGTCCAACAGTTCAGATTCTCCGGTCTCTTAACCTGATAATTCCAGCTTCAAAGACTTCAGCYTTGGTTGGTACAAGTGGAGGTGGCAAGTCTACTATTTTCGCTCTGATAGAGAGGTTCTATGATCCTACCCAAGGTATGTCCATGGTATTTATTCTTTTTTCTCTGACAAACGAAAAGGTACTGGTTATTTGGCTATGGTCAACTACTGGTGGTTGTGGATTTTGGGAACGAAGTTATGTATTCAATTGTGTCTCTGAAATTTTCCAGGTTTTGTTATGCTTGATGGTCATGATTTACGAACGTTGCAAGTTAAATGGCTCAGAAGTCAAATTGGAATGGTTGGTCAGGAACCAGTACTCTTTTCTACAACAATACTAGAAAATGTGATGATGGGGAAGGAAAATGCTACTAAGAAAGAGGCCACTGCGGCATGTATAGCTGCCAATTGTCACAACTTCATTTGCGGGCTTCCACAAGGCTATGACGCCATGGTCTGATATTATGATCTTACATGTTCACTTAAGCTACTCTCATATACACAAACACAATATATATATATATATATATGCATCTGTAGAAATATTTTCTAAACATTTTGTCAAATTCTAAATCGTCCCTTCTGAGCAGGTAGGAGGAACTCTACTTTCTGGAGGTCAGAAGCAACGGATTGCCCTTGCTAGAGCAATTATCAAAGAACCTARAATTCTTCTCTTAGATGAGCCCACAAGTGCCCTAGATCCCGAGTCTGAGGCAGCAGTTCAACAGGCCATAGACAAAATTTCTATGGGCAGAACCACCATTGTCATTGCTCATAGGCTAGCAACCATCCGAAATGCTCACAGAATTGTTGTGCTTGATCGAGGTTCTGTTGTTGAGATTGGTAACCATCATGAACTCATGGAAAAATCTGGCTCCTACTATAATCTTGTCAAGCTTGCTTCTGAAGCTGTCTCAAAACCTATGTCAAAAAAACATGATATTCCAACTAATCCAGAGTTCTCCATGTATGGTAAATCATCTCATGATGCATCGAGAGCAAAGGATGTTTATGAAATTTCGGGAACAGTGTACTTGAAATCCATGCAAGAGGAAAGCCAAGTGGAAGATGTCGAAGGAAAAAGAGCAGAGTTAAAGAGCTATCAACTTTCAGAGGTTTGGGCCCTACAGAAACCTGAGTTGGCTATGGTGCTAATGGGGTTTCTCTTGGGTATGCATGCAGGTGCAATTCTCTCCATATTTCCYTTGATTCTAGGCCAAGCACTTAGTGTCTACTTCTATACGGATCCATCAAAGTTGAAAAAGGAAGTTGGATATCTCTGCTTGATATTAGTTGGACTTGGTTTTGGGTGTATATTCTTCATGACAGGCCAACAAGGCCTCTGTGGTTGGGCGGGTGCAAGGCTCACAAAACGAGTTAGAGATTTCTTGTTCCGAGCTATGCTAAAACAAGAGCCTGGTTGGTTTGACATTGATGAGAACTCCACAGGAATTCTTGTGTCAAGGCTTTCAAGTGATTGCGTTAGTTTCCGATCAGTCCTCGGTGATAGGATATCAGTCCTGTTGATGGGCTTGAGTTCTGCAGCTGTGGGTCTTGGTGTATCATTTAAGATTGAATGGAGAATGACTCTCTTGGCCGCAGCTCTCACACCATTCACACTTGGGGCAAGTTATTTCAACCTGATCATTAATGTTGGACCGAAATTAGATAATAGCTCTTATGCCAGAGCTAGTAATATTGCTGCAGATGCAGTATCCAATATAAGAACAGTGGCAATTTTTTCAACTCATGAACGTTTAGTTCAGTCCTTTGATCAAGCATTATCTGAACCCAAGAAAGTTTCTGTCAGACGGACACAAATTCTTGGTTTAGCTCTTGGGATTTCTCAAGGTGCCATGTATGGAGCTTATACCCTAACCCTTTGGTTTGGCGCTTATCTAGTGAAACAAAACCTTACTAACTTTGGAGATGTATATAAGATTTTTCTGATACTTGTTTTGAGCTCATTTTCCGTTGGACAGCTTGCTGGGCTCGCACCTGATACTTCAATGGCCTCAACGGCAGTTCCAGCTGTTCTAAATATAATCAACCGCAGGCCATTAATAGACAATGAACGTCAGAAAGGGAGGAAAATAGAAACCTCGAAGCTATTTGATGTTGAATTCAAAATGGTAACATTTTCCTACCCTTCTCGGCCAGATGTAATAGTTTTGAGAGACTTTTGTCTGAARATCAAAGGGGGAACAATGGTGGCTTTGGTTGGAGGAAGTGGTTCTGGTAAATCAACGGTAATATGGATGATACAGAGGTTTTATGACCCAATTCAGGGAAAAGTAATGCTTGGTGGAATTGATTTAAGGGAGCTCAATTTGAAGTGGTTGAGAAAGCAGACAGCTTTAGTTGGTCAAGAGCCAGCACTATTCGCTGGCAGCATAAGAGAGAACATTGCATTTGGCAATCCTAATGCTTCATGGTCTGAAATTGAAGAAGCAGCCAAAGAAGCCTATATTCATAAATTCATCACTGGCCTTCCTCAAGGTTATGAAACAGAGGTATGCCTATTAAAGAACTGGGAAAACTAGTAACATTTCTTCGGGACTRGCTATGCCAATTAACAGTCATAATACTCACATTTTCTCTTCTCATCCTTTTACAGGTGGGTGACAGCGGAGTTCAATTGTCAGGTGGTCAGAAGCAAAGGATTGCAATAGCAAGGGCTATACTGAAGAAATCGAAGATCCTCTTATTAGACGAAGCTAGCAGCGCGCTGGACTTGGAATCAGAGAAACATGTCCAAGATGCACTTAGGAAGGTTTCCAAGACAGCCACCACCATTGTGGTGGCACATCGACTTTCTACAATCAGAGAAGTAGATACCATTGCTGTTGTGAGAGATGGAGCTGTAGCTGAATACGGAAGCCATGACAAGCTTATGGCTTCCCACCTTAATGGTGTCTATGCCAACCTGGTTCGTGCAGAAACAGAAGCAATAGCTCTTTCATGAAGATTTCTTTACACTTCAAATCAGTCAATGCATATCTGTCAAGATCCTATGCCTATGGAAGATTAGCTTTTCACAAGTTGATGCCACAATTCTTCAACAGGATGTAACCCGTCAATTCACTATTAACTGTGAAGAATAATTTAGCCAATCTTCTTAGAGTTTTGTCAACTTGATCTACAATAGTTGTGTAATTGATAGATGCAGAGAATAGTTAAACCATTAAATCAATTTCTTTAATCTTCTTATCAAATGCAAAGTTTCTTGCCATCAGAACAACTTGTCAAATGAAAATCATAGACTCCTTGGTTATTTAACTATTCAATTAGGAGGGGCCTCTATGTCGCCAGAAGATTAAGAAATCATGATGCCCCTAACTTTTCTTTATGGATACATTCCCTCTTCCTGAAAGGGGCATGACGTATGTACGGCATAAAAATTGGTTTACAAGGTTAGCTATGGTCAGGAAGTCTTCAAGATCTCAGTATCACCCTCTCGACGTTGGGCCAGAGAAGTCATTCGGCATGGGCAAGGAAGCCCTTTGAGCATTTTACCCAGGAAAGATTCTCTTTTCTTAAAAGCTAAGGGAAGTAAGAAGTCGGATGTTTACCTGCCTGCTGCGTCAAGCTACTGAAGTTCTTGGCTTCCATTTGGTTTGGCGCCATACGGATTGGACCATTTTGGAGCTTTACTCAACCCCGTCGAAGCCTGAGCATTTGGATTTTTGTGTTGGTTTTCTTGACTTTTGGTTCTTGGTGCTTCGTCTCCTCTCAGGTATGTTCTCTCTCTCTCTCTCTCTCTCTCTCTCTTTCTCTCTCTGTGTCTCATGCATTCATAGTAGTACTGTATATTCTCATGGAATTTGTGTTGGAAACTTGGATTAGGGTAGTAAAACATCGGTACCTGGTCATTCACAATTTTAGTTTAGCATCAAACAATATAGATGTATTGATTTTCTTAAGTTGTACAAAGGAAAGTTGCAGCATCAATTCTTTGATTTGGTTTGCAGTTCTGGTCCTGATTTCTGGAGTGAAACCTACTTGGAAGAGCTTTCCCATTTGAAAAAAAAGTAAAAGCAAAATGGCATCCCTTACATCTGGAGTGCTACTTAAACTTCTTCAGGCTATTAATTCAAATATAAAGGTTCGTGGTGAATATAGGTCTATTCTTTTGCAAGTGATCAGCATTGTTCCAGCTTTAACAGGACCAGAGTTGTGGCCGAACCATGGTTTCTTCATAAAAGTCTCAGATTCTTCTCATTCAACTTATGTATCACTCTCCAAAGAAGACAATGMGCTGATATTGAACAACAAGCTGCGACTTGGCCAGTTCTTCTATGTTGACAGAATGGAGGCTGGTACTCCAGTACCAGTTTTAGTTGGGGTTAGACCAGTGCCTGGTCGACATCCTTTTGTTGGCAATCCAAAGGATTTAATGCAAATGTTAGAGCCATCTGAGGGCCCTGTCCAAACTGATCGTGAAGATGATGCTAATTCAACACCCACACAAATGCCGGAAGAAAAAGAAGAAAGCCCAAAAAAGAAAATTGTAATTAAAGAGGAGAAGGTGGTTGTCTCCTCTCGGTACATGCAAGGTGTCTTGACACCAAATGGAAGAGCAAATGGATCTGACCCTAGTGGTGAGAATGTTGGAGTAGGAAAGAAGTCTGGATATTTGAAGGGGAAACTGCAAGAGGTCAAAAGTCAGGTASTAGAACATTTCTTACAACAACATGCACGAATTGGCCTTGTAAATATTTGTCTATATTTTGTTTTTGCAATTGCACAAGGCATATGACCTTTCTTAACACCTAATTTTTAACATCTCATCCTTTTTCTCTCTCTATTATTCATTGATATTATAAAATTACAAACCTTCAAATTCAATGAAAGAATGCATATGCTGGACAACAGGTCATAGTCAATGGAAGTGATTGGATTTTCTTTTGTCAAATATAAGAACTCCAATTCTGATTATTTGTAATGCATTGCATTCCAGGCACGGCCTATAACTCCTTCTCGGACTCGTTCTGAATCATTTCCAGCAAGCTCAGGTATTAATAACTCAAACAGCAAAGAGACMTTCACATCTTCTAAGTTTCCAACAACGAAACACTCAACAAGCAAACAAGAAAACATCAACTTGAATTGCTCGCCAAGCATCAATGAGAAGCATCAGTCTTTGGATGGAATACTCTGGTCCAATCTGCCAGCCAACCTTCTGAAGCCTGGGAAGGTATATATTTCCTTGTCAAGCATTCTTTTGGAGAATCTATATTTTCCTTACTATTTCAAAATGGGAACTTTTTAATCCAAATTAAATCTTCATAACCCCCAAAATGGAACAGCATCAAGATGTATTTCTTCTTCCAAGACAGAGAAGAAGGCACTCCGTTAGTCTGCTCAACTAGTATCAGTAATTGGTTAAATGGTCACAGATATCCCAGCAGATTTAAATAACTTTATATAGTGAGGTCTTAAAATATGAAGGTTGCAGATAGAAACATTATAGAAGTAGAGAGAGTTTACCATCTCAGTATGTTTCATTTGCTGTTTTTTTCTTCTAAGGGATTGCTTAGGAGGAAAAACTTAGCTTCTCTAGTAGCAGTCGAAGCCCAAAACGAAGCATCCATGGTGGCAAATCTTATCAAGTGCCTCAGGTAACTAACTAACTCTGCAGCACTACATTGACAAAAAGTTAAGGAACCTCTGGAATCATACAATATGGTTTCTCTTTCTGCAGTATCTTTGCTGATCTCTCCTCGTCCGCTTCACCAACGAACCCTCATCTCTATTTGTCCATGTTTTTTACCCTCCACCAGATTATTGAACAACCAGACATCACATCCCCAACAAAGGATTTATCGGATCATATCAGAGCCAACTTATCTACGCAAGATAAAGAAACATCCAGCAAAAAGATCTCTTCCTCCCAGATTAGAGATAGGATGAAGTCGTCAAAGCCTTCAGTAGAACTTACTCCGACTGATAAGCTTGAATGGGCAAAGGAAGATGGTACGAAACAAACCAAGGAATTAAAACAGCTTCTTTTACATGAAATACAATCCTGGTTCTTGAAATTCTTGGAAGAAGCACTTGATGCTGGGTTTCGGGTAGGATACCATAACAAAAAAGGAAAGGACAGCCTCATAAACCAAAGGGAGCCGAATAATAACCACATCGCTCTCACATTATCACAGCTTAAGCATGCAAATGAATGGCTGGATAGACTAAGAAGCAATGATGAATCAGAAAAATCAGGGTTGGTGGAGACTTTTGATAGATTGAAGCAAAAGATTTATGCTTGTTTGCTTCTTCATGTGGATTCAGCTGCATTAGCTCTAGAAGGCCGAGCTTCATAAGTGAGGTGGAGCATAACTTCTCCAGAGCCATTTCTTTGAATTTATTCTTTTGATGTTATTTATGTGGCTGATCAAGTTAAGTTATTTAAGATCGCTCTGAGCCTTCTAAGTGGCCATCTATATTTAAAATGAACAAATTGGTGGGAGTATTCATGTGCAAATAAAAGAATGAGATATTTAATCAAWACTATATTTGAATTTCGTGTTTTGGCAAGTTTTGATCAAGAAACTTACCTTCAGAACTACGTTGCCTCTGGGAACGGTCAGTACTATTAGTTTGCTTGCAGGTTTCCAAGATACAGGAGTGACCCAAACTGGAGGGTCAGGGCACATGCAAAATCTCAATGAAGAAATTTAGCATGTGCCCTGCTTCTCCAGCTTGGGTCACTCACTATGCTTCCTGCAGATTGATTTTCTCTTGTTCACATCATAAACATCTCGGCCWTGGACATATTCCTTCCTCCTASTTGAAAAGAAGCTATAGATAATGGCCAAATGCCTCACAGAAGAATTATTTCAGCCTCAAGGAAAAGTTCTACTACACATTAAATGAATTCTCAAGCTGGGTTCTTATAGAGCGTTTAGACTATTACTGATCGAGCTGAGCCTGGGAAAGTTTGAAAGAAAATCTGAGTAGGCTTGGTAGTTGATCTTGCCGGCTTTACAGTGGAAGTCAAGCATGTATGTGTGTCTCTTTCGAAGCAAAATCCAGAGACAAGTAAAGCATGCACAGTGCGTAGTTTTTGCTTTATAGTGACTGTTGAAGTTAGGCTGCCAGAAAGGAAGTAAACAAGGCAGCCCAGAGCACAAGTAGTTCGCAGAACGATATATGGTTTAGTACAGTAGATTCTTCCATTTAGAGGCCCTACACAGGCAGATCACCCACCATCACAATGGGGTTTATGTACTTGGAAAATCCTGCATCTTAAGATTTTTTTTCTCTTATTTTGCCTATGTAATAAGGTGGGTATCAATAGTCAAAATAACCTTTTCTCATGTTAGAGCCACATAATTGTGACATCTCATGGTGGAGTTACCATTAAATTCAAGTTTTTGATTGATATTTCGAAGATAGAAATTCAATTGAATTCAAATTTTCTCTTTTCAAAATAATTTTATTTTTTCGAATTATTTCCTTTTTGACCATTTCTGTTATCCCTTCATCTGTATTGTTTTTATGATCTACTTAAATTTGCATGGTGATTAAGCTTTCCCTCGTCTCTTCTCTTCCCTCTCAATGAATCAGTACTAATATTCATCAAGAATATATATGCATCACGACAAAGAACAATGGAGATCAGATTGATATCGTTTGTGTTTTTAACGGCAATAAAATTGTGCCCATGGATAGTTGAGGAAATTAACATTTTCCATGATAGAACAAGAGCTTTTTCAAAGTCTTGGTAACAGGTTTATTTCAACCCCAAAATAGGGTTATTCAAACAGATAGTAGCGTAAAGATGGAAGAGAGTCTGCTCTAGAATAAAACACACACGAAAACACGAGTAATGGTGACAAATGCACTCATAGAGAAGATCATTAACTGGTAGGTTCAAGCAAGCACAAAAGTGAGAGTTCTAGGCACCAGCACAAGAATGGCTCCGAGTAAGGCATCGATGGTACTAAGCACTCCGACAGGGATGCGAAGGACACCAGTGGGGAGGTTAAATGTACAAGAATTTGGTGGTAAAGTGACATTAAGATAGCAGCTGTTCGGATCGTTAAGAATGGTATCAGCCAGTGTAAACAAGAAGGAATAGACGCCGGCAAGATTAGTTTGAGTTGTTCTGATGACTCTTGCAAGAGAGCCCTGTCCGCAGACAACGTCCACCCTTGCATTGGCAATCACAGGGTAAGTTCCAACGTTGGCTAATGAGGTGTTGGTGCACAAGATAGTGCCGCCTAAGATACCGCCCACAAGAGCGGATTGTGCGGTTGGAACGGTGACCGAAACAAAAAGGAGAGCCAGAAGCAGAGTAGAAGGGAAGGCCATACTTCTAAAATGCTAATGAAGATGACTCAAGTATTCTTCAGCTTGTTCTGTGAAGCTCCTAGGGCCCTCTTCCATGCATATTTATAAGGACAGGGGGAAGGGCTTACATGGGTTTCAATCAAGGACTCTCACCTCCACTTGAACAGACAGATTTTGAAATTCATAGTTTATTTTGTATCGAGTAACTGTATCCATAATATATTATATGGCCTCCATATTTCCCTTGGCAGGTTCTGTAACCAATTTGAGCAATTTCTATATATGTTCTCCACCAAACCAAAACTAGGAAATTGAGTTCTTATATTCTTTTTGTAATAACCCCCACAAGAAAAAGGACAATCTCGAGACGAAATGAACTACTGCAATTATGGTGATCGGTTACCATAAAAACTGAAACTAGGGTACGTCATCATTTGGAGGATACTGCATTGGAAAAGCACTCTCAACTGGAAAAAGGGGGTCTTTGACAGCAGCCTTGCACATGTTCCGTTATCAACGAGTTTTCAGACATTTGGATACTGTTATAGACAGACACCATCCAAATAACCTTGAAAGTAAAATCATGAAACGTTTAACAACCAAAGCAGAAACATACAACTAAATACGTCAGGAAATGAATTATCACCTTTATATCCAAAATTCTTAATACTCTCTAAACGTGAGATTCAGACGCCCAGGTCTAAGATTAGTTTCCTCCATCAGAGCCTGGGGAGCTGTATCTGAATAAATGGCAGTCACCCCGTGATATATGTGCCTAGCTGGACGACCAAATATTAAGACATCCCCAGAATCAAGTCTGACTTTCTCCACATTGAAAATATCCCTTTGATCACTGCAGAGTTRCCAATAGAAAAGGACACTACAGGCAGTCCTTTACGGAGACTCTCTTGAGTTTCATCTTTATCCTGCAGAAAGGGAATTCAAGTTGTATCAGCCAATGTACAAGCTGTATAGTTATCAGATATGTAATCCAGCAAGATTATATGATATATCATTCATTATCTTCCTCCTTAGCCAATCTCTTCTGTTTTATAATTGTCTAATGATAACTAAGGAAATAAGAAAAAATTAGGATTACACATTCTCCAGAAATCATATGAATCAATCATTAAAATTCATTTCACATGTCCAATTGAAAAACCAAAAATGATATCAAGATTGTTATACGGTATAAAAAATGCAAAATAATCAAACTTCCATGAACCTGATGCAGACCAAGCCGACCGCTTTTTGTGTAAAAATTGACAATACAAATATTTGGTGACATTGGGGGTAATATATCCTCCACATCTTGCTTTCTGCGTTGATCTTTTAAATGGATATGGGAATCTGTTATTGCCCACTTAACCAACTGAGAAAATACATTAGGAATGGGGGKTGGTTTGGCACCATCACTTGGTCTTTCATCACCATATGCACTTGACACTGGACCCAACTCTTACCAAGACACATCATCTTCAGGTTTAACTTTGCTCCATCACTGTAACCAGGCTGATAAAATCCTCCAGAACCCAGACCAAGCTCCCGACATGTTCTTATTAACTTCACCTGGAGACATATAAAAGCAAAAGAGTCAATTCTACAAAAAGAGGAAAGTAGATGCTAAATAAGTATTTGAAATCCCAGTAGTATAAATTTGAAGCATGGTTTAATTTCAACTTCAAGTCATCTGATGCATTTCTTTAAAAAGATTTATCATGCCAATGGTTGACTACATTTTGTGACATCTTCTGGAGAATCTTGCATGAATGAAAACCATATTACCATATGTAGTTCAAAAACGGAGTATGGTGTAGTGCATAACCTGATCATTGAAGGAAATGTAACTCTTCAGAAGCATCATCCCACACCTCAATATCAAAATATTGCGTTGTTCCATGTTGCGCTTCTTTTCATTCCTTATTTCTCTATTCTTCACATGCAGAGGGGTTTTTAGCCAGACAGTTGGTTCAGTTCTTGATGGGCAGATATCATAAGGTTGATCGGAGTTACCAGATTGCCTATCCTTGTTACTGAGATCTGTTCTCTGAGATGATTCACTTAGGCCTGCAGAATCCACAGGGCAAGAGATATTAACAAGTGGTGAATAACTTTCTTCCACTGTATACCCTGTGTTTTTCCTCTGTGCTGCCTGTACACTTAATGACTTGCCCTTGGCATTGAGTGTAGCAGATGGTGATGGAAAATCTTTCTTCATGGTGGAACTAAAGGACTCTATTAGTTCAGAAGAATCTACTTCCTCTGGTGAATCATGAATCAGTTTAAGGTCTTTCATATTATATGTTAAGTTTTTCACATTTGACATTCGGCGATTATGCCCATTAAGATCCTCTGCTACTGGCTTGGAATACTTTTGTAAACCACCAACAGAAGTTACCATCAAATTATGCATCAATCCACCACCATACACGGGTATGCCATCATGACAAAGTCTATAAGCTTCGTCCTGCAAGTTTTTGGAACAATATATTGTTCATCAAAGTGTAGGAATCAATTGTGCATCATGCTAATGATATCTCAGAGGCAAAATATGCAGATTTGTAATTTGTATCTCTCCACATGAAACTCCACCATAGCTCCAAAAAATGACCCATAAAAAGGCAAATAGAATTACCTAATAAAATATGAAAATAGTGGGAAGGACATTAATGTTCTGGATTACTACGACAAGACAAGTAAGAGTAGAGGTTAAAGATCCAGAACAGTATACATGTGACAGCAAAGACGATGTGAACGGCAAATTTATGCATTCTCCTCTTCCAGTAAGGAATATCCACAATTAATCCAAAGATAGCTATATTTACAATTGTCGTGCTCTCTAAGATAGTCACTTCAATCAAGAATAATCATCAGATAATTGGTGTATCAAACTGAATCTTCAGGTATCGAATTCGGTTTATTTTATGTTGAATCTACAGAGTCAGCAAAGATGGAGGCATAATGATAACAGAGCAACTGTTTGAGTTCAGCCCCAAAAGTCCAGCCCACTGTTCTTTATCGCTGATAATCCACTTAGTTTTGTTACCAACCATTAGCTCCATTTATCAAATGCAAAATCACTGTGCCTATAGAATTAAAACATGGGACATGGTTTAACTCCTCATCAGAATATGGTGACACTCAGGGGGACAAATTAATAAACTACCACTTTAAATATCCAACCTTGTACCTGAACCTATAGAAACTAGTTAGGGTACAATGGAATTCAATGCTTGAAGTGTAAAGATGAACTTGTAAGTTGGTATTTATTCAAACACCTTTCCATCTGGATTTTTCTAATGAAACGCAACAAAGATGAGTATACTAAAGTGAACAAAACCTTTGTCCCCACTATGGATCATTGTGAGATTCTCCTCAACTCTTTCATATATGAAGAGTCAAYATAGCCAAATTTCTGACATGCAAAGTACTAAATCATCAAAATACAATCTGTTCGATCTCAAACGAGCAGAAAAGCACTAACAAATCTTATTTATTATCTCACAAGTTTACTATGTACGGGATTCGAGAGTTTCTCTAAGTTTTATTACTAAGAAATAAAACGACTAAAAAAGCCCAAATTAGTATACAACTCGCAATGCTTGTGAATTAATATTCAAGGTCAGTAAACTTAGATAATAAAAGAACCACAATGCGAAGAATCATGCAAGCTTAATAAAGAAAATTGTGCAGGGAGAAAATAAAAAAGAAAAAAATTAGAGTAGAAAAGAGTACAGGGCGGTTAGAATTTGCCGAATAATTCGCAGAAGGTGGAGATCGCGGYTTGGGAMTCTTACGCCCCTKGCCATTTTTTGAGTTCGGACGGCGATCCATTACTCCGKTGAGGCAGACGAAAGAGCAGCAGAGACGTTGGTAACAGTGTATTTGGCGGGAGGCAATTGTAGTTTCTTTGGGTTAGGAGGAGGAGAAGTTTCGTCAATTAACCGCTAAAAGTACAACTATATATCACCCTTCCGTTGGGAAAAGTACAAGGCCCGGGTTCATTGGACCATGCCCCCTTTTTAACTWACTGATCGTTTCCTCTTCTCGATGTGGGATGYTTSGATTGAAAAAATTGARAGGAAATGAAATGAGAAGAAATARATTTAAAAACTTTAACTTGTTCTTTCAATTTTACTTCTAATCTCTTTTTAATATATCTCTTTAATTCTAACATAAAATAAATAAATGAAAGTACAGTTATAAAAATATATTTTTACAATCAAATATTTACTTTTCATTTCTCTCCAACTCCCAAATTAAAAAAAAAAACACATTTCTTCCATTTTCTTTCATAAAACTCTCAAACAACTTGAGGATAAAATTTTATAATTCCTCTTTTCTCCATTTCTCTTCCCTTATGTTTTTTTTCCCTCCCTCCTCTCTTAGCCCCCATAATAAGCCGTAGAGTTGAAGGAGCAGTCATCTATCTATCTCGACTTCATATATCAATATTACATAACATATTAAAAAATAATCTTTTTATATTGTGATAATAAAGATGAAAGTTATCGTTATCTCATAAAGATAAAATGGATATTAGATCTATTTGGTATCGATTTTTTTACTGAAGGAGGAAAAACAATCCAAATGTYRATGTCAACGAAGACTTTAAACGACAAGTGCTGAGATCGGAGTTCAATTCATATGAAGAAAAGAAAAGAATCGTTATTTAAAGTGGAATTTAGCTGAAAATACGGAAAAAAATATAATTAATAACTTATCTCTCTCTTTTCCCTATTTTCATGGAAAATATCAAATTTCTCCTTTCCTTTCATCACTCTTGAACCTCAATCCATACATTCAAAAGGGCTTGAGGCCCACTTGTGGAGCTCTGGTGTTGAAAATGAACTAATACGGGCCACGTAATCATTAGCCCGTAAAGTGATCAGAACTGGCCCGAGTCTTTTCGCGAGAAAGAAAAATCCGAAAAACAATAAACGCCTATACCCTCCCTCGGCCCCTCCGCGATACCTCTTCCTTCTCCTCTAATCAGAAAAGCTTGGTTAGCAGGTTGCTTGAGAGAGGCTGTTGGGAACTGCAGTAAGGTTAAATTCTTCTTTTTTTGAATTTTCTCTTTGTTTTTAGGGTAATCGGAGAGTGATGTGCTCGTATCACTTGAAATGATTTTTAGGGTTCATAATGTGATTTGAGAAAAAGCTGGAAAGTTTTAGTCGTTTAMGATTTTTGTGCTTATGTGTTACCGTCCGCTTTATGAAGCCTTTTGATATCGTCATCAGCTCTGAGACTCGTTTTGTTCTAATTCATTGTCGGTTTCCTTGGACTTTCAATTAAATATTAGTGCATGTATTTAGTTTGTAATAACTGCCTCTTCCAAGGTATGAACATGGTTGTACTGCAACTTTGCAGTAAGTACATCTTTTGACTAATCTAAGATAGTCCTGAAGTTCTCAATCTGAAATACTTGTCATTTTAACTAAAACACACCCCTACACACACTCCCTCTTTTTCCCCTTTCTTTTTAGTGATTGGATATAGTATATATGAAGGTCACATAGATTTGCAAGTTGTTGCAATGATTGGGTTTGATTTTTTTGGGCAGAGACTTGCTAAAGGTAGAAGCCATTTCTTAAAGAATCCATTCGTTATTTGTGTTGGAGATTCAGATATGGCAACTGGACCTGGGCTTGAGTCTCTCGTAGACCGTATGTTATCCTTAACACTATTATTCTGTATTAGCTTTCTTACTTGATTTGATAGTGAATCTTTTTCAGTATTGGGTATATTGATGTCTTGTGGTGAATATCTATTGCTAGCCTATGGTTTATTTACACAGCATCCACGTCAGCAGATGTCTTGAATTTGTGTCATTCTTTCCTTAACTGCATTTGACACTTTATTTTTCTTTTTCTGCCAGAGACAATTTCAGTTATCACAAATGATGGTCGTAATATAGTGGTCAGTTTCCTGTTGTTGCTGTAAGTACGAGTACAATTACGCACTATGTAGTTTTGCTGACTATATTGACTCCTTTTTCAGGGCATCTTAAAAGGTTTTGACCAAGCTACAAATATAATACTTGATGAATCTCATGAGCGGGTGTATTCCACCAAGGTTTGGCTCAGGATCTGATTAAAACCTGTAATCTTGGATTCTGAGATGGTTTACTGACCTTGGAAGTCTTTTAAATACTTTACAGATTAGCTTATAAATAAAATAATTAGAATATATTGTTCCTTCTATCTTATCTTCATATTTGTTATTGTGTCTAGCAGATTAATTCTTTGCTGTTATTCAGCTTCATTTTTTATTGTCCAGCAATCCCATCCTTATATTTTAATTCACATAATTATGTATAGTTCAGTATCTTTATGCTCTTAAAAATATTGCGTGAGGAAAGTCTTATTTGTTTTGGTTTGGAAAGCTGTGATCTATTCGACAGTGTCTTAGGGATCTCTCAGTAGTTGTGTGCATCTTCTGACTAAGAACAATTAGCCCTCATTTGCAGAAGTTGCTTTAACAAAAATATGCCTGAAATTATCTTTTCATACTTGTTTTGTAGACTGAGGAGGAAATGGATATTATCAGATTCAGCTTTAATTATTATGTAACTAGACAAGCTTTATTAAACTTGAGATACTTGTTGAGGAAGTTGCATGTGAAATTGTTGTCATMTACGCATATAACCATTTTGTCTATTCCATTTGCTCCTTTAAAAGCAGGGAAAGAAGTTAAATCTTTCTTGCAGTTTTGATATTGCGCTCATATCTGCAGGAAGGTGTTCAGCAACTTGTATTGGGCCTATACATCATAAGGGGTGACAACATGTAGGTTAAACTATCTACTTGCTATTTATCATTTCAGTGTTGGCGATAACTTATTATGTTCCGGGAAATATTCTACCCTTATTTTGTTGATACCTACTTCCACTTTTCCAGAAGCATTGTCGGAGAATTGGATGAAGAGTTGGATGCAAATTTGGATTTATCAAAACTGAGAGCTCATCCTCTGAAACCTGTTATCCATTGATTTGGGAACAACTTAAGAATGGGATTTAAGAGCTGCCAAGGTTGTTACAGAACGAAGGAGCTATGTATTGCTTGTACTTATTTAGCTAAAACTTTTGCCTTGTTCATCTGTTTTATTAGAGCCTTTGTTCATCAAAACAGTCTTCCATGTAAAACAGAAGGGAGTAGGAAAATATAGCTTCATTTGACAGGTCTATCGATGATCTTATTTTTTCGCTTGTGTATATAAGAACTCATTCGCCAGTAGAAGAGCATACTTCTTCAAAAGGTACACTACTGAATACTAATTGTTTAGTTGGCACCATCGGAATATGTGATAATGGCATTAGCCCCTAATCTCTACAGAGAGAATTTGGTAGGTAGTTTTAGTACCCAAAATCTTATACTAGAAATTTTTTTCACGGGCTAAACAAAATATAGCATTTTGTTTCAAGCAACCATGTACAAATCCAACAAAAAGAATAGTAGGTCCAGAGGTGGCTTCAGAGCTCATGCTCACATAATCGGTCATCTAGAGCTAAAAGTTACGCTATCACTTGTAAGGTGCAAATAAAATGGAAGAATTGTGTCCTCCAAAACCAAAAGAATTGGAAAGTGCCACCTTTATTTCCAGCCGCTCCTTCTTAGGGCCAACAAGCATGTTTACATCCTGCACCAAGCAATGCCAGAATCAATACATACTGTTCTGTGTATTCAACCAGCACCATCCACAAAGTATCTGTTCTAGCCGATAAGAGCTCAGAACTTGATATTAGACTMCCATAGCTAAAAATATACCACGCCCTTGTCAGGATTTTCGAGATTGATATTTGGATGAATCCATCCCGACTGTATGGCCTGTGATAGAGAAACCAACTTCTCGATCAGTAAAACCAACATTCAGCAATATCGGTTACGAACTCATTGTGCATGAAAATCAAACTGCCGGTTACCTTCACCGTGGCAACAGCTTCTACAGCACCAGCAGCTCCCAGCAGGTGACCTACCATTGACTTAGTGGAGTTCACCCTCAGCTGCATTGTTGAAAAAAACYAAATTAAGGATGACAGGGATAATTAACAAAACAGGGGGCTTCATCCCATTACCTTTGGATTCTGCCCAAAACAATGTACTATTGCCTGAAATTCTTTCAGGTCACCAGCTGGTGTTGATGTAGCATGAGCATTTATATAGTTAATATCTTCTCTGGCCACACCTGATTGAACTAAGGCCTTTTCTATGCAAAGAATAATTCCTGTCCCTGATTTTACAGCGGAAACAGAGAATTATCTTTAGCACCCATTTGAAGACCTATACTCAGTTATGTGACAGAGCAAATGCTCAGCCTAAATGTAACATTTCTTCTAGAACCCACCCAGACCAACCCCACCAACACTAAGAGAAAGGTATATTGCAGTTGTTAGAAGATGGGTTTACCTTCTGGATGTGGCTCAGTCATGTGATAAGCATCACATGTGAAGCTTCCACCTAGAAACTCCGCATAGATATTTGCACCTCTTTTCTGCCACATTGATTAGGAAATACATTAGCTTCCGTAACGTAACAGAGTCACACACAATCGCCGCAAACCACATCATCGTGGGCCTTTTCTTTGTATCAACACAGTATGTCATGTATTTGAAGAAATGAGTAGTAGTCTACCTGAGCATGTTCCAGTTCCTCCAGAAGAAGTACACCAGCTCCCTCACCCATAACAAATCCATCACGGTCCTCAAAGATGATAAAATTGGATTAAACTTGTTTATATTACCAGACAAGAGTTCCTATCATTTAACTTTGCTAGGACTTAACAAGAAAACAAAGAAGAAGATAGTTTCATAAGATACCGTATCCCAAGGACGGGAAGCTTTCGTGGGATCAATATTCCGCTGTGAAAGTGCTCTGCATGCTAGAAAACCTCCCAATCCTGCAATTAGATCATTGTTTGAAACATATAGTATGACGAATATATAATTTCAAATATGTGTACATGAGAATGATTATGTAACCTATTGGGATGATTGCAGCATCCGAGCCTCCACAAAGCATCATATCCTGCAAGTTTACATGCAATCAAGGCAAACTGTAACACCTGGTAGTACGATATATGCAGAAAAGCTTTAAAACAACTGCAATTGAAAAACAGTGGAATGAGAGGTTACTTTGCCACTTACAGTTTCACCTCTTGCAATATGGTTTGCCGCATTTAGGATACAGAAATTGCTTGTGGCACAAGCTGTTGAGATTGAATAGTTCGGACCCATCCACCCCTGCGATTCAACAATCAGATAACGACTACAAGTTTGCATCCATACATTTTCTTTTTATTCTTTTTTTYCCCCCCTTTTTTTGGTGGATGAATGAAAAGTTGGCTAACTTGAAGTTACCAGATCCATTGCAAGCATTGCAGAACCCATATTGGTTGTAGCAAAAGGTACACAGAACGGATTCATCTTCTTGTGTGATACCCTCAAAGCTTCTATTGCATCGTTAAAGACCTACAAATCAATATAGCCAACACATCATCGCTATTGCACGATGTGAGAATGTTATGATTGCACTTAACACTTGGGAGTAATGTGGCCTTGAGAACATTTCATTTTCTTTCCCAAATAAGCAAGTTACATAGCTACTGAAAAGTTCACTATCAAAGTAAAGGTTCTTCATGAGTTACCTTCACACCCCCAAGGGCAGAACCAATTAAAATGCCGCATTTAGCCTTGTCCAACTCTCCCATGACGTCTTCTGTGATCCCAGCATCTGCTAACGCTTTCTTGCCAGCCGTGAGCAAATACAACATAAACTTATCAGCCCTTTTAGAAAGTTTTGGTGCAACCCACCCATCAGCTGAGAAATTCTTGATTTCCCCTGCTATTTTCTGTTACAGAAGGTAATGTAAACATAATAAGAAAAACACTTTGAGGACCTGACTTTGTGAGCTAGTCAGCAAGAGAAGATTTACCGTTGGAAACTCAGAACAATCAAAAGCTTCAATCCTTGTAATACCACTAACTCCGTCAAGAAGATTATAATAAAATACATCTGCATCATGACCCAGAGAGGATACCACACCAACTCCAGTTACCACAACCCTTTTTTTCTTTAAAAGGGACTTCTTCCTTAATGTGGCATCCTTCTCAGATTGCACTGCAACAGCCATTGGGTTGCCTGCAACAGCCATTGGGTTGCCCCACAAAATTATATAATAGGCATAATATAGGTAGTGAAATTAGAACATYTTCTAAAAATTATATGATAGGCAACACTGAATTAAAGAAGCAACTAGGATATCGCATGCACAGCTGATGCACTAAATAAGTAAAAAATCTAAAAACATTACCATGAAAAATGCATGTTTATATCCATGAGTAGGCACTCTATAATCCTTCTGTCATTCCAGCTGCTTGTCAATTTATATTCTCATGGAAGGTAAACTAGCAGTAAGTGTGACCTGGTTAAGGGCAATCCCAACCTCTCAGCTAAAATAGTATCGAAACCACAAACTCTAAGTGAATACGAAGCCTGGCACTCGCAGCATATTATACTGCCAAAGCTCTTAGCTGCTTGACATGCGTCATCAGACAGTTACCTAATCATTGACTGAGGTGACAAAMTTCATATGTGAAAGAGTAAAATAATCGTTGTCGACATAGAGTGAACGCTAAATGTCCAGAGCTGAATTGATACTAAAACCACGAGTCCAAATCAGCATGCATCAAATATAACTACTAAATCCACTCAGAACCAAAAGATGCCTAGCCTAGGAGTTATGATCAACTAATACATGCACAAGAAAACTTCTGCAGTAAATCCCTGAACCAGGAATTCATAGTTCAATACCAGAATGCGCAGCTGTGTCCCTTCTTTGCCTGCTACTCGCCGGCACTGCCTTGCACCCGAAATGAGAAATTGCACCCTCCCTAAAGCAAGCCAAAGAGGAAGCGAGGCCCTTTCCATGGGTGTATACCTCACAGGGCTGGAAAGCTAGACAGGAATTAAACCAATTWTGAATTCCCGATCCAGAAAATGAAGATATCCAGGCACCGCCATCATTGCAACACTGTTTTACCACTCTTCTTCTTCTAGCTGAAATACTCAACTTTCTTGAACACTGAAAAATCGAGGGCGACTTGGAGAGGTGGTCTCTTTCGCAGGAAAGAGACATGCAAGTCGCCACCAGCCATGTACAGAGAGGAGAGGCAACTGAGGAATAAACCGCCATTGGTGAAGCTATTAAAATTCACACAAAAAGAACCCAACTTGGAGCTAATGAACGTAAGTATGAAACAAAACAAATCATATAATAGCATTGTCAAAATGAGATTTTTAAGTATTGTTGAAACCGATGTTTATCAGGATATTCTTTAAAAGCTTAGCATCTAAACGAGCATATACAAAATGTACAGCCAATGAATCCTCAGTTTGTTAATTAGCTGAACATCTCAATCAGATACTGTAAATCACAAAGATGACGGTAAAGATAAATAGAAATGCATACATTTATGCACGATGCAAATTCCTTCATGAGTTGAAATAACATATATGTCCCTTCATTACCTGTCTCTCGCTCTGTCCCCKGCCTCCACGGAAGCCTACGTGGAATTTTAGAATATATATWTTTTTTTCTTCTTCTCTTTCTCCATATCCTTTTCCCTGTCTCCCTCTCTCCCTCTCTCGCAGCTGCCGCCTCCGCCGCCGCCGCCACCCTCTATTCCAATCGCGCTGCCAAGAACTAAGCATTTCAGGCGACCTGCTAGTCTGCTACCACAGTAGGATCCTCCTCTGAATCCTAATTTCTACGAGTTGCTCTATTATTTAGGTCATAATTTCTTTATTTTTGGTGATTGTAATTGTCTTAATTTTGCAAAAAAAATAATCATAATTTATTTACGTTTATTATACCTTTTGCATGGGATACATTATAAATTAAAAAAAAAAGAGAAAAAAATGGAGAAACCAGCAGCCCACTTTCACCAAAATATTGGGCCTTAATAAGTTAGCTTAAAGCCTATTAAAGAATTTGGGCCTCAGAGCACCAAACTAGAAAGAGTGTCGGCTTCTCAATATCACGAAACCGAAATAACCACCTAAATTTGGTTACTCTTGAACTTCAAAATCTCCTCTAATCTTGCAACGGTCTAAAAGTTCTCCCAAACCCTTCCATCAACTGATCAAAGGAAACCAAGGATACTGCTGAGAAAGAGCACAGACCATCAATGGCACTCTATGAGGCACAAAACTATAGCTCATCAACGTCGGATCACAGTGATGCATCTGATTCAGATGATTCTCCAGAAGACCCAACTTTTGATTCACTTGAAGAGACACGCTCCAGCTTTTCAAGGCTCTCCGTCAAGAAAAATTCCAAGTCCCGGTAAGTTGTAACTATCTTTCTTAGTGAAGCCACGCGAATTTGTGCCTGTATTTATCGTGCATAGGAAAGGGAAATGCGTTAATGTTCATTCTGTAATGCTCTATTGTTGTCTGTCGTTTTGTAACTTTGGAACGTTGTCTTGTTACATTTTAGTATTTCAAAGGAAAAGGATGAGGATACGGTGTTTGAGCCTTTTGTTCTAGAAACTGTTGTCCCGGAGCTTGACGAGAAAGACCAGATAAGTTATGACATTATTCAAAAGGTCATAGAAGGTTAGTAAATCATGATTTTCCTCATAAATTTTTGCATATGAATCTGTGTATAGGTATTCTCTGTGCTTATACATGTTTTTGTTTCTTTATTGCAGCTGGCCAGGTTCAGAGGCTTAAAGTAGATCAGTGTAAGATTTACCTAAGAAAACATGGATTGCGGTTAACTGGTAGAAAGGACATCCTCATTCAGCGCATCAAGGAACATCTTGAGTAATTTCTCTTTTCCCTTTAATTCCCCACCCAGGCTTCAGCCAGTAGCGTCCTGTTGTGAGATGGGTACTTCTAAGTTTAGTATTCTAATGCCAACTCTTGTATTTTTAGTATTCTAAATGGTGGAGGGGAGAAGAAGTATCCACCTTCAAGTTTCGTAGTGAACTGCAAAGGTACAATCTTTTGGCATTCTGCACTTACGAAAGGGGTGTAATTTTTAGTTCAGCACTGACAAAATTTGCACCATTTCTTAAGATTTAGTAACGAGAGTTTAAATATCTATACTGAAGCATCAGCAGTTGGGTACGGCCTGTCCATATCTAAAAGACTATATTGCATGTAGCAGTTAATGCTCCTTGCCAATCAATGGATGTGAAACTTAATGAACAAAATATTTCTTGATAGGTATTGTAGTAGTGGAGGGACTAACTTCTGACTTATACTCTTTTGGGCTGTTTCTGAGTGTGATATTTTTGTTGATACAGGCGATGCATGCACAGGGGATGTTGTACTATTTGAACAGAGTGTATACGAAATGTAAGCCTCCTATACTTTAAGAGCCAATGACTGGAAACTATAACTCTGGTCTATACTTTGATATCTTTATATGGCAKCATATTTTGGAGCAGAAAGATGTTAAGCATAAAGGATAACTTGATGTCCTATAAGCATCAACAAGATACTATACAGTAGCTATTGATTTTTCCCAAGAGGATCATTCAGATTCTTAAGTGATGTGTTCTTGTTTTGTCTCAGGTTCAGCATTGTCTCAAGGTGTGCCAACGGTCCTCCATGTGGAACTAGAATGATCGCTGGCAGGATTGTGAAGGAGAGCTATGGTGCAGCAAAGCAACAACATACATTTACGGTGAGCAACAATGCTAGTTCGAAATTTATGGCAAAGGTTTGAATGAAATTTTAAATACACATTTCATGACTACATTCATAATTAGTACAAAGACAAAAAGAGTTAGTCTTGCATCTTGACTACACTGTTAACAGCAAAGAATTGTTGTAATACTAATCTTACTTCACTTGTTGGTCAAATCTGGTTTAGTGTCATTGCATTTTGACAACGTGATGGCTTTGCACTTATTTTTGTCCATATTTACACGCTTCCCTTTGTGTGGTTTTGCTCTAGTTATTTATTGCTTAAGATGTTAAGGGATATTCCTTTTACAAAAAATGCATGATGGATACTTATGGTAATGCAATTCTGTGCTCATGTCCCATGGATGGGATTCTGACGCTCTTAGACTACTCTGATCAGATTGAAGTGTTATGGAGCAATGGGAAGAAGCCACTTCCTCCACTTCATCCTCTTCTAATTAAGGGCAGAAATCTTTATAGGTTAAAAACAATGAGACAGGTTAGTTTGAAGACGTAGAAGAAACTTTTTGACTTTCTGCGGGTTTGTTGCTTGGCATTGTATTCTCTTGTGATCTATCAGAAATGGCAGGATGAAGGGGAAAGGCAAAAAATCTTGAAGGAGAAACATGCTCGAGGTTGTGTTGCTCGTTCAAAGAGGGAGACACGTGTACAACAGAGGGAAATGCGGAAGGTGCTGAAGTCAAATAGGTATTGAAGAAACTAAAAGGCATATTTTGTTGATCTAAACAATGTCCTAAACTTGTACCAACTCCAGTGAATCTTTGACCTTCTAGGGTCTTAGAAACAAAAGATCTACATGGAAATGAAGAAGAGACTAGAAAACGGAAAATAAATTCCATATCCGTCACCTTGAAGAATATGGCAAACCAATCTCAACAGCAGGTGGAGAACATGCAGGGCAGGAGTCAAGCTCAATGCTTTGTAGATACACCAACTGCTTCCCTGAACGCCAACATGCCATTGAACAGGCTTCCTATTCAGAGGCAACCTTTGACCRGCATGAAAGGCAATCTTTTTGTGGTTCCTTCTGGATTGAGTACTCATGGACACTTCAAGTCAAATTATTCAACAAGTTCAGGTCAGCTGGGCTCTAGTAATGAAGGACCTCAAAAGCACACCACACTAGGACGTAGTAACACCAATCAATTCAGTTGGGTACCAGAAAGATATGGGTATTTACAAAGCACACAACTTGAGGCGGTGAAGAGTTCATTTCAAGGTCATAATGAGACAGTTCAAAAACATTTTTATCATGGAAACCTCAATGCTGATCCTGTAAGGAATGCAAGGCAAACACATGCTCATGTTAGGCTTCAGAATTTTAACCCTGCTGAGGATCTAGTTCCAGGCCCGAGACCAGAGAATAGTAAGCTATGCCGATATTATGCTCAAGGAAGGTGTTACTATGGACAAAATTGCAGGTTTGTGCACCATTCTTGAGAGGTTTCATCAGCAAAGGTGGCCAACCTTTTCTTGTAGAGAGAGATTTTGGGCATACCTGTGAAGAGGAGGGGATAGTAAGAAGTTTCTGACATTTTGGTGGCTGGACTAGTGCTACGTCTCTTCCTTCTGAATGCTTTCCCTTTCTTCCTTCTTGTTAACGGGAAAGGACCATTAGCTTTCCTTATCTAGAAAGAAAATAGCGAGGTTTCAAATCTTAAGCAAATTGTGAATGGATATATTTTTGTTCATTTTTCAATCAATCTCTTCTTTCTTTTTATATTTCTTTAGTGGTTTGTTATGGACAGACCCGAATTCATCAAAACCACGGCTTACTTATTTGCTCAGGCAGGATTATTCCATCTTACCAGTCACCTGTACTAATAATGAAAGTGATTTGATTAAACCACACACTAACAAGATTCTTGGGACCCGCCGTATCAAACCACTGATGCTTGGCACAGAATTATGAAATTGAGAMGCYCACATTCTTTCTAACTTGAGCGCCTCCAAGGCCCAAATCTTTTAATAGGCTTTTAGCTAACTGATTAAGGCCGAATAGTCTGCTGATATTGGGCTTTCTGGTTTAGTTTGTTAGGATATCTTATTCTAAAGGCATAATAAAGGTAAAGCCCACATTCTTTCTAATTTGGTGCTATGAGGCCCAAATAATTTAATAGGCTTTTAGCTAACTAATTAAGGCCCAATGTATCCCATGCAAAAGCTATAATAAACATACAGAATAAAGAAACTCGTGGAAATTGCGATGCAAAGACGGATCCTAGCRGTCTGGCAGGCTGCCTAAAATGCTTAGTTCTGGGGAGCAAGATAGGAATAGATGGTGGCGGTGGTTGTGTTGCGGCGGCGGCGGCRGCGGTGGCGGCGATAAGCTGCCATGCTGATAACGAAAGAGTCAAACACCAACGTTAACCTGACAAGTACGGCGGCGCCTGAGGTCTGACAGGTCGAGTAGTGGAGGACCGTACTACCAATGAAATAAACGCATACTCTTTTCTTTTCTTTTCGATGTTGCTTARCACTCTTTGTTCCCCCAGTACTGTAACAAAAAGATCGAAATGACTCTTCAGTCCACTGGCTGAGCTCAACTGCAGTTTTCTTTTTCTCACGTTCTCTCTCTCGTCCTTCGTCCAGAGCCTTGGGCAGTAAACCTTGGTTTTCCCCTCAGGTAACTATAGTTTTCTTATCAGTGAAGACTGATACAGAAATTCCTTTTTAGCGGTGGATGATTATTCATGTGGAGGCAACATATTCGGGGTTGTTTTAGTTTGGTTTTGCGGAAAGCTTTGACCGTCTATTGCACAGCACTAGCATCCTTTTGGTTGGAAGCAGCATCAAGCATCGCGACCATGATTGTTATGAAGATTGATTAGATAAAATGAGTTTCTGAACTTGTTCCTGAATATCCGTAGTCGAATTGAAAATGAAAAAAATACTTGTTTTGCTTCAAAAATGAAAAAAAAAAAAAATGATAGTTAATTATGAGTTCTAAAAATTCGAATGGCAATAGCAGGGAATGAAATGATAAAAATGTTGGAATTCTCCGTGTATAATCTGTTAGTAGTTGTTTGTTGGTCAATGGTTTTATATCCTTTATATACAAGCTTGTGTGCTGTTTACTGTTAGGAACTGAAGCTTTACTGCTACCCTATCTACTATTTTGATCTGAAAAAAAAAAGTTTGTTTTCTTAGATTGATCGTCTTAGTTCCATGGTTTATTGAACATTATGTAAGTATGAGTTAGAATTTATGATGATAAAGTCGAGATCTGTAAACTTCTACAGGATATATGGCAGCTGAACCAGTAAATGTAAATGAATTTCAAGACCTCGCAAAGCAAGCTCTTCCAAAGATGTATTATGACTACTTTTCTGGAGGAGCTGAAGATCAGTATACACTGAAAGAGAATGTCGAAGCATTTAAAAGAATCGCGTAAGCTGCAAGACCTGTTACGATAAACAGAAGAATATGGAATTTAAGAAGAGTTTTGTATTACTCCAGTATACAGCCAAGGGTTCTAGTGGATGTGAGCAAAATAGACATGTCAACCACTATTTTGGGCTATAAAACTTCATCCCTTATTATGATTGCCCCAACTGGCATGCATAAGTTGGCAGACCCTGAGGCTATATATTTCTTTTTACCATTTTCCTTTGGAATTTGTTTGCTAATTGTATCTGAGATGGATCATTGCAGGAGAAGTTGCAACAGCCAGAGCTGCAGCTGCATGTAACACTATAATGGTAAGACATTTTCCAGGTTTGAATCCACTGACATAAGGACTTCAATACATACCATTCTGGATTCCAGGCATTGTCCTTCTCCTCAAACTGAACTCTGGAGGAGGTTGCTTCAAGCTGTAATGCTGTCCGCTTCTTTCAGTTAAATGTAATATTACTGTATCTTAATTGTTTTTCCTGAATGAATGTGTTTCTTTTGCTATAGCATGGGATTTTATTTCAAATCCTACATCCATTTGTAATCAGGTTTGCAAAGACGTGACATATCTGCTCTGATGGTACAAAGAGCTGAAAGAAATGGATTCAAGGCTATAATTGTTACTGTTGATACTCCGAGACTTGGTCGAAGAGAGGCAGATATTAAGAACAAGTGAATGATTTCAGTCCACTCATGCATACTGTTCCATGGTATTAAAAGCTTGAAAGTATTTTTAGGAGTACTGTGCTTTTATTTCATCAATATAGGACTGGTAACTCATCCCTTTTTCAGGATAATTTCACCTCCGTTGGCAAGTATCAAGGGCCTTATCTCAGCTGAAGTTGTCTCTGTAAGTGAAACAATTCAATTCCTAGTGTATTGTTATGCAACTAACTGGAGCCAAAATGCTAATGAGACACAATCTGCTAAGGGACAGAGTTTTTACTCATTTAGAAATAATTCCTGGGGAAGTACGTTCCGATAATCAGCTGGGACTATCCCTCCACTCTAGTGCAATTTCACAGTGAAAATCATTTTTGTTTTACAAATCTGATATACATTCTTTCTGTTCCTTACTTTTTGTGACTGGAGAATAAGATTGTTAGGTATTGAGAATATAAGAGATTTACTGCATGTCTTCCCTCACCTTCTAACTTGATTGTAAATTTTCTCGCCCAAGCGATCTATCTAACTTGAGAAGACACCCAATTAATTATTGACTTGCTAGTACTTACAGGATAAAAGTTCAAATCTTGAAGCTTATGTATCAGCAATTTTGGATGCCCGTCTTTCTTGGAAGGTATTCCTCCTGAATCTTGAAGTTTCGTTCTTGACTTTTGCACTTTGCACTTGCTGAAGCTGATGGTTTGTACTGGTATTCTTTGAAGTCCTTCTGGTTCTYTCTTTTAATTATTATGTGCACACTTTTGCAGGATATAGCATGGCTAAAATCCATTACTACTTTACCAGTTTTGATCAAGGGATTTCTCACGAGTGAAGATGGTAAGTTCCCCATTTATGTTGCACTTTCTCGAACAAACCTAATTGAAGTTAGTGATTACTTTCCCTTATATGATTCAGCCCCACGGGAATTCTGTTTCTTGTTTTTCCCTGCCTTTTTACCATGAAGGAGCCTACCCTATGGCATACCATTGTTTCACGACATTTAGATTAGTCCATTTAGTTTGCTTATACATGAATGAATAGTCACCTTATTCCTTGCAGCACTAAAATCATTGGAAGCAGGAGTTGCCGGAATTGTCGTCTCTAATCATGGAGCTCGCCAGCTAGATTATTCTCCAGATACCATTACTGTTTTCGGGAGGTTGATCTCAGTTCTGATCATTGTGAACGCCTCGTGCGAACACCGAATTCCAGCCATATAATCTAGACCAGATCATTCTTGTCTACATTTTTGTATAAACGCCTCGTGCAATTTCAGGTGGTTCATGCTGTTCAAGGGAAAGTTCCTCTTCTTTTGGATGGAGGTTTAAGGCGAGGAACGGATGCATTCAAGGCTTTGGTTCTTGGTGCACAAGCTGTCCTGGTAATATATATATGTTTAAACTGGATTTTAGTGGCAGCAGGGCACTATCCTTTTCCTAATGTCTCCTGATCTTTTCCATTATGGTGTTGCAGATTGGACGACCAGTGATATATGGACTGGCAGCAAAGGGAGAATATGGGGTGAAAAGAGTCGTCAACATGGTGAAGGATGAGCTCGAGCTCACCATGGCCCTTGCTGGCTGCTGCAGTGTCAACGATATCACTAGACGCCATGTGAGGACTGAGCATGATAGATTCAAGTGCAGGATGGAATCGTATATCAATTCATTGGACTACATTTCTTCATTTGCGTGACTGAGATTCTTGGGACAGGCGGTATCCAACTACTGATGCCTGGGACACAATTAGGATATTGAGAAGCCCATATTCTTTCTAACTTGAGGTTCTCCAACGCCCAAATATTGAATAGGCTTCTAGCTAACTGATTAAGGCCGAGGTTTTTGGTGAAAGTGGGCTTTGCTGGTTTTTATTCTTTTTTTTTCCCCCCTATAATATATCCCATGCAAAAGTTATAATAAAAAAGAAAATTATGATTATTTCACAAAATTAAGAAAATTACAATCACCAAAAATAAAGAATAATCACATAAATAATAAAGAAACTCGTGGAAATTAGGATGCAAGGAGGAATCCTACCGTGGTAGCAACTTTTGCAGGTCGGCTAAAATGCTTAGTTTTTGCAGCACSATTAGAGTATGGTGGGGTGGCTGGGTTGTGGTGGCGGCGGCGTCGAGAGTGGCAGAGAGGATAAGCTACAATGCTGACGACGAAAGAGTCAAACGCCAACGTTAACCTGACAAGTACGGCGGCGCTCGTGTCAGAGAGGTCGAATAGTGGAGCACCGTACTACAAATGATATAAATCCATAATCTTTTCCTTTTTTTTTCTTTTTTTTTTTTTGATATTGCATAACACACTTTGTTCCCCCCACTACTGTAACAAAAAGATAAGACGACTCCACTAACTATCGGAGCTCAACTGGAGTTTTCTCTTTCTTTTGTCGTTCGTCCAGAGCCTTGGCAAGTAAACCTTCGTTTTCCCCTCGGGTAACTGTAGTTTTGTATCAGTTAACGATTTTGTCTAGTATTATGTTCCTTTTTTAGCTGTGGATCATCCATGTGGAGGCATCATATTTTGGGTTGCTTAAGTTCGGTTTATTGGACAGCGAAGTAGCATCCTTTTGGATGGAAGCAGCATCAGGCATCGCGATCACTATTCTTATGAAGATTGATTAGATAAAGTGACCGCCTGAACTTGTTCTTGCATTTCCAAAGTCGAAATGAAAATGAAAACTTGTTTCTTCTAAAATAAAAATGAAAATGGTAGCTAAATTGTGAGTTCTAAAAATTTGATAGCAATTTCTGCAAGGGAATGAAATGATGAAAATGTTGCAATTCTCCATGTACGATCTGTTAGCTGTTGTTTGTTAGTCAATTGTTTCATATCCTTTATTTACAAGTTTGTGTGCTATTTACTGTTAGCAAGTGAAGCTTTACTGCTATCTACTATTTGTGATCTGAAAATAAAAGTTTGTTTTCTTAGTTTGATGGTTTTAATTCCATGGTGGAGAATTCTCTACGAAGGAATAAGGCTCCTCTGTTTCATGAAATCTCACTTACTCCACCAATCTAATTATATCCTAGAAGTGTGAATAATTGCACTAAAAGGATTAGAAAAATGTAATTTAATTTGATTTGCTTGCCATGAGATGTGCTAAAAAATCTGGTATCTGATAACTTGGATAAAATGTTTTTGCTACCAAGCTATATGCTTATTGCTTTTCTATTGGAGATCACATAAGTATGAGTTACAATTTATGATGATAAATGCAAGATCGGGTAAACTTCTACAGGATATATGGCAGCTGAACCAGTACATGTAAATTAATTTCAAGACCTCGCAAAGCAAGCCCTTCCAAAGATGTATTATGACTACTTTTCTGGAGGAGCTGAAGATCAGTATACATTGAAAGAAAATGTCGAAGCATTTAAAAGAATCACGTAAGCTGCAAGACCTGTTACTAATGGTAAACAGAAGAATATGGCATTTAACAAGAGTTTTGTATTACTCCAGTATACAGCCAAGGGTTCTAGTGGATGTGAGCAAAATAGACATGTCAACCACTATTTTGGGCTATAAAACTTCATCCCCTATTATGATTGCCCCAACTGGCATGCATAAATTGGCACAMCCTGGGGGTATATATTTCTTTTTACCCTTTTCTTTTGGAATTTGTTTGCTAATCGGTGTCTGAGATGAAAACTCTCTTAATTGCTGGGGAAGTTGCAACAGCCAGAGCTGCAGCTGCATGTAACACTATAATGGTAAGACGTTTTCCACGTTTGAATCCATTGCCATAAGGACTTAAATACTAAATATCATTCTGGATTCCAGGCATTGTCCTTCTCTTCGAACTGCACTCTGGATGAGGTTGCATTAAGCTGTAATGCTGTCCGCTTCTTTCAGTTATATGTAATATTACCGAATCTTAGTTTTCTTTTCCTGAATGAATGTGTTTCTTTTGCTATACCATGTGATTTTATTTCAAGTCCTGCATCCATTTGTAATTAGGTTTACAAAAGACGAGACGTATCTGCTCTGATGGTACAAAGAGCTGAAAGAAATGGATTCAAGGTTATAATTGTTACTGTTGATACTCCTATGCTTGGTCGAAGAGAGGCAGATATTAAGAACAAGTGAATGATTTTATTGTCCATTCATGCCTACTGTTCCATGATATTAAAAACTTAAAAGTATTTTCAGGAGTTTTGTGCTTTTATTTCATCAATATTGGACTGGTAACCCATATCACTTTTTCAGGATGATTTCACCTCCATTGGCAAATCTCAAGGGTCTGATCTCAACTGAAGTTGTCTCTGTAAGTGAAACAATTCAATTCCTACAAATAACTCCTATTCTGATGATCAGCTGGAACTATCCCTCCACTCTAGTGCAAACTCACAGTGAAAAATAATTCTCGTCTTACAAGTCTGATATACATTCTTTGTGTTCCTTACTTTTTGTGACTGGAGAATATAATTGTCAGGTATTCTTTCCCAATCACCTTACTCTCTTGATTGTAAATTTTCTTGCCAAGGGATATTTGTAGCTTGAGAAGGCACCCATTTTATATATATTTTCTGACCGTGTAGCATATGTATCCTTGCCCACCTTATCTGTAGGTGTTCAGTGCTGCATCCACATGTGCGCATACCTCCTGAACTATTATCAGTCATAAGTTTACATAAACACAGTATCATTATTCACGACTTACCAGCTCTTTCACAGGGTAAAGGTTCAAATCTTGAAGCTTATGCATCAACAACTTTGGATCCCTCTCTTTCTTGGAAGGTATTCCTCCTGAATCTTGAATATGTTTAAAGCAAATCTATTTTGGGAGTTTTGTTCCTGACTTTTGCACTCTGCTATGAGCGCTTGGAAGATGGTTTATAYTGCTAGTAATATTTAAACTCCTGCTGATTGTTTCTCTGTGATAACTTTAATGAGTCCTTACAAACTTTAACTGTTCTTGGGATTTGCTAATAAATGTAATGACAAATCTCATACCATTTCAGTCGTTTTGTAAATAAAGTTAAAGTTCCTTTTTGCACTATCTTCTACTTGTTGTGTCCTCACTCTTGCAGGATATAGCATGGTTAAAGTCCATTACTACTTTACCAGTTCTGATTAAGGGAGTTCTCACGAGTGAAGATGGTAAGTTTCCATTTATGTTACACTTTCTTGAACACACATAATTGAACTTATTAGTGATTACTTTCCCTTATATGATCCATCCCCTCGGTACCCTATCGCGTACCCTTGTTTCACGACAATTAAATTAGTCCATTTTGTTTGCTTACACATGAATGAATAGTCWCTTATCATTGCAGCACTAAAAGCATTGGAAGCAGGAGTTGCTGGAATCGTTGTTTCTAATCATGGAGCTCGCCAGCTAGATTATTCTCCAGCTACCATTTCTGTTTTGGAGGAGGCTAATCTCAGTTCTGATCATTGGATTTTATGATTTCCCACATATGACATGCTGAATTGGTTAACCAGGACCCATATTTGTGAGTACTTTAGAATTTGGTGTGCACACAAAAGACAATTCTGAACCTCGAATAGGTATTTAAGCTCTTAACTTGTATACGTAAACCATTTTACTTCTCCTTTTTCTAACGTGAATTTCATATATGTTTTATAAGTTAAACAATTTTGAAATCCCACAATTTTTTGGGTCATCAATGGATTGTTAATTAAGGAAATGAGTGAGTATGTGCAAACGCCGACTTCCAACCATATAATTTGGACTAGATCATTCTTGTATACATTTTGGTGTAAAAGCCTCGTGCGATTTCAGGTGGTTCATGGTGTTCAGGGGAAAGTTCCTGTTCTTTTGGATGGAGGCGTAAGGCGAGGAACGGATGTATTCAAGGCTTTGGCTCTTGGTGCACAAGCTGTCCTGGTAATATATATATGTTTAAACTGGATTCTAGTAGTAGCACGGCACTATCCTTTTCCTAATGTCTCCTGATCTTTTCCATTATGGTGTTGCAGATTGGACGGCCAGTGATATATGGACTGGCACCAAAGGGAGAATGTGGGGTGAAAAGAGTCGTCAACATGGTGAAGGATGAGCTCGAGCTCACCATGGCCCTTGCTGGCTGCTGCAGTGTGAAGGATATCACTAGACGCCATGTGAGGACAGAGCACGATGGACTCAAGAGCAGGATGTAATCGAAATATCAATTCATTGGACTATATTTYTTTATTTGCGTGGATTAAATGAACTCACACTGTAGCACGCAGGAACTTAAATTTTATTTAAGTCCCATTAACGTGCATAATAAAATACAGTCAAGTACCCGAGTAAGAAGATCCAGTGATGTATTGACAATGATTARTATTTAGTGGTATGCATATATAGTGCTGAAATATATGCAAACTTCTGGGCACATATGAAATCGGGAATTTTCAATATCTGAGTCGCTTTTCAAATAGATTATGAATAGTTTTGCCATTTGCCACAGCTACCTAGTTTCGACCTTGGCGGCGAACACTAATTAATGCTTCTCTATACACAGGCAAACAGGCTTAAAGCGTTCAACTCCCACCCTAAACTACAGATACATACTAGACACATTCTGATAGGCTGTGTAACACTTGCACCTAAAATTTTGACACTTATCCACATTAAAATGTTCTATGTACTGTTGCTAAGAATTCATAGGAATGACCAGCTTCATCTTTAGCATAACCATTTCCATTGTTAAAGCAGCTCAGAAGACAGGTCAACCACGGTACACCCTGAAAGCTACCAACCGGAATGAAACTTCTCACAAGAATCATGCATTGTTAACAGTGTTGCTTTTGTTCACACCTTGTAGCTCCATGGGAGAATTGGTGATGCTACTGACTGAGCCCAGGGTCTGAGAACTCAGTTGAGGGCTAGCCGGGCAGGCTTCTGGATTACCAGCACTAATGGTATGAATAGCCCCTGAGCTTAGTTGCGGGCTCGTTGGAGTTCGCTGACTCATTTGCTGCGGGCTGGCCTGTGGTTGGTGTTGTTGCTGCTGCTGCTGTTGCTGTTGGTGCTGAATTTGTTGATTTATTGGCTGTGGGATTCCCATTTTAGATGGTGAACCCACCTGTTGAGGTTGCACAACAGCCTGAAGAGGTGAAGTAGTTTCATGTTGCKGCTGTAATTGCTGCTGTTGGAGCTGCTGTTGTTGCAATTGCAGCTGTAACTGCTGATGTTGTTGCTGCTGGCTCATATACATATTCATCCCTGCCATTAACTTTGGTGGGCCCATTTGTCCCATAGTCCGCTGCATTGGATTCATACTTCCTCGATTCAAAGCAGGGCCTAACATTGAAAGACCAGTGGAGCCAGCATGCATCTGCCTAGCTCCAGTCATGCTACCCATACTTGACTGAGGGGACCCCAACACATTTGCTCTATTCTGTGCCATCCTCAGCTTTGTTGCCATGAGAGCAGCTTGTGCTGGAGTAAGTGCTCCAGAACGGAACTGTTGGCTAATTGCATTACTAATATTTGAAGCAGCCTGGTTAATATTCATTGGATTCTGAGCCATGTTACCCATTCCTGCAATAGATGCCATCGGTGCTGAAATTCCTGTTCCACTCACTCCTCTTACACCACCCATTCCCATAACATTGCCCAGGCTGCCAAGCCCAACCATGTTATTTGGTATGTTACCCATACCTACGTTTCCAAGGCTCATCATCATTTTCCTCTGCATTTGTTGTTGCTGCTGTTGTTGTTGTTGCTGATGCTGCTGTGGTTGCAACTGTTGTTGCTGCTGCTGCTGCTGTTGCTGTTGCAACAACTGAAGTTGGAGCGCTGAAGTTTTACTTGCCATTTGATTGCCCAACTGCATATTTGGATTCTGACCTAGGGAATTCAGATGCGACATCTGATTTGTAGCAATCATTAGAGATGATCTTTGCATCTGAGGATGTTGCTGCTGCATCAGCGACTGTTGATTTTGTATCTGTTGCTGCTGTAGCAAAGATGGTACCGTATCAGACTGTTGAGACCTTGATGGCATTGAAACACCTGATACGAGTCCTTGAGAGATTTGCAATCCCTGAGCATTCCCAGGAGGGAGCATTCTCGTGCCTTGTAAATTATGTGAAGGGTTTAATGAAGCACCACCACTGTTAGATGGCTTTGCAATATCATTTGATGGCTGACCAGAAACTCCATCAGAATACTGCTGCATTTCAGTTGTGGCGTTGTTAGAATGAACTCCTGGAACATTAGGCTGACCGCTAGAGGCATGTATCATGGGAACAGGTTTTGGTTGGACATGTTCTTCCACAAGATAACCTTCACGTATCATCTGCATAACCAGATCATATTAAAAAGACGAAGCATTTGGTAGAGAGAGGTTGCTGATAATTGGTTTCGTGGAATATAACACCAACTTACCAGTGAACAAAACTGTGCTGCAAGCAGGTCTGCAGTATGCTGTTACAACATCAGATGCACACGTTAATAACACCAGTACTAGTAAGTGTTTGACTCCCTATTCTCCTAAGCAGGGAAACAAAAAGCTGATGTCATGAAATACATATTACTTATATTAAGAAGCACAAGCAAAATTTCGGAATGGTAGGCCAGATACATAGTCTACTGAAAGAAATACTTGAGAAAAAACAAAAGGTGGCATACTTGAAAACCAGGTTCAGATCATTATTTAACAGGCAAAAACACCAGAGAGTATATGCTCTAAGAGACACTCAGTGCATACTGCACACGTGMCACGACTAGACATATCATTATATACACAAATTTCATATTTCTGACACTTAACTATTATGGATGATACATGCAGTAAAAAGATGGGGCAGAAAGACTTGAAAATATAAGGGAAATAACACCAGAAACTCACCGTAGTGGGCAGGGTAGGAAGGTAATCTTCTACAGCCCAGTAGTGAGCATCCTCAATTTCTCCAATATGCATTGCCACAGTACCATCATTTTGCTTCTCTGACATGATCAATCTTGTCCGTGATTTGGGAACAATTGAAAAGCTATTTCCTGACAGACATTATTAAGCAAACGAAGAAAGATCAGCCAGATAGAACCAACATTAAAATGAAGCAGTCAAGTGACAACAAACCTTGGATTATACGTTCTGTCTGCACAAAATTCAAGACCCTGGTCTTACAAACATTGATGCTGCCACCTACAAGGGACTTTGACAATGGCATTTTGCATGTATCRTCCTTATAATTTTCATTGCTTGAATCAGCCGAGAGCTGATGTAGCAACTCTTGAGCACGAAAAGCATTTGATTTTCTTATAGAGAAATCATCCACCTTRTTCTTTTTGCAGTTAAGCTGGAATCTGAAACAATAACAGAAGAAATCAATATTCGTCCTTTAATATGACTTCAAAAATCTCCAAATAACTTGAGATTTATACAGCAAGATGTCTTCAAGGCTATTCTATTTGTTAAGTTTGAAGATAAGTGTGTCATTATCCTTGAATAGTCAATGGAAGCAAAGGAAAGCAACATAAGTTGCTCCCTATTTGAACCGCATTACGCATATGTTAACAATTTAAAGCTAATTGCGACTTGAACAAACAGTTATCTACAAACATGGCAATATTAGGTCTGTAATGCTAGGTAACTCTGAGTTATGCATTTAAGCATGATACTATTTCCAGGTCAGTAAATCACATTTTGCAAGTCCTCTAGTTCAGTTTTAAACCATGGAATAGAAATATGTCAAATACAATCAATGAAGCTTACTTGCAGAAGTGCAACAAAATCATGAATGTTCTTAAAAGGCCAAATACAAGAAAACATAAGATCAAATAATCAAATAGTCAATTTATCAGCATCATACCTCGCTGTCACAATATCAATTTTGGAGAACCTTTCCAGAATAGTTGGATCAGCCAAAGGAGGAGTTCCAACAGGAGGACTGCTCACGTTTAGTGGAACACTTGTATTGCTGACACTAGCAGGAGAACCAACTCCATTCATAGCTGGGGTTTTGGGGAGAGAGTTAGACCTTCGTTTTGCAGCAAGTTGTGCCTGGTGCTGCCGCTGCATGGAATCATTTGCGCTTGAAGTCAAAGATGTTGCACCACCAATTGGAGGAACTGAAGTGACCACCGACCTCTCCTTTTGGGATGACACAAAGCCACTTGTAACAGCCGGTCCAACCTGGTGTCCTACTGAACCACTAGAAAATTCTCCAGATTTTGATGACAAAGGAGACTGAGGTAGACCGCCAGCAGAGACACGAGGACTTTGCACTAATTTTCTCTTCTGGTACGGATCCTCCTTTCTATTATTGTCRAGAGGCTGACCCTGACCATTCCAAGGGGACTGAGGGAAACTGGACCTCATAAGTTGTGGTATCCTTTGCTGTAGCCTGGACTGCTGGGAGTCCATATGATTTAGTTCTGAGTCCAGCATGTGCAAATCATTTTTAGTTTGCCCTAGCTCTGGCTTGTCCAATCTCTCCGAGTCAACTGGCTCTTCCTTTAAACCATATCTTATTCCTTGATTGAAGGGAATTGTCCTGGCTTCTTGGTGTAAACTACCATCAAAGATCTGCTGAGGATACTTCTGCATTCCAGTATTACAATACTGAATTCCTCGGGCAAGTAGTGTGTTCTTCCAGTGAGAATCAGGTCCATTGAAGCCTTCCATTGACCCTACATGTTGCTGTTGATTCCCATCAATACCCATAGGAGCAATCCTAGATCTCTTGTTTGAACCAGATACAGGAGATGATTGGGCTTCCTGACTGTCCCTCTTACCATGGAAAGAAAGAGGGCCAGAGTTTACATTTTCTGAATAATTGAGCATCATGTCCTGCCCAAGAGAAGCACCTGGAGCAACAGATGCCGACCTATGATCTTGTACAATTCTTGGGCTCCCAACCCCAATTTGATACTTCGACGGATGAGCCATCAAAGGTGATGATGGGCCAGAGGCATTTGAGCCAAAGCTATTAGCCCTCTGTGCAACCATACTGGTTAGACCATTATTTTGGCTGGGCATATTCTCAAGTGTAGACTGCTGGAACATGGGTCCTGCGTCTGCCAACCTTGAGCTTTCTGGCACTCTGTCTATGCACACTTTCTTTCCATGAATATTATTACTAGATGTCACTGTAACCTCTGGAACTTGCCTAAATCTTTTCCTACGCATACTACACAGGGCCAAATTTAACTGCAAGCAGAAATCAGCACAAGATAAATACAAGAAATTTCACCTAGGTGTTGAAATTGACAAAGTCAAGCCATAAAAACAGRTACCTTAGTTGGAATAGAGCTATCACTAAGTCTATCCAACTTTGGAGTTGGATCTAAGAAAAGTTTTGGCTGTAGGGCTTTTAGGATACGCGACTCCACTTCCTACAGAAGATGAAAACCAACTTAAGGTAACTTTTCCTCCRTGCGAAGCATGAGAAAGGAAGATTAAACTTACCATCAGATCACCATATGTCCAACCACTATCTGAGATTGATGGGATATCCTTCACTACATTCTCTAGAGACATTCTGAGACGTACTTTACTAATTACTGGAGAGCCGTCTACAGAAGGCATGTTAACTCCACCTTYGGAAAAGCACTTCCTGTAATCATGGACCTGTAGTAACAACATAACTAAGTTATCACCAGGCCTTATAGCCAAATAAACAAGGAAGCATATGTTAAGCAAGAAATGCATATATCATAGAAGATAAAAGCTAATGATTGCAACTAGTGGGTAAATAACCTCAAAGTCACCAATGCCAACAACCTCCAAGGTGCGCTTCCAAAGCACCTTGAAGCTTAAGCAGCTAATATGACCTATGAACCATGCAATTCCATAAACTATAGAAAGTGGAATAGCATGACCCAGTCCACAGAAAGATCGTAGAATGAAAATTAAGACTTTGCAAAGTAGCAACTCTTAAAACTGATGTTTCAAGCATCTCGTGCAATGGTTCTTCTCCATCTCCTCATTCTGCTCTCAGCCAAAGTTTCATAAGGATGTCTAAGGATGCGGAGCGTATGCTTTATTCACTATCTACATATACTTGAAGCATTTTGGACAAGATGGGACTGCCTAACGAGCATGTCAAATTATGTAAATACAATATTATCATACATCGTTAGWCATATCTATACTGATTTTATGATCTAAAAGGATTTTGTAATGCAARGTATKCAATAGAGAAGTAAAGTGTCATTGGCTTCAAACTTGAAGACTGTTTAATATGCTTAACTCAGCTGCATTAAATAAGTGGACTGCCAACATAAAAGGAATACCAGCACAAAAATATTGCATGTATTTTGTGGCTGGGGAGGGGAATGCTGTGATCACAAGATTAACCCTTGAAAATATCAGAGGGACGAGCCTCAAAAGTACATCAAGCCTTTTCTTCTTTTTCAGCCATCTCCACATTAAAGTAAAAAATAAAATATCCAAAACCAATATTTTACTTCAGATAACTTATCTCACATTTACTCACCAACCCAAAAAAAATTAAAAATAAATAAATAAATAAATAAACGTAACTTACCTCACAAACAAGCATCCCATTGATGTACTTGCATGGTATGTCATCCAGAATATCTCCAGGCAGTCGGCCAGACTCAATGGCCTTAAGATACAAATTCAAAGGAAATAAGATATAGTACAAGGAAAATCTATCATTTTCCAAAATCTTTGAACATGCAACTGTTAATCTTGAATTAAATCAGAGTTTTAARCAAATTGCATTCATCTTAGAACAGGAAGAAGAAAGGAAGATAGCTSAGAAAACCAGTCMACTTTTTGTGCGAAACAATGACAACAGGATGTAGAAGCGTGAAGTATACAAAAAAGAAAAAACAGTTCCACCTATTCCAATTTCCAATMTTCCAGGATTTCGGCCAAAATAAATAAGAGCATGATATTCATAGCTAAACCATTTATGATACTTACTGAAAAGAGAGTTTCAGAAGCTCGGTCATATGGATGTAAGAATTTTGGAACTTCAATGGAATTCTGATGCCCACATTCACCCTGACATTAAGAAAATTCTGTTATTGAAACTTAAAGAACTAGATAGAGCCCCAAAAAAAAATCTTTTTTCTTTCATTTTTCAGAGGCAATTCCGTGATTACCAGATTAAAGAAACAACTAACAAACCTCAGAGGGTTTCCCAACAGTATATCCATCCGGGAAAAGGTTGAGTGTGAAGGAAACTTCTCCATCTGTCAAAAGTTGAAGAGGAATAACTGCTATCAAGAAAGATATAACAACAATTTATTGAGGAGACATTTTTACTTACCACAGAATCCAGTAGCATCCTYGTCCCCTTCACTAATTTCAGCCTATAACAGAAAATAGAATATTTCAACTTATAACTACGTACAAAGTGGGAAAGAAAAAGGAACAGACACTACATGAATCATCTGGTAAAAGCAAAAAGAGTTTTGAACTAATGGCCACACATGCCCATGGTTTGAAGTTCTTTCTTGCTTCACACATATACACCACATTAAGGCGAGAAAAATTAAAAGAACTGATAAGAGTCACTCAACAAATTATCAAAGTCCATGCACTGGGCTCAGAATCATTTGAGGTTTCCTCCGACATGGTCAATGCATTCCAATCATTCGAGGTTTTCTCCAACATGGTCAATACATTCCCTGTGTCCCCCTCCGAAAGGGAAACTAACAAAGGGGACTAACTACAGGGACCAAAAGCTCAAGCCTTTTGCTACTATATCTTGTTCATTTGGTTCTCTTTTATCCGCACAGCATGGCAACCAAACAAATCCAAACTCATGGATATAGTAAAAGATCGTTGTAGAATAGCCATTTGTTTGTAWAACTCTTCCAATCGTTCACACCACTCAAAAAACGAACTAATAAGCTCAAAACCTTCTTCATCAAGCATCAATCAAAATTCAAAACTCAGCGCCAAGTCCCCTTCCCCTTCAGCCCCACCCCCCAAAAAAGCAAATAAAAGAAAGTTCTAGAAAAGAAAGAAATCCAAGAATAACCTGCACCGAACCAAAATGAGAATTTCACAACCACGAGAAAGTCCCAAAATCCTTTTTAAAAGGTAAAACCTTGATAAAACTATATAACCTTTTATCTTTCTGAGTCGCCAAGGTACCACAGGCAAAACCAAGCAATTTAACAATATTCTTTCTACTTAGACCAGTAACGTTTACAGAMTACAGATTAATGAACCACCCAAAAACTCTGTTAATTCCAAAATGAACATGTATAGATCTAAAAAGAAATACCGTGGGCTTTCGAGTAGAAGCGGAACCGGATTCAACATTCCCACGTAGTCGTTGGCTTTCTTTAGAAGCGTCTACGGCGATATCATCTTCTTCATCTTTGGTTTCAGACAGCAGAAGCGGCTTGGGTTGAAATCTCCTACCGGTCTTTGAGACCTTAAACGAAATCCCCATTCTGAATTTGCCAGAATTACMMGTGAGGAAAASGAAAARTTTAAGCTCGATTCGATGATCTTAAATTTATTCGGATCTTTTACACCGTGTAAGCATTTGAGGTAAAATCATCGAATTAGATATATAATATACATATGTTATACAAAACTCAGGAAGTAATCAACAGAGATTTATGAGTAAAGAGGAAGCAGGGGAAAGTTTTGATTATGGTCTGCACTGTGAGACTGGTAAGAATAGAATAGGGGCGTATAAATAGAATTGGGCCAACTCCGTTCGGGCACAACCTATAAGGCCGCCTGGCTGCCGGGCCAGCCTACCCGCACTTTCTACGTCATTTACGTTTTCTTTTTTTCTCCACAAAGATATCCTTCCTGTTCCGCTTCCAAATATATGCAAATGGTTAAAAAATTATTTATCACTTTAGTTAAAGGCCGAATTTGAATATTTTAAGACGTTCATTATCTATTTTCTCATATTAAGTCTTTATTATTTTGAATAAAGATGGATTCAAATATTTTAATACATCTCGATTACGTATATTTTAACTTATTAACGATTTATAAATTATACATAATTTAATAATAYGTATAACTTGAATAATAAAAAATCTAAATACATTTCAATACACATTTCTTTCATATATTATGATGAATGTATAACAAAGTTTTTAATACTTCCGCTGTACATGCTCTCATATATCATATATAATTAACTTCCAAYTCAACTAATCAGAGGCAKGAGTGGTATGACCAGAAAATGTATAGCATGAAGGGTACATCTAAATTTAAGTACTGATTTCAAATCACGCCAAGAACTTTAACAAAATTTCACTCYAATAAAGAATCATTTATATATTTGTCTATATCCATAATATCCACAGGGAATGTTCTTTGCAATGCCCCAGAAGTGACTATATTCCACGAATATAAAATTTTCACGACATTCCTGTAATAATATGTATCTAAATAGAAACGTAAATGAACTGATTGTGAATAAATTGAACCCTGTGATCTTTGAATACTTGGAAGAATTAAAGAAAATTATGAAATTATGTAAAATTGGTGTCACTTCTGTCATACAAACACACAAAATATATTTATTCCATCCTAACATGAAGAAGTTTCACGATTATATGGTACAATAACTGTTAGTATAACCTATAGATGCATAGGACGAGAATGTCTACAATTTTAACACAACTGAGATTCTACGACTCTATGGTATTGTGCCATTTCAGGGACATCAAATAGATGCATGTAGACAGCAAGATGGCAAATATTTTCTTGGGTGGCTCAGAAGATCCATTTGAGTTGCCAAACTAATCAAAAGCTCGAAGCTCTTCCCCGTATGCCATTTTGTGAAGCGTGTATTCTCTCTCGAATAACAAAAACTCCTGCAGAAAGAAGCAAAATTTTAATTGAGCTAGCTGGGGTTTGTTATTTGGTACGAGGTAGTAATGAAAAGACAACGAGTGACCAGTGAAAGCAAAATATTTCCAAATGATAAATGATCGTTCAATATATACGGCTCTCTAGAAAACGGTCCTTGATTTCTATGAACACATGAATCTTGGTTAAGGGTTTTATGGCACCACCGGGTACACCAGAGCCTAGGGTTCGAAACATGGGAGAACCCAGAGATGTAAAAACCTACAGTTTCTAGCCTTCTTATTGTTTAAGTAAACCCTAGTTATTTTAAAGTGAGACATAATATCTTTCGGCTATAATAATGCTAAAACTAGATGAAACAATCAAGAGTCCAAGAAACTACTGAAAAAGGGAGCAGATGAGATAAATGATAGCATCAAAGTGCGAGTGGTAGAAGTCATGAATCAAACCCCAAATTAATAATTAACTCTCAGTTCCATSGCTGAAAAGAAACAGAAACAAACAAGAACGAGGAATCTTTCTCACCTGCATCTGCTTCTGACTGAACAAATGAAGAAATCCAGTTTCCGGACACGAGACTAGTTCAATTAAGTCATCATGGCTTTCAGGTGGATTGCCAGACTCCACAAGCGAAACAGAAACCTAAAAATGTAAAAGAGGACAACTCAAATCCAAAGTAGGAAGTGTTAAGGTGGGTGAGTTGGGGAGTCGAAGAACTCGTGTTGAGGACCTCGTGATACTTATTCTGAAGAATATGCATACCTGCATACACCGAAGAGCAACTTCCGGGATACAACATCTTCGACAAAGGCCACGCACTATATAAGTTGCTGGATCTTCCAGAGAACCATCGCTGCTCGAATACCAAGCATCTAACCTAGAGATCTCCATTGTCACTCCAGCTTGGAACCTGACAAGCTCACCTACAATAGATGATTCAGTGAGAAAAAAGAATTTTACCAAAAACAACAGAATAATTGCCAGCACAGCAGCAAGTACCTTGTTCCATTAATATGCAGAAGATTTCTCAAGTAGTCGAACTTTGATTGTTTGTACGCATGCACATGGGGTAGAGACAGAGAAAGAGGTATTGTGTTGGTTTAAGGGAGCAAGATGGTTAAAGAGTTTTGCAAGAGGGTCACATATGAGGTTATGGAACTTCGGGCTTCTTCAAGCCCAATAGATTTGAACTTCTTGGGCTGGGATCCAAATCTACACTAACAGCACATTTACTTTTACCAAATGTTTTACAAATTGAACTCATCTATTACTGCAGACAACTGACACTGTACACATTTTAGTTTTCTGCAAAACTAAGCCATGATGATGTATACAATAGAAAATATTACCTGATTTCACAGACATAAAAAAAGCCAAGGTAGATAGATATATTTCGGACACTGCATGCTTAGAATGTCAAAAGCATGTATTTGTACTGGAGAAAGAACTGAATCTAAGGTTTAATGCAAGGTACAGCAATCACATAGACCAAAAGCTAGATTCGGAACACTCAACAAATCCCTCTATGCCATAGCCGATGAATTGCAGCACAGACATATAAGTACCTCGAGAAAAGGGGGGGGGGGGGGGAAGATAACCAACAACCCCAAACTGTACAGATACTGCAAGATTACCTTTGAAGCCAGCAGCAAGCACAGTAGCAAGAACACCACCATCATTGAGATCGTGTGAACCAAGACCATCCCCTTCTATAGCCAAACAGCGAAGTACCACCTCAATGCAGTAGTTATCCCTTGGTGATACATTTACCTGAACGTGGAAAGAATATCTTCACATATCAAAGACAAAAGAGACTATGTAATAAAGCAGACAGCGAAAAACTAGTGACGAGAATATCTTCGTATATCTCGGTTCACAGTGTTAACTCCTTCTCCAAGGTGCTTTTCATTATTATCATAGAGAGAGAATCCATTATCTCAACTCATTCAAAAACTTTAGCATGACAGAAGTCACAACAGCCATGCTAGTCCAACTTATGATTTAAACCACTTAACTTCATCGGAACAAATCGAAAATTCTAGATCAATTACAAAATAACTTAATTATTCAACTCATGACCAAGTAATTCTTTGCAACATGGAGAAGAACGAGTCAGAATTATCTGGAAATTAAGGTGTCCTCAGTGAACAATTAATAAAATTTTCACTATTTCCTTGGTCATTTGCTTGGGAAGCAGGAGCAAACATACCATAAGTTGACGATTCACTACTACTTCCTCGGCCACTGAAGAATACAAAGCACTCGTTAAGGTTGTACACAAGGTTGCATCTGGAGCCATCCATTCACCAGAAGGTAAACAGAGCATTGCAGTGGCATGCAATTCAAGGAACACAGATTCCGCGGGTTCATAGACACGATCTTGAGTTGGAACCAACCATGGCACTTCCTTTCCTATTTGCATGGAAAATAGAAAAGCATCTTATTACTCCTAATGAAAATAGATGTCACCCAAAAGCAATATGCTAACCATAGGGTCAGCAATGAAAAATTGGCAACTAAAGAAACAAAATGTAGCATGTCCACATGARTATCAATATGCGAGTTCAATCGTGAACAGTTTTCATCATATAACTCACTTTGCAACAATAATAGTGATGAAGTTAATGTTTCTCTGGCTGCTGCTGCTGCCCTTTCCTTCTCTTCCAATGAAAGTTCATGGTGGGGAACTTCAGCATTCTCTAGCTCAATTTTTAGCCAGTTCCGATATGTTGCATCACAAGAGTAGTACTCGCTCTGATTGATAGCAAATAAATGAAAAAATAATAAATGAACAGCATTAGCCATWCTTAATTCACAATAGCAGAAAACTATAGAGCTCAGCCAACTTACCCAATCCTGGAACTCTCTCAAATTCTCYGAGACATCATGATCCTCCGTAGAAAGAAGAGTTTCTGTTGGCWGCTTCAATGGCTCAGCAAGTAAGCTCAGCAATGTGTGAGCCCCAATGGGCATCGCTGGAACCCTCCACATTGAAATGAGAGCAAACTCCCGGAACAAGACATTGCTATTAACAAGACAAATATTAAGTAGATTAAGTTTATTGAAGAAAGAAAGAAAGAGAGAGAGAAACAGAGAGAGAGAGAGAGAGAGAGAGAGCCATACAATAATTGGGAAGTCTAAGGATTCAAACAGCGAAGAATAAAGCCTCTTCAGAATCATTAGTGCCCAAAACAACCCCAAAAGTTTGTGTGAGAGTGTGTATTTGTGTGTGAGAGAGAGCAGAATAAATGCACAGCTAAAAATCCAATCAATTTAAAAATTAATTGATTTAATTATTTATTTAAATATGCTTTTTTATTTATTATTTACAAATTAAAAAATCATTTTAATATTCATTTTATTTTAAAAAGAAAAAGGAGGAAAAAGTTCACTAATTCAGATAGAAACCATGACGTCATACTTTCTGGTGAAAAGCTATTAGCTAACCTATAAGGAAGATAAGGGCAAGCAATAAGTATTYACCTATGCATCAATGCCCGGAGACGTAGTTTGGCACTAACAACTTCAGCATCTTTGATTGTGGATGGAGGTGTAAAGCAAAGCCATTGAATTACCATAGCCTTTTGAAGAGACTGCAAGCGGTGTTGCTCTGCAACATCAAATGATTCATCATTTTTTGCCATCCTAATTTCTCGAGATCTTGACAAAACCCTGTTTTCAGAAATTATAAGCAAATAAAGCAGCTGTATTTTGCAAACAAACAGTGATGATGCTTTCATCTGATTGCAAATTATGAAAATAATTTGAGGTACCTCTCAATGATTTCTTCAAAACTGCCTTTGGAATCATCTCCAGGTGAAAAGGGCAAATACTCAATCGCAGAAAGGAAGATCTTATATCTGACATGCACGCTATTCATAATGCGGAAGAAAAAAGAAAATAAGAGTAACAAAATTAGAAACTCAGTAAACACAAAGGTTAACCATCCAATGATCCAAAAGCCCTGTTAATTAAGAAAATAGTAGATAATAGTCAGACCTGCTATTCAGCCGTAGCTCCATCATATGCAGAAAGAGGTCAATGCAACGATGACGKGCAAGCTGAGAAGCATAAATACCAACTAATTCTTCATGTTGCTTCGTAAATAAGAACATAGCATACCTGAAACAGCAAAAATGTTTGTCCACCAACAGATGCTAAAAGAAACTCAGAGAAAAGATCCCAAATTACATGTGGTCAACAGGAATTGTTACAAACATGAGAAGTTTAAACAGATTGCATATGAATGAATCAGTGAATAGAAGTGAAATATGTATTGATTCGCATTCAGATAATATTAATCCCCTAACATGTATCCTATAGTTTATATTCACAAATAACTTTTTTCCTCTACAGGTAATTAAGCCATATAGCTGTAGTAGGWTAAAAAGGGATATCTTCATTTCAATCTTTAACTCAACTCAAGCCTTGTCGAACACTCTACGAGGTCGGCAACATTATTTCTTCYCTCAATCTAGAACTATCTAGAGCCACATTTTACATTAAGCCAAGAATTTTTAGTCACTTTGTCTCACTGGATGAGTAAAATTTTCATTCTCCATATACTTCATTAATCGGTGATTTAAAGTACATGTCTAACTCTCAACAAAATGAGCGAATACTTCCTAAATAAAACTATGCTATTTCCTGCACATATTCTGAGAGAAGTGTATACGTAGGAAAGGAATCAATGAACTAAGCACAAGCAGAAATTTAATGCATATAGATGAAATTCGTCTGACATGTGAAGAATGAGATCGCCAACTGTCATAATCTTCTCTCTGAAAGTATCCTTCATTTGATCTTCAAGCAAATATCTAAGCACAAGCACTAAATGAGCCCCAAAACGCATCATCTGGGGATCACCATGAGGCCTGCAAAGAGCAAGATATATGCTCAGTTAAAAGATACAGCCAATTACATTCCTGACCATGCCCTAAAATTGTTCTTTATACAAAGAGAAGGATGAAAAACTTAAAAGAGTTTATTCCATAGAACTTCATGTTTAGTTTGAAATGAAATCCTATGAGACATAAAAGATCAACAACCAGCAAGGATTGCTTAAAGAACATGTGCAGGTGAAACTACCAGTTAAGTTTTTGACAGCTCAGATTTGTTGACAAAGAAAAAGMAAATAGGTTCATCAGAGAGAGTACGCCAGTTTTGTGTAGACAACAAACTGACAAGTAGCATACTTTACCTGAAGTTATTTTTKTCATCTTCTAAAGGTGATATCCATGACCAAATGAGATCAAGCACACATGGTATGTCTCCTAACATAAGATTCATCTGTTAAGAAGCTCTGGTTAGTGACAGAAGACGGACACGGAACCAAGGGGAAGAGGGCAAACTCATGTTTTCAAATGAGACTGATTCCATACAGGCAATACTCATAGACATGCATAAAAAACAAATAGAGGGAATTCATGAARTGAAACTCAGACCACAGCAAAGAAGAGAGGAATGATAGACCAATGGTGCATTATCCAGAGGAGGAGAAGAAAAGATACTCTATGTACTGAAAAAGAAGTRCACATGCAGAGTTCACTGAATCTGGCAAGGATCTGATTCTTGTTGGAAAACAATGACTTCCACGTTAAAAAGAAATGCTAACCACAATAGGTTTGATGATATTACATGGTAATACTGAGTCCTTGTCAAGGGAAGCCCTTTTTCAAAGATTTCAGATCATTTGCTTCTAAGTTTTGCATCTTTTACAAAGCCAAAAATSACCTCTGAGAAAGATCATTACCTGAATTTGCCTTTGCTGCTCTTTGCAAGCTCGACTCACAGATTCATGCACGGTTTCGCTGATTCATAATCACCATTAAAAGAATTACATAATAAAGAAATCCAATGAAATTACTCAAACAAAAAGTCAATATATTTTCACCTTGAATGGAGTTTCTGAAGAAGTGCAGGAAGGTGCCTAGGTTGCTGGTGTAGAATTTGAAGGGGCCAATTATCTGGTCCTAGTATTTGCTCACTACTTCTATTACCTTGTTCCACAGCATTCTCAATTGCCTCTTCATAACTTTTAAACTGATCCATTCCACCTGGTTGCCGGTGTGCTAATTCCATATCAACCTGGACATCAAGCCATGATTTGGCCATTGCCCAGCAAGCAGACTGCAGAAAGAAAGTAAAAGATAATCTTTTCTATCTTAAACGTTCTCTAAGCTTTCGTCTCTTAATTGTTAAACCAACAMAAAATAAAATAAAATAAAAAATAATAATTATCAAGAACTTAGATAGTTTAGACTCTCTAAGCACGTTCAAATGGATGGTCCAGGATAATGAAGCATGCATAAGGTAAGATACACAGGATACAATATTTTGAAGGAGTAATCAATTGATAAGTCAAACAACTGTTGACATGCATGCAATCAAACACAATGCAAATTAAGTTTTGAAACCAATCTCATTTGCTACAAATATTTGTGGAAAAGAAAATATAATTTGATTTAAAATTGAAAAGAATTTATAGAACAATTTATGTTCATACAAAAATGTGACAGAAAGTTTTCCCGAGAGGAGTGCATGATTAGAAGAATAGAAGAGATACCTCCCAGTCTGTACAAATTGGAAGAATGCGCTTTAAATTACTACATTGGGATGCATAAACTGCAGTTTCATATTTCCCACCATCTTGCTCTGCAATTTGCTTCAGTATAGCAACAGGAAAGGAAAACAACCAATCATGAGAATACAACAGCAATCAATCGAATGGAAAACAACAYCATGACTAGTGAAGCATGACATCAGAGCAACTTATAGATTACAATGAAGTTTATAGGAACTCAAGAGTGAATGCAATAGGATATGTTAATTAAAATAAGTTTGTTGACCCCTAAAAGAGAGAAGACCAAGAGATGGAGTTCATAAAATAAGATGGAAGAMAATAGTAGGATTTAAACGCGTATATGACTTCCTGATGGAGAAGAACAAGAAAGCTTTTCAATTTAATTGCTCTTTGCATACCTCTGATGCACAATAGGAAGCCCACTTCCAGAGACGCCACTGATGACCTATGCCACTCTCTAATTCAATAGCCTGCAGGCTTCTGTTCTTGCCATTCTTAATTAAGGCTTCAGTGGATGGGAAAAGGTCGAGTCCTCCGAATGGACATAGAGTTGCAGACCTCCAAGGCTGTGAAGCAGAGGAATCCCTCGTTTTTCTGATCTTATGGATCACGGGAGACGAGAAAACAATAAACTATATTGATAAGAGAGCGAATTACCTGTCCAGCAGAACGGCATAGGTAGCATGCCTCCTCTGATCTTCCTGCCCTCAACAAAATCCAAACATCTTCCAGAAGAGATTCATCTTGTTTCTGTCCATTTAAATTATGTTGGTTCTAATTATATACGTCTATGCATTCAAACAACAGAAGACAGCAACTACATGAAAGATATATAAACAAAATGKCTTCTCATATGTAGTGCCATATGACACAAGGTAGTTCGTCCTTTAGAAATCTGTTTTACCGAGTTCATCATAAACAGCACTAGTCCTATGCACGAAACGTGCACATGCAGTGTCTGATAACTACTAGAGCCAAACTTGAGAAAGTACAAATACAGGAAAATCACCATGATAGGACATTGCAAGAATGTTTTAAAAACACAATAAAAAATTCAATGCAGCTCACATATCTTATTACAGACACTGAAAATATTGTTTAACATCCACTGACTTTCACATCATTGTAACTCCAAGCGACCACAAGGCAGAGCATTCATTCTTAGTAGCTAATAGTGAGTTGAGCCATAAAGCAAGTGATATTGTTTGAAAGAGAGTACTTTGTCATCAGCTAGCTGCTGAGCGTGTTCACGTGTTGGAGCATCAAAATCTAAGTGATGCACTGTCTTTGGATTTGAGGTGCCCTTTTTTAGTAATCGTTGAGTATGATGCCAAATTCCAGATTTAGGGAGATAGGTACCAACATGAGAACCCCGAACCTGCAAAGCAATAAACAAGATTGACAAACAATAGCAGACAAACAGAATCAATATATGGGCACTTGAAAATGCAAAAGAAATTGTCAAATTACCATGGAACAACCAACATAAATATAAAGCTAAATATTTTCAAGTAACAAATAAATACAGGGGTTTGGCAAAGTTCTCTTGTTCAAAATTTACTCAGACATGGAGAACAAGAGAATGGGAGGAGGGGGGGGAGGGGGAGGGGGAGGGGGAGAGAGAGAGAGAGAGAGAGAGAGAGAGAGAGAGAGAGAGAGAGATGATATGAAGTTGACACAACTAAACGAGACTAAACGAATTAGCACAATTCATCAAATGTCCTCCCCCAAAATTTACTAATTAGTAAACATATTGTCTCGTCTTCTTTTCCCCCCACTTCTTTTTGGTTAAAAAAGAGGAGGAAAAGGTGCAACTAGTGCACCATCCCTGGGGTTGATCTTTTAGGACTTCTACCACATTGTCGAATGTCAAATTTGAGCCAAAGCTACTGATTACTATGCTAACCAATCACTGCAAAGTGCTAGAGACCAATACCTATCGGTTCAATGCCAGGTTAGCACACAACTATTGCAAGTGGGTTTGAACTCGTGGCTAAAGGAAGTGGAATATTAGCCTCATACCACCAGGTTACCATCTCGGTTGTAAGTAGAAAGCAAACTCAACCATTACTTACGTCCTTCAAATCCTCATACTAGATCAACTTCATATATTTACCAAAAACATCAACCAATCTGAAAGGTAGATTCAACTCAAATTACCCGCTCTTAAGTTGGTATTAGCTTTCTCTAATTTCCGAAGGTGACTCCTACAACACAATTCCAAGTAGAGATAAACAATTTCCAACTGATTACCTTGTTATCCAAATCAAGGGCCTTAGATGCTAATCCCTCAAGCCACTGAACAATCCGCAGGCATAATTGTGCTGTATGGTTCATTGCAACAAATTGGCAAGCCTCCAAATGTGAAGTGGCAGGGAACTGTTATGAAGTGAGGATAAAATTAATATTAGAATATGAATAGCATCTCAAAACAGGAAAAAYATTGATAGATATTTAATCAGGAAAAGATGTAGCACCAGGATTAGATCTCCGGGGATCTCTTCACTTCCTGCAAGCATGGAAAGAAAAACTTTACAACAACAAATATAACAAAAGAGTTGAACCGAAAGACAACACACTGCCGTGTCCCCTAACTCTTCAACTGAACTGGCGATTGTCGATAGTGACACAACTGCAGGAATATATGAGAGTACTAATGGGCATCCAAAATATTCTGTACAAAGACTAAATTCACTACCAAACATGCACAAATGAAATCCCACTTCATAAAGAAAAGAGGAGTATTTGAAGGAAGTGGGAATGTCCTACTTAGGATATCTAGGTATTAGACAAAGAAGCACTTTTCAAAGATTCAGGGTAATATGTTTGGCAAATATTGTAGTATACATAATATCAGAAAGGTCAAAAACTTATTTCCTTTTCCATATAGATACCACAGAAGAGACCAGGAAGCAGCTTCATCCAGCAACACCCGAGCTTTTTGCCTCATCAGTTTGTCCTCAACAATTCTATGCCTCTCGTTTGATCCATATCTAGAGGAGAAGCAATAAACATGTCATTAAATTACACAATAAGAATTTCACAATCATAAARTTCTTGCAAAGCATYTCTTGCAAGTGTCTAGGAACTTCGGATTGGAAGAACAACTAACAAGAGGATGGAGTAGACATGAACATTTTAAATCTATTTAGAGACTTCTATCAATGGTTTCAAATTTGTACTATGTTCCATTAATGCATTATAACTTAAGAGAGTTCTTTATTGCAGGGGTTTGACAATTTCCTTATCTGTATAAAGTCCAGTTACACAACTAGCATCTAGGCCAATTACCCACGGATGTCTACAAGATTCACCTTCCAACTCATGTGATATGACATTTTTCATATCTCTAAACCATAGATGATGACGTGCTAAACAAAAGCTGAAAGTATAGAAACAAGAAAACAAGATAGAACAACCAAAGAGAGTTTTAAGGCTCATCCAGGCTCCAGCTGGTTACACTGTCTAATGATCAAAGAATGCTTTCAAACTGAAATTCTGGAATTAATAGCATAAATGAAGCTTTCAGACCATATTTATAAATTTGGCGATTTAAACCCTTTAAACATTGAGATGGATCGAAATTGGTCAAAAAAAGAAGCATGATATTCAGAGGTAGAAGATATATTTTGTATATTCCCACAAAAACAACCAGTCAAGATAAACTTTCTTCGAAGTAAGCAACAAACCTAATGGACTCTGAAACATTACGGCATGCATTCTCAAATCGCAATATCAGATCTGGAATAGGCATCAATCCTGCAAAATATCATTAGCCAAATTGTAAGAAACCAACTCAGGATTTTCCTATTATTTTAACCTAAAGAATACAGACTACAATATTGGCGTGATTGCACAAATGAATGCAAAGATACAAAAGAGTACAACAGGAAATGCAGGAGAGACGAAATGATAAAGTTTCAAGCAACTAATTACCTCCTCGTTCCTCACTTATTTTTCTAGCTTAAATTAGCAAACATCATTATCAAACTAACAACATCAATTCCCCAATCCATGCCAAGACTGCAAAAACACCACAAAAATATTGTTGGAAGAATGAACTAGCTTTCTGAAAATTCCAGAAATGGACAACCCAGCATCCAACAAATAAACGACTTCATCTTACTTGGTTTTACCTTTTCATCAAATGTGCATAAAATTTATATTTTGAGGCATGTTGCTGGTGCTACCCCCTCAGACAAAAAGCCCTGCCATATCTTCTAAATTAGTTTATTTGTTCTATCATCTAACAAATTTATTACTAGCAGTTTACAATCCAGCCACCAACATCTCTATGTTTGAGACATGCAACTTTAAGCAGTTCTTCCTAGTCCCACCTGGCTGATGATAACATTAATTGATTTGTTAGAACCCATCGGGAAAAGTACAAGAGAAAAGCAATTGCAAAAGTCAGTATCAGAGACCCCAAGAAAAAATCCRATGTTCGATTTGCGATTTGACAGGCTGGTGAACTTCATCCTTAGCATAAAGCAAAGCAACAAGAGACTAAAGAAAGATATATCAAGCACCTTGAAGAGCAGAATCCAGCAGAGAAGCAAACAAAGAAAATGTTGTGTCTCCGCTATCTTGTAGGACATCCTCTTCCTGCTTGCAAATTTTCAAAGAATGAATTCCACCTCKATAGACTAGTTCGTCACCAAAATCTGCCTCAGATGCTCCATGACTGTAAATTGACGATCGCCTCTTTGAAGCAGTTTGTGTCTTAGAATGTGTTCCGTGATCGGTCTCAAGGCTCTCAACCTCTTGTTTAATATCTTCAAGAAAAAGTGCAGCATTTGACCTGATTTCACTGAGCCTAGAAGGTGTGCTTTCATGTTGGGGAGATAGGCTTGAAGCTGAATGCCTTTTCCTGCATGCAGTACCCTAGTCTTGTGGCATCATAGGCAGTACAATGTATTTGATTCTTGTAGAGTSTTCCACAGATTCCACAACCATAATAAATTCATGTAAAAGTACAAGGGAATAATCCCAGCTAGACCCAATATCTTATGTAAGAGAAGATAAGTTGTTCCAAGAGCATCGCCATAGAGACTCTATACATCTGTTTCCATCTCCCAAATCACACATCCAATGCACATCGCCATTCAAAAGGAGTCGATGCAGCCCGTAATAAAGTTCACCCAAGGGAGGTACCCAATGATGCATTACACTTCTTTCGGCTTAATTTTCATAAAATTTCGTGTGAAACGTAAGTGAAGCTAAATCCATAAAAATAACTCGCCAGAAATTTTGTTTGCAATTGGCTTATTTTTGTAAGCCTTACTATTTGGTGAATAGACCATCTAAAATTCAAATTTGTATCTACATGAACGACAAACTTCTAAAATTTCACTTATTGTTCAATGACTTCTCCCCAGCCTAATCGAAGTAAAAGAGACAGCTGTGCGTACAAATTAATGAAATATAGTAAGAGGCAGGGTAAAGACAGCAGTGAAATTCATACCCGTAGCGACGATAGCGCTCTCGAGTGCTGAGATCTTCGGGGTCATAATAGTTCGGAGGAGTCTCCATATCAACGTCCTCCATTTTTTAATACCGGAGATTTTGTAAGTTCGAAGTCTCCCTGAAAGATCCGAAGCAGTGAGTTGCAAAGGAGCTTAAACCCTAGAGAGCGTTTGAGCGCGGGAACGCTGCAAGGAGTTTCTACTATTATTTTATTTATTTATTAAATAAATCCATCAATTTCTTCTATAAAAATTATATATCTGTAACTGGCCATATCCTCTTGGAACCTTTTTCCCATTTTTCCTTTCGTAAGAAACCGTATAATATACACATTATAAATTCATCTTGTCGAACAATGGAATATTTGATTAACTCTATTTTTCGAGTTAAATTTAGACATTGTAAGATTTTGTGTGTTTTTATTGGTGAAAACCCACATCTTTCCGGATCCACTTAAACTGGAATAACCCTTGGTCTATTTGTATTAAAAAAGAATGGCAAGCGTGATGTTTTGTTMTTTTTGATTAATTACATTATCCTTAAAAACAATTTATTTGAAAAATAGAATCTAAAATCTATTCCGAAGCAGGCATGTATAACCTTTTAGGACAAGCTAAAACACCACGACCTCAAAGAAACCGAGAAAAACAATTGTCAAAATCCTCGAATGCCGAAACCAGAAAATGAGTGAAAATCATCACAGAAGGAGAAAATAGTGGAACTATCAACATTAATGAACACGCCAATCTTCCAGTAATAACAGCCACCCATTCCTACATAATAAATGAAACGGCATACATTCTATCTGTTGATACATATGGCAAACATGTATGGATGGATGGTAACCATYCCATCTATCTCAATCAGTATCTGAAAACCTCCAATGAAGTTTAAAACTCAAACAACTTCCTACAGCTGGATATCGAGGTTGGCGCTAGTCTTTTTGTTTCACTGGTAGTACATAAGCTGCTGCGCAGCAGCAACATTCTGAAATCCACCGTCATATATGGCCTGGCTTGCTCCAGCAGCACCCATCCCCATAGAAGTTTGTTTCAGAGCATGTTGACCCTGGGGATGCATGAGGGCATGGACGCCACCCATCTTGCTCATTGCTAGCTGCCGTTCATAAGCCAAAATGTCAGTAGCTGAAATGCCTGGCAAAGGCCCCGGTGCTGGCGGTGGAAGTGGGTTTGAGCTTGTTCCTGGTGGAGTTGGCTTGTTTCCCCATGAGCACTAAGACAATAAAATGAGATGCGGGTCAAGACAAAAGTAATAAGTAAATACTCCCACAAGAAACATAATGCAGCCTACAACAGACATGACCAAGACTAAACAAACAAACTGARAGATATGAGAAGCCAACCATAATTGGAAGAGAACCCTCAGGGCTGCTGAGAGTGAARGAGTAAAGATAGCAAAGTCTGATATTTTTATGGAAAAACTAGTTCAAACTTGTTAGAACAGGAAGACCAGATGCGAGCCTTAACCTAAGCACCACAAACAATTGAGTCTTATTTCCTATTTATAAATACTTATTTATAAAATTATTAAGATACAAAGCATGAAAAAGACACCTTAATCTGTTTGCCCCCAACAATGGACTGAGTATTTCCCATTTGAATAGCCAAAGCTGCTTCTGCATGAGTGCTGTATCTTACAAAACCAAATCCCTTGTCACGTTGGACACGAACTTCCTCAATTACTCCAGCACCAAGGGCATGGAAGTGGCGGTGAAGATCCAGTTGGGTGACCTACAAAAGAAAAGCACAATCTTATGAAGTTCCCAATAGACTCTTATAAACTGTTCGCAAAATCTTCTAAAATCCATAAACATGAGTGCAACTTTGATGCACTCGTCCAACAAGTGTACAAGTGCTCAATGAAAATCAGTCACACAAATAAAATCAAGTGTAACATTATATAATTGTGTCCTAGCTCCCAGCCTTTAAACTACAATTTTTATACTGTTATTCATTACCACAGTTTTGGGGATGATAAAATTCTGTAAAGAAATAAGATAGTCCTGTTGACTTCCTTGATCTCTGAATTCTTTATAAAGAAGGGGGCAGGAGAGACAGCTAAGTCAAAAGACCTGCAAGTGAGCATAAAATTTACCTCCACATGTGAAGTGAGGCATATTTAGGGGGAAAAAAATTGGCCTCTTAGATTATTACGAGTTCCTTATTTTCTTCTTCTTCTTTGTGTTTTTGGCAAGGAGGTAGGCGCAGAAGAGAGCAGTCGTTACCTCTGGAGCAAGATTTCCCACATACACAGTCGTATACTGTGGGTTGTTCTCAGGAGCGTCATTACTTGTTACCTCTTTCCCATCTTCTGCAAAAGTAAGAACAAGTCAACCACTACTTTCATTTGGAACATCAACAAATCCAAGACCAACAACTCTGAAAAGACACATCCTCGGAGCTACCACTTTTCCATAACCCATTCCAACAATAATATGCACAAGTAAATGACAAAATCATTTTAAACCCAAAAAAGAAACATGAACTATATACTCAGTCTAACYAACTATTGTTCTTACCTGATGAGCCAGTTGTTAGTTCCACCACACTCTTAGCATCAGAACTCTGCTTATCATCATTGGTGCCAGCACCCTTAGTAGCCCAGTTACAACGTATCTGCCTACTGCCAAGCCACTTCCCTGAAATGAAGGGACAAAAATACCCAACATGAATTCAGTCAAGTATGACAGAAACATTATAGATCCAAAACATAGCAGATTTCATGAAATAATAATAACCAAGATGCAAACAGTTTGAGGCACATTTTACAATTTAGTATGATGAAAGACGTAGTTTAAAACAAACAATTTGACATCCAGTAAGATCAACTGTATCTTACCTGTTAAATCATTGATTGCACTTTGGGCATCCTAAAGCCAACAAGAGAAGTTTTAGATTCTCAACTGAAGCCGAGTCGAACAGAAAACATAGACAAATGGTAATTGTAGAAGATGGAGTACCTGCTGATTCCGGAAAGACACAAAACCATATCCCCTTGAACGCCCAGTCTTCTGATCCCACATAACCCTTGCATCACTATGCAGTAAAATACCAGGTCAAGTCTACAAAAATATCTCCAAAGTAATACCAAAAGCATCATATCCTCATTTCAAGACACACATGGATGAACAGAGATACACGCACGCACGCACGCACGCAGAGAGAGAGAGAGAGAGAGAGAGAAGCTCACGAGCAACTGGGGTAAACAGAGAAGCATGCAAACAGCATGGCATCAGTAACCTCGGGACTAAGATCACCGACAAAAATGTTATAATGACCTAACAAGAGATACTCCAATTATCACTCTACGATGATAAATAAACAATCACAAGATGCAAACATGAAAAGATGGACGCACTTGATGTGTCCTCCCTCTGACCACTGGCATATGCCCAGTTAACTTTTATAGGCTGCCCAAACCTGCAAATTACCAAATAAGATATGCAGCAAAGATGAAAGGATGATTTAGGAGAAATGGATGCAAATTTGTTCTTTTACTTACAGTTGCCTTCCATTAAGAGACAATATAGCAAGTGCAGCAGATCTACGATCATAATAATGAATAAATCCATAAGATGACTGCAAGGAGTGGGAGAAACAGGAAGTCAATGGTATTTCACAAAGTCTATATTAAAATGAAGAATAAGAAAGATGATTCCAGCAGAGGAATTATAACACATAACCAAGGGATGACAGAAACTTCATAATGAGAATATTACCTTTTCTTTCCTAATAAGCTTACAACCTTCAACCGGACCTGTACTTGAGAAAACTTCTTGAAGTAGAGGTTCAGTAACTTGTGTGTGTATGTTGCCAACRTACCTGCATTTTCTCAAAAATAAAAAAMCTAGAAGTTTACAAGCAAAAAGAAAACAAAAAAGAACAAGAATAGATGAATCTACAAAGATTTGCCCTCAGTAATTAAATTATAAGCAAAGCAAACAGCCAGAAACAGACACAAAGATTTGCAGCCGTAATAGTTAAGATAAATCAGCTGAAATAAGGCATTTAACAACCCAATAAACTATATATATCAAAAGGTTTGTTGATCCCACAAAACCATAATTAAGGTGATGAAAAGAAACTAAAAATGTCCAAAAAAATTAAATAAAAACCCAAATGACACTCACACACTGCGGCATGTACTTGGATCAAAACCAGGAGGCAGATTTCCACTTGGGATTGGTTCAATCTGCAAAATCAAAAGAATAAAGGAAAAATAAAAATAAAGAAAAAATGTCCTATGTCTTTTGATGTCAATGGTGAACCCCAGGAAAAGATGAATGAGAAAAAAGCATCTATTCCACCAAATGCCAAATTTTAAATTTCCCTAGCAGATATAGAATTCTGAATACTTTCAATAGATGGGGGAACCAAAAAGATTCCTAGCAGATATAGAATAGAGAATATTTTCCATAGATGAAAACTCGGATCACTTTCAATCGCTAAAAGACATATGTACTAGACGCATATCTACTGAAATGTGACTGTGGTTGTACCTTTGCTATCATTTTGTGAGGGACCTTGAGCCCAGCTTATCCAAAAACTCCAACACATAATTGAACCATGAGTCAATAAAGCAATAGGAGCATATACTAGTGCTCTTCAGTCACCAACTTAGTTTCTAACTTCCAAAGAATTCGACTCCAATTTTATCCTCCCCAAAAAAACAAAATAAAAATCCTTTTTGTTCCACTCCAAAAATTTGAAAAAGAAGTAAGTAAAAGGTAAAAAGTARCTAGGTTCAAAKACAAATTTTCACGCTCAAACCATTACGCACTCTTATAATCAATGACATACCCTGATGTGGATTAAATTTAGATTTCTCTGCAAAAAGAGGACTATGCTAAACAGGAAACAGAAGATACGAGGGAAGTAACATCTAGATCATGGGAAGATACTAAATTCCAAACGACCACAATGCAGAGGCACTAATGGGTAGATTTGAAAACATGATCACAAATTAATATACGACCATGTGCAGAATATTTTGTCCAAATTCTACGCAGAAGAAATGAATTTGGTCCAAAAGGGGAATTTTCATGACTAAGACAAGGAAATTCTTAGAATTGCAGCGAATATTCCCACATTGATGGAAAATCAAACTGAAAATCACAAGCAACTATGCATATAGTAGTCAAATCTTCTCACTCACCTTCATTGAAGGAAAAAAATCCAAAAAAAAAACAGGATAACTAAACAATTAAGAAGGAACCAGCTCTCCAGTCCCGCGGTATGATTAAATGAACAAATACGTTTAATTTAATCCCTCTTAAGCATTCAGCATTTTGCCATTTCACAAWATATCCGAAATGAGAAAGTGAAATTTCAACCTCGATAAAGAAGAGAGAGTACAGCATGTAAAAAGATTCGGAGAAATGAACCTGAGGAGCAGCTAAGAGGCCAGGGTGATAGAGTGACTGTTGCTGGAGGAGCGCATGTTGCATCAACGCCTGGTGTTGCTGTTGCTTTAACCTCTGATGCTGCATTTTTTGGAAAAGATCGACGTGATCGATTGATTTTCAACGAGATTTCGAGGTTCCGATGGAAGGTAGGGTTTCGACTTTGAAGTGAGGAGAGAAGAGAAGGGCCTCGAAGAAGAAAAAAGAGGAAAAAGAAAAAAAGAAAGAAAAAGAAAAAAGACAAGAAAATTAAAGAGAGGCCTATCTAAAAGGGAGGAATTCACCTCGGCTCGGACGGATATTTATAGGACAGTTTTTACTTTTTACCGAGTCGTACACCATCACAGTAAATTTTTCTTCTTCCTTTTTCCTTTAGATTTATACAATAGAGGATTTAAAGGCGCAGATCAACATGAAATCATGAGACATTACTCTGAGCCCAAGCCCAATCTCACATTTCTTGGGCCTCTTTTCTCATCTCAAAATGAACAGGCCCTTATGCTTGCATATCCCAACCTATTTACTTATTATGGATTTAACAAAGAACATACTTGCATCCTTCGCGGTTCTGCCGAAGTTAAAGATATCACATTGGGCTAAATGCAAATATATGAGTGTCAAAACCCGCTAGAGACCAGACTAAGACCCAATTTATATTCCCAATATATKGCTGACAATTCAACAAAATAGTACACTCTGCATGGGCCAACCCGGATAGAGCGAATTACTAGATTGCCACCATTAGTTGGTACAAATACTTTTAATAAAATAAAAGGTTTTTTTAATATTTATTATTCTTTTAATTTTTTAGAGAAAAATGAAAAGACTATTTCATTTTATAAAAATTATTGTCCATTTTTAAAAATCAATAACATACTAAATTTTATCCCTCATTAATTGGTCTTGCTATTTTTGTTTCAAATTACTTGTCACTTTATAAAATCAATAACATATAAATGCTTTTTTTTTCAATTTTATCCCTTATTGATTAGTTTTATCTGACCCTATAACATTATTTCTAATGTGTTAGAGATACAATTAGTCAAACATTTAAAATTATAAAAAAGATTAGAAGAAGGTTAGAGTTATTATTTTATTTAGAATTTTATGATAATTAATATACTTAATTATATCCGAATAGACACTTATTTTAAGAGTGAAAGAATAAGTTATTTACATTTAGAGCATATAAATTTGTTTTTATCTTTAATGTGGTCCTATTTCACTTGGTGATGGGGATATAGTTCGATCGAAATTTGGGACCAATACTAGAAAAGCAAAACAAAAAACATGAGGGTTTCTAGGGGTTAATCACACAGCACCCCTCTGGGTCGTTCTCTTCTAATAATTTTGAGAATCGGCCGGGTCACTTGCAAGGCGGCTTTTATATCTTGAGTCAACTACGTCAACTAGTTTCACATGATGATTTCGCCTAACAAAATGTTAAAAAAATAGTATATAAATAGATTGATGAAGACATATGAAGATTCTGTCATGGCTGGCGGAAACTTTGAAGATTCTTTCAAGTTGGACAAATATTTTGAAAATTTATTATTAAGTCCAATGTTTTGAATGAGGTTTGTACTTCAAAATATATTAATTACATTAAATTTTAATAGCTTTGACAATATTATCCTATATAAAGGATTTTTTTAAAAATTTAAAAATAGATAATTTTAAAATCAATTATGTTTTAAACTTATAAATAAATTATTATCTACTTTCACAACCCTCTTACCTTCCGGATAAATAAAGAAAGTAGAACAAATTGGATGCCCATAATTTGGATTCCCTGAATGCSATAAGGTGAAGGGATATGTCTTATTCGCAATCTCTTGTTACCTTCGAATTTGATTTTTATATGAATGTTAAGAGTATTTCACTCAATTAATCTGACAAACATGGGTAGAGATATCCCTTGCTCCAGCAGCAAGGCTTCGTTGATTACCTTCAAGTTTGTTAAATAATGTCCATCTGAACAAAAATTACAAAAAAAATATATATTAATTCTTATATAATTTTAGACAAAAATGACGACATTATTCTTATTTAGATTTAATGTAAGTTTAAATACTTTGATTAATGTATTGATTTCTTAAAATACTTCAACATATAATAGGTTAATGATTTCTTAAAATAAAAAATAATTTGAAATAAAAAATTATCCAAATGGACAATTATTAACAAATGAGTCTTAAAAAAAATAAACACCTTGACTAGGAAACAGACTAATTGAACTGCATCAGTCTRTATTTGATATTTAATACACTATTAATGCCGAACTAAGTCGAACTAACCAGAGTTCCCATAGTAGAAGAATCTGCCTGCTTGCTACTAATTCCTATAATACATATACGTATCTCAAGATCACTGCATGTGCTTCATCCAAACCTTGGGAAGAATGCTCTGTGAGTCAAGCCAGCTATAGATTGGAGTGAACAAAGATCTCTAATAAAATGGAATCACGAGTTAAAGCCTTCAATTGTAGCTGGAGAAGGCCGAAACAAAATCAATTGAGCAAAAAATGGATCTACTAGTATATGTTAAGCCAAGAATTKAGCGTTCTGCTATAATTTCAACTCAAGTTGTTCCTCGTTCTTGGAAGAAGATGATGATGGTGCATTTTGTAATTGATGCTGATGATATGGTCCTCTGGCAACAGCCCTACATTGAAGCAAAAACATAGTATTATTAGCTTCAGTTATGAAAGAAACTTTATTGTCTATCATTCTTTCCACTTGTTTCCCAAAATGGTCAGCAGATAATCATACCTGTCTTTTCTCTTCTCAAGGAACCGATGCAGCGATGATCTTCTTGCAATTGGCAAATCTGCAGAACAAGACAATCCCGAACCATGAGCAACCAAGATAGAAGATTATTGGACAATAGTCAATCAAAATGCCACGCAGTTACCTGAAGTGTTAGCTTCAGCCTGTGGTTGTGGCCTTTCTTGTTCAGAAACAGAGGGCGGTACTCTAGAACTGGAGGCCAGGGCATCAGCTGAAGATTTTTTCTCAGCTCTTGCAGCTGCTAAATCGCTGCCCCAAGAGTTGCCTTTGCTTGCCAACTGCATTAGTTCTCTAGCTTTCTCGGCAGGAAAATCGTCAAAGACATATACTTTACCCCCATAAAATATGGTCATTTGGGATCTTTCATTAGTCTCCATTGCGTCCTCCTCCGGAACCACGGAGGCAAATTGAGGAAGGGAATCCACCGGCTTGGCCTGCTGTGTCGAAGATTGACCAATATTTCCAATGTTCCTCAGTAAGTTCATCGTTGGAATCGCTGCATTAGGCTTCCCTGAAACAAGAAAAGTGAGGGATGAAGCAATTAGTTCCCAATTAGCTTTTGCAGTTTCAGTCGCRACAAAATTTTCTCTTTCTTTTTCCAGTCACACATACATTTCCCAATTAGCTTTTGCAGTTTCAGTCGCGACAAAATTTTCTCTTTCTTTTTCCAGTCACACATACATGCTTGCTTAATCACAAGCAAAACTAGGGCGGCCAACCCTTTTTTGATCGAATTATACGAAACTAGGATTCAATTAGCTCAACAGTAGGAAGACAGACGCTCTTGCTCGCAATAATAGCCCTTGAAATTGGAGCAGGAAAAAGATAAGTGCTTCCTCAGCTAAACGAATACTTGCAAATATCGAAAAGCTAAAGATAAAAGGGGAACGCAGAAAAGGAGATCAGAAACAAGAATATTACCTGTAGCTTCCATCTTTCCACTAATTCCGACAAGATTTAGATCTTTGAGACCGCCTTTCTCCTTAACATACTGACTCAAGAGGTTGCAAGTGTGAACGAAATTTGATTTCTCCGGTGCCTTAGCAACAGGCTTTTTAAGACCAAAAGGTAGCTGAGAACTCGACATGTTTCTTGAACAAGAAAACCCCAATATTATCCTCCTCTCCTCCTCCTTCAAGTTACCAACAACGGATTAAGAAATCGCTCTACTTTAAGTAATAGCAGTACTTTGATTAAATAGCTTTCTTGAATAACCACAAAGATAACATGCAGCCAAAGAAAGCATGAATATATCGAAGACGATGGARGGAGGGACGGAGGGAAGGATGAGGCCGGGGTTTGGTCAAGTTGGCTTGTATTCAGCGTTTGTGGCGTGGACTGTGCGCGCAAGGGGAGAATAGAGGGGAATGGATCGGGTTGGCGTTTAAGCACGTGTTAATTGCTTTATGGAGRAAAAAAAAGTATAATACTGGAGAAGACTGAGAAGATTGGGAAGATGCTGGAAAGATTAGAAAAACGTCGAGACAAAGAAAAGGAAGGGAAGTGGACCCGACGTTTTTCCAAGGGTAAATGTTGAGAACGCAAGCTGAAAGCGTGAAAAGATTCAACACGACACCTGTCCGACTGAATGGCTGGACAAGACTTCAGCAAGCTACTCTTGAAAGGATGATCTCTGATAAATCTTCTTTTTCTTTTTATTTCTTTTTTGTCTCTCATCATTGATCATTTGGTTTCCTTCAATTACGAAACATGTCCCTGAGGTCCTGGCTYTGATGGTGAAAGCTAATGAAGGCACTTTCTTACTTTGAAATAGTCTTTAATTTAAGAGCCGACATTCACGTTCAAGTTGGAAAACAGGGAAGCACACCTCACTGGAATRAGGCGAATTATGGGCCAAAAGCAAAAGAAAGCAACAGTTAATTCACGTTTCTATTTGACTTTACTGCCACCTTCCTCGACTCTCCTGGTCATCCCTCCGCCCGGTCACTCTCGCTGCTCGCTAATGGTAAATCTCAGTTCCCATTCATTATTAGAGCCAAGGGAGCCTCCGGTTCTTAGCCTTGAGTCTCTTCCTTTCATGGTCCCAATTGCCGACTCTTTTACGTCTTTTTACGTTAATCTTATTTGAATGTATTAGTACGAGATAATATATTTTATACGTTATATTTTTTTATATTAATATATAATTTATGTCAAGTGATACTTTAAATATGTAATTAAAAATTAAAAGAAAATAAAAATATATCCTGTCATTTAATTAATGTAATTATATTTATTACGAATTTTTAAAATTTTTTGTGTTAACGGTTATTATTCAGTTATTATTTATAAAAAAATTTGGGAATTTATAATATCCTTAAACTCTAATATAAATTTTTTTTTTGCACTTACTATTAATTGTATATATATCTCCAATAAAATATAAAAAAATTATTAAATTAATTTATTTCTTTCTTTATTTATTTTCTATTGTACAAATTCATTAGTTATATGAATATGTACAATGTGAACATAATTTGGGTTCTAATGCTAACTAATTTTATCCAGGCAAAGTCAACAGAATTCAAAAGTCCTATTTACAAAGAGATAATGGAGGCATAATGATTCAGCTGTTGTATTTCATAGTTGTGGTTATACATTCATAGTATAGATAAAACAATTTATCTATTTAAGAAGATCGTTAGTTAATTTTTGTTGAAATATAAAATATATTTTAGATAATCACTTTTTCAGTGAACTTTCATATGTTAAATTAGATAAGCCTTATTATTGATAGTTCTTTAATAGGATAAAGGGATAAAGTTGTCCAAAAAAACTTATCATTAGATTTATCATATTTTATACAGTATAGATATATTGACTCATTTTTATATCTTTTTTAATATTAAATGAGATTAAGAGTTATTTGAAATAAAAATAAAAAATAAAAGATGAAAAGATAATTAATTGATCTTGATTTTCATTCAAAATAATTGTTGATTTGAAACTTTTATTGTTTTAAATATTTGTCATTTTGAAATAAAAAATATATATTAAATGTTCTTTTTTTGTTATTGTACCCCATTGATTAGTCTTATTCAACTTTAATATATTATTCCTAATATGTTGGAGAGATACATTGRTCAAAGCATTTAAAATTATAAAAAAATTAAAGAATGTTAAAATTATCATTTTATTTAAAACTATATAAGATTCGCATTTTCTTAATATGCATAACTATATCCAGATAAACAATTATTTTAAAATGCAAGAAGTAATTTGAACAAAAGACATTCTTGTTTTTAATAATATTTGTCGGTACAGATAAGTCCAAAATGACTTATAGTATTTTGCAATGAAGGTAGTATCAAGTTTGCATGTAACTTCCATTGATAAAAGATGTCCTACCAATTACGTTTTGTTATTTGATAAAAGAGTACTCAACATTCATAGAAAGAAATAGCTTGTTGAATTTAATTCACGAGCACTTTTTACGTTTACGTTAGGTTTTGGATCTTAATTTATTGCATTCAATAAATTATATTCAATCMAACAATAAAATATAATATAGAATAAAAAATGTAAATTACCTATTTAGTAATAAATATGAAATTTAAAATTAATATTTATCATAATTTATTTTTTTCACCACGCTTTTTATTATTAAATTAAATATAATTATTTGTTGACTATCGAATTAATATCCACCTATCATCAAATTTTTCTTAATTCATAAACAACAACTTAAGCACTCATTTCACGTTGCTTCTGTATTTAATTCTTTATTGATACCTTTTACTTCTTTCTTTAATATTGCACCAAATTTGTTTGCTCCCTCAAAGGAAAAAAAAAAAAAGTAAAAAAGTTGTTTAATTTGTAATTAAGTATTTAATTTCCCAATTATTTATTCTCATATCGTATTTCTACGTAGTATCATGCAAAATTTATATTTAATCTTAAAAAAAAGACATTTTGATTATCAAAATCAACTAAAATAGAGTTGTCTATTTGTCTCGAGAATGATCATATTTATAAATATTCTTTTTATAATATTATGTTCAGATTATTTTATTTGTTGCTCATAATAAGAACTAGCTAAGGAGGTCAAATGCAGAATCCGCTCCGATGGAACGAGTTCGCTTCTTTTGTATTGAACTTGATATAAATTGGAAGATGAAGATCGATTTCCTGTACTCGGACGTGAGGCAACAAACAGGTGATTCAGAGATATTTTTTTTTTTTTTTCCTCTCTTTAACGATTGGGTCCAACGAAGTATGGAGGGGGCGATCCAATGTTGGACGCGATAATTGTGTCTTCATATGAGAGTGAAACTAAAATAAAAATATTGAAGCATTTAAATCTCTTAATGGAATATCGCATGTGCATTTCGTACATTCCGCTTTTCTCAATGTTTCAATTAAAAAAAAGAAAAATAAATAAAATCCATTTGAAAAACACCATGTGAATCCCGTGAGGAGAAATCAAAGTTTGAAGGGTGAGATTGCGCAATCACTTGGAGCCCACTCATTTTCTCCTTCTAACCAACTCTGCCAGCGGCAGGTGAGTCCATTAACGGCTAAACTTCACAGGAAGCTCAGGCTGATTCCGGCACTATTCGTCGCGCTGGACTTCCCTCTCACATTCCAAGCGCGTCCTCTTATCGAATTCACATGGCTCCCACCGAAAAAGCAAAGGTCATCATATTCCCCCACTGCTCCTCCCATTGAAGGCCGAAACAACTTCTCCGTATTGAGCCGCTGGTTCGTAATGTTCATGTTCGCACAAAGGCTTTCTCAATACCAAAACAATTATCTATACAATTTTTTATAATATCATTGCATTTAAAAAGTTTACCCAACAAAATAGAGGCAGATTCAATTCCGATTGGATAGAGTCTTGGGTTTAAGAAAGTCCAATTTATATTTGTCTTAAAAAAATATTAAATTACGTGAAATTTTTAGAAGCGATTTTCGCCTGGCCCCTTAACAGTAAAAAGCTACCCCATGAACCAGCTTTCCACGGAACAAGTCGGCCCTATCCTCCAAACCGGAGAGCTCCCATACCTTCTGAAGGGGTCCTCTTATTGTGTCAATATATTCCGGATTTACACTAAAAGGCATCGCTGTATCTTTGCATATGAATTTCCAGCACGTGCCTGTTTAATTAGTTTTATGCAAAAAAAATCTGGCATGGTATTTCTGGATTCCTATCATTCTTCTTTTAGAATAAAATAGGAAGTGTTTACTTCATCCAGCAAAATGTTGCCACGTGTTTGTGATCTTCTCACAATTATATATATCGAAATCATGTTAATTTAATTCAAAGTTTGATTAACCACCGATTTAATTGATTAAAAAATTAGATGAACTTATCCCATATGAAGAGGATTACAATAAATTTGTACCACATCTTGGGATGGTGTCTTTATCACTTTGGGCCCCTGGGGGTTGAGTGTAAGAAAAGGAAAAAAAATTGAAAAACGAATAAAACATGTAAATGGCAAATTTCTAAGACAATTTTATTTTTGAAAATAAAAATGTTTAAACTTAATTTTCGAGAACTAAAGCATGATAAATATGAACGTGTCTTTGTGAGTTCTTAAATATAAAAGATAATTTGAAACTTTTTACGAATTTGTGCATAAAAGTAATTCTACATATAATGATAAAAAATTATTTGAATGCGAATGGTTTAAGATTCATATACTAATTGGTCTATTATTTTTATATAATATTTAATGACAGAGTATTAAATTATTTTTCATGTTTAACAAATTCCAAACAAAAAAAAAAGAAAAAGAAAGATGAATTTGTGTTATCTAGATTGTTAATTTACAAAAAGATCACGTGGACTAAACTTTGGAACAAATTTTTTTTTTCAGTTTTAAATGTCATTTGTTTTATATTTTTAATTAATACATTTTTTTAATTTAAAAAGTTATTTATTTTACATTTTCAACCAAGAAATCTTACCTCAGACAAAAAAAATTTCTTCCAATCACCACTAAAAAACAAATATCTACAGTAATATTTCCATTTCATTCAAAAAATTTAAAAAGATTAACTACAATAATCGTAATATATTAATGAGATATAATTAATCGATCATAGGGATATAGCCAATCGATTATTATGATATAATTAATTGATTATTAAAATAATCATAATTACTATTCYCGTGGGGTAATCGATTGAACAATTAAAAAATAATTGAATTTATTCTTCATAAACATTTGAATAATCAATATTCAAATGCATTAATTGATTATTCGTTATTCTTTGGACCGATGTACATTTTCTCTCAGCTAAATTTTACATGATTAATTAAATAAAATCATGTTTTGTTTAAATTTGGATTATGTTAAACAGTGAATTTTTTTATGAAAAGATTTATTTCATGGTTTCTAATTCAAATGATTTCTTAACTCAATAAATTTCTTAACTTCAGAAACAAAAGTTAAGAAACAAATTTAAAATTTAAATCTTTTAATTTTTCGCCTTCCAAACTTAAGGGAAAAAAAAAAAAATCTTCTAGCCCCAAAGTCTAATCTAAATAGAGCCTAAATTGTCACACTTTTTGTTTTAAAGGTATAATCGATGCAATTATTATATTTTCAAGGAAGTGACACAATAATATATTTTGAGGACTAATTTGTCATTGCCTCAATTTCTTATATCAAGATAAGTCAAAGCTTCATGCACCGGCGACCTGTTTAAAGAATATTAAAATAGCAAATCTAGTTGGGCTGGAAGACGAAAGATAGCCCGCGAGCCCATCCAGTGGACTCTGCATAGGCTGGTCTACAAAGCAAAGCATCAAGCACCGTCATTTGAATCCATCTTCTGGGCTTCTAGAGTTGAAGTTCATCTGATTAAATGGGCTTCTTCTGCTGGATCTCTATTTCCGCTGCCCTAAACCCAACATCTGACGAGRCCCAAATATCGGGAGATATATATATTTTTTTAATTGGTTAAYAAAWTGAAAAAGAAAAATCGTAAATGTAAATGAAATCCAGGGGCTGTTATTACAGTTGCAATTTCTTACACGACTTCAGTGTAGAAAGAGGAGGACTTGACAAGCCTGGACGACGACAAAAGCGGCTTTCCATGAATTCGATGAAGAGGAAGAATGGATCTTTCTTATCAAAGCCCCATGTTTCCCTGTTCTTGGAAATTTTTTCCACTTCGCAGTTTTCCTATCATTCCTGAGAAAAACACCATGAGCACTCTGCCACAGATTTACCATAAACTGTTTTCAGCCGATGATCAAACCTGAAACTTTGTATAATCTGGTCAAGCATAATGGTCTTTGTCAACGATATTAGATCACCCTATTTCTTGTTTGTCTTCTTGATCCTTTTCCAATTGGGAAGTTCAATTACTGATTCCCAGGCCCTGTTGAAACTCAAGAAATCATTTACAAATGCACAGTCTTTCGATTCCTGGAAGCCCGAAACAGATGCCTGTGACAAGAATAACCGGTGGAAGGGTGTCGCTTGTTACCATGGTGGTGTGGGTAATCTTAATTTGGGTCGCTCTAATTTATCGGGAAGCATAGATGTTGATGCCCTGGTGCAGATCCARGGACTTCGTAGTCTTAGTTTAGTTGACAATTCTTTTTCTGGTCCAATTCCAGAATTTAATCGAATAGGTGCTTTGAAGAGCATTTACTTGACAGGAAACCACTTCTCAGGTGAAATTCCATCGGATTATTTTGTAAAAATGTCGTCTTTGAAGAAAGTATGGTTTTCAGGGAACAAATTTACAGGTGAAATTCCATCCTCATTAGCTAAGTTATCCCATCTAATTGAATTGCATCTTGAAAACAATCAGTTTTCTGGCACAATCCCAGAATTCAAACAACCAACATTGAAGTCACTTAACATCTCCAACAATAACTTGACAGGGGAAATCCCATCAAGTTTATCAAGATATAACGGGAGCTCATTTGAGGGAAACCCTGGACTTTGTGGAGACAAACTAGGCAATCCTTGTAGCAAATCGAACAATGAGTCCGATGGTCATCATCCTTTRACAAACGCCGAAAAATCCTCTATTGGATTCCTGATTGCCTCCATCGTCATTCTTGCGCTCATGTTCGTAGGGATATATGTGCTTCACCGAAGGCAGCTACGGGATATGGATGAGATGGAGAGGGAATTCGATGATCAAAGCGTTGTTGGGCCAGGGCGAGTGCCAAGTTTAAGGGATTTGACGCCAAGTTCGATAAGGGGCGGCTCATCCCGCAGAGAGGGTTTGGGTGATCTTGTTATGGTAAGTCATGAGAAAGGTCAATTTGGGTTGGCAGATTTGATGAAGGCCGCTGCTGAGGTGCTTGCAAATGGGGCACTGGGATCTGCTTACAAGGCTACCATGTCCAGTGGTTTGGAAGTAGTGGTGAAGAGAATAAGAGAGATGGATAAAATGGGAAAGGATGGGTTTGATGCTCAACTAAGACAGCTTGGAAGACTCAAACACAGGAATGTGTTGACACCACTGGCTTATCATTTCCGGAAAGATGAAAAGCTATTAGTTTATGAGTACATCCCCCATGGAAGTTTGATTTGTCTACTTCACGGTATGCCTTGTTCTTCTATTCCTAGAATAAATAATTTCTCCTATTTATGTCTATAATCAAGGCTTCGTGTTCTTGCTTCTTCAGGGGATCGAGGGCCTTCTCATGCTGAGCTCAATTGGCCTGCTCGTCTCATGATAATTCAAGGAATAGCTAGGGGGTTGGGTTATCTTCACTCTGAACTTAGGTTTTGGGACTTGCCTCATGGTGACCTCAAATCCAGCAATGTCCTTCTGGGCCCGAATTATGAGCCACTACTTGCAGATTTTGGCTATAGTTCTTTGCTCAACAGCAACCAGGCGAAACAATCACTATTTGCATACAGGTCACCAGAAGCTGTAGAATATGATCAGGTGTCTCCCAAATGTGATGTGTACAGTCTAGGGATCATCATTCTTGAGCTCCTCACAGGAAAATTTCCAGCTCAATATGTGAATAATGGTATCGGGGGGACTGATATTGTACAATGGGTGAAAACAGCAATTGCCGAGGGAAGAGAGGCTGAGGTAGTTGATCCAGAGATTGCCAGCTCTATAAATATTTCACTGAATGATGTGGAAAGACTCCTTCACATTGGTGCTGCTTGTACAGAAAGTAACCCTGAGCAGCGGCTTGATATCAGAGAAGCCATTAGTAAAATAGATGCCATACAAGTAGATCGAGGTCAGGAAGTTAGACCTTATCAAGATGAAATACACAATTAGAAGGTTATAGTGAATCCACCGGCAGAACTCGCAGCATCATTTCCAGAGACAAACCAGGCCGTGGCACAAGCAATCGCGATGCCTTTTCTTTTGATGTATCCTAGCAAGCTTTCCAGCATGACAAGAGGAGTTTCTCCAAATTTGGCTAGCTCTTGGAACTGAACCCATATATGCAGTGCAGCTTTAGCCTTCTATATCGTAATTGCATGTAAACTAGATAGTACTGCTTCCGGCAGTTGCCAAGACACCATTCTCAGCTTCTGCAGAAAGGACTCAGATGAATATTCAGGAATTAAACAGCAGAAAAGCTAGATAATGGTGATTGAATAGACATCTAACCCCTTCAACTGAAGCTTTTGTTGCTTTCCTGCAATATCTGAATAAAAAATATTCATTTTGGTTGCTCAAAAGATTCACTGGGCACCAATTAATATGATCTGCTGTACTTGCACTTGGAGACAGAGGCACCAACTGGACAAAAGATTCCTAAGATTTGCCAATTCTATTCTAATTTCTGCGTASCGGAAAAGAAAATCCGGTTTCGGAGCTTTAAATGACTCTTTTACTCTATTAGGAATTACCAGAATTATTAAAAGTATAAGTTAGCAATTATTTTCTGTACAAGCATAGTTAAGTAGTACAAGATTTGTGTACGTGCAAGCATGCACGCACGTGAAGGTCGGCCTCTATTGACAGTAGACATGTTGACTTCATTTAATTGCTCATTCACTTCTTGATTAACAATGTTGCTCTCTCTGTTGGTGGGTCGRAGAGTCATCGTCTAGGATACTAATAGTAATTAAAGATATAATATTGTGAATTAAAAAATTTTAAAATATTCTTATCGATTCATAATTAATAAACAATGAATTTTGATTAATCTAAAATTGGACGAATTCAAAATTTATTGAATTTAATTTAAATCATTTGATACTCTAATTTTATAATCTTTGTTTTTTTATTTCTTTTATAAAATTTTAAGAAATAATATTTTAACTTAAATATAAGACATTGTAAATTAAATTACCAACTGAACGCATTTATAAAGTAATTCTTGGATATTTAAAAATTTAGTTATTTTTTAAAATTCATTTTGATCGTAAAAAATAAGGTTCACATAACTTAAAAATAATACCTAATATAAAGTGACTTCATTAATSAATACGTAAAAATAATAATAGAAAAATAATAAGACTAAGAAATAGGGCTAATTATTAAATTATCTAAAAAATGATMGTYAAATGGAACAAAACTCCCCAACAAATAGTGAATCAATCGAGAAATGTTAAATTTTTTTGTCAAATTAATTCTAAAATCATTTTTACCTCAAGTTGAAAAGGGTTAAATTGGAAAAGAGGAGAAAGCGTGAGAATCGGGGGTGCAAAGAAACATTCCCGTTTAACATGATAGTCTTCTTTCTTACAGCCTAAACCCAGACAAAACGGCGTCTGACTTTTAAACCCAGAAAAAACACTCTCGGCATTTAAAGGATTAAAAATTAAAAAAAAACTAATAAAAGGAAAAGCTCCAAGTTCACCACAGCACATCTTTTTGATTTATCGTTACTATTTCTGAGTCATCTTTCAACTCTGCACTGCTCAGCTCAGATTGACTCATCATCATCGCCAAAAAGCTCCCATCCTTTCCCCGATTCCGCAGTTACCAGCTTTATCCTCGTCCATGGAACCACCGGGAAACGATGCCGTGGCTCTTGAGTCAGCCGAGAAAATCATCCTACGCTGGGACTCCACGGCGTCCGAAGATGCTAGGGAAAGAATGATTTTTGACGGCGATCGGCAGGAGATCGACAGGTACTTGCAAGCCGTTGATGAAATCCAACGGTCAATGGAGTCCGCCTCCATCTCCGACGACCAGAGCAAAGCCAACAGCGCGATCCAGATCGCCATGGCTCGGCTCGAGGACGAGTTTCGCAACATCCTCATAGCTCACACCGCTGCCGTGGAGACTGAGTCACTCACCGATCCTAGCTCTTCTTCAATCCACTCGGTCAGCTCAAGAATTAGCAGCAGTGAGATTAATTTGAAGTTACCCGAAGAAGACGAATTCAATGATAGCAGCTCTACTTATGAATCCGAAACACCGCGAAAAGAATTTGAGCATCAGGAGAGTGGAAGCAGTACCTATAGATCCACCAACAGTATCCGCGAAATCGATCTGATACCGGCGGAGGCAATATATAATCTGCGAAGCATAGCGGAGAGGATGATAGCTGCCGGATATCTGCGGGAGTGCATTCAAGTATATGGCAGTGTGCGGAAATCTGCTGTGGACGCGAGCTTCCGGAATCTGGGGATAGAGAAGTTAAGCATCGGAGATATCCAGAGATTAGAGTGGGAAAGTCTGGAAACGAAGATCAGGAGGTGGATTCGGGCAGCCAAGGTATGCATTCGGATTCTTTTTGCAAGTGAGAAAAAGCTTTGTGAGGAAATCTTTGAGGGTTTAGGTACGGCCGCTGACGATGCTTGCTTCATGGAGACTATTAAGGGCCCTGCTGTACAGTTATTTAATTTTGCTGAAGCTATAAGCATTAGTAGGAGATCTCCGGAAAAGTTGTTTAAGATATTGGACCTTCATGATACTTTATCGGATTTATTGCCTGATATTGAGATTGTTTTTGACTCGAAATCATCAGAGTCGATTAGAGTGCAGGCAGTGGAGATATTGTCAAGGTTAGGGGAGGCTGCTAGGGGGATATTATCGGAGTTTGAAAATGCGGTGCTTCGGGAACCATCTAAGGTCCCGGTCCCTGGTGGGACTATTCATCCTTTGACTAGGTATGTGATGAACTATATAAGTTTGATCTCAGATTATAAGCAGACTTTGATTGAGTTAATTGTTGCTAAGCCATCAACGGGGTCGAGGTACTCGGGGGATCCTAATACCCCGGATATGGACTTCACAGAGCTAGAGGAGAAGACCCCTTTGGCGCTTCATTTAATTTGGGTAATTGTGATTTTACAATTCAATTTGGAGGGTAAGTCAAAGCATTACAAAGATGCATCTTTAGCTCACTTGTTTATGATGAATAACGTTCATTATATCGTTCAAAAGATTAAAGGGTCACCTGAGTTGAGGGAAATGATTGGGGATGATTATTTGAGGAAATTGACGGGGAAGTTCAGGCTAGCAGCCACTAACTACCAGAGATCCACTTGGGTAAGAGTGTTGTATTGTCTGAGAGATGAGGGGCTGCATGTAAGTGGAAGCTTTTCATCTGGTGTGTCGAAGAGTGCATTGCGAGAGAGGTTTAAGACCTTCAATGCCATGTTTGAGGAGGTTCACAGGACTCAGGCGACTTGGTTGGTTCCAGATGTTCAGCTCCGTGAGGAGCTTCGTATTTCAATATCAGAGAAGCTGATACCAGCATATCGTTCTTTCCTTGGACGGTTCAGGAGTCATATTGAGAGTGGAAAGCACCCGGAAAACTACATCAAGTACTCTGTGGAGGATCTTGAGGTTGCTGTCTTGGATTTCTTCGAGGGTTACCCAGTATCTCAGCACTTGAGGAGGAGATCTCAGTGAATGGAGGATGTGATGCAACCATTAGACTCTAGGAACACGATTCTTTAAATTTTTTATGGAGTGCTTGGGGGTATGAGGTTTTGATTGGTCTGATACTTTGTGAGCTCTCAAATGGTTAAAGAAAATCCATATTAAATTTTTCATGAACAGCTGGAGATATTGAAGAAGCAGGAAGATCAGTTATAATCCTTCGCAATAGCTGTTCATCCTCTACCCAAACACTTCAGCTCTGTAAGCATTGTGTTGTTTGTATTCCTTTTAAACCTTTTAGATTGCTTCATTTGTTCATATGGGAATTGTTGTAATTTAAATTAAGATTTCATCATGCAATTATGATTTTAGAAGAAAAGATGAAGCTAAGATCTCTTTWGTGACTTCACAAAGATTTAACATTGGTGTGAGAAAGAAACAAGAATCTGATGCTTTTTCTTAAAATGTCAAGCACTTTAGAAGGTGATTGAATAATCAGATTATCATGACTAATGCAAGTTATGTATTATCGTCTCTTCCTGTGTCATTGACTCTCTTTCATAAGATTCATACATTTTGCTCACGTACAATTAGAGCCAGAAGACTTGATTAGTCTTTTGTGAGAGAGAAGTTACCTTTCTATAACAAATGTACAGATTTTTGAGGAAATGACATAATCGGATAAGTGCTCAGAAATGCCTGGAGCTGTTTTGTGCTTTAGCAGTATTGCCAATTTAATGSGATGGATGATGTTTTCTTTTGAGCAATATCTAAGTTCTCTTTTCACAACCTTCCCAGGGKTGGAACTGGCAGAGTTGAAGGTTTCCTCCTGGGTAAGAAATCAATTTGCTGGTTATGACTCTGGTTATAATATTGGTATGTCGCTTTAATGGTATGGTGTATATGTAACTTTGTATCTAGATTGATTTAGCCCTCCCTCAATACTATATTTCAGCCTAATCATATCTAACATGCCAAGTACTTCTCCAGTTCTTTGATGGTTGTTGGTATTTGTTAGTTAAGCTATCGTACACAAATCAAGAAATTTAAATAAACCATAGAGAAGTAGAATTTCTGGTTGAGGGCAACTTAGACCTAGTTATATCGCTTGAGTTTTCACAATGGTCTTAAAGATGCTTGGCTTGCTGATTGTAGTTGCTTGAACTCGAGATCGTAGTTTAAAGTTCACACTCCGAAGAGTCTGGGRAGCATTTCATGAGGCTAATGTTTCGTATTACAGAAAATTACACCAGTTCTTTGTCAAAAGGAAAATTGCGTAATGCTAATGAGGAGTCAAAGGTTGTAGGGGTTCCTATTTCGCTCAGGTTGAATAAGACCAGGCTGCCATTTCTGGAGATTTTGTTTCTTTCTGTTCCTCTTTATTTCGTAGCTGAAGATGATTGTTTCTCCCGGGATTCATGGGCCTAACGACATGACATGATTATGCAGTGTTTTCTTTTCTTATCGAAAAAGTTTCATTCTTCTCTTCTTTTTTGTTGTTTGGGGCGGGGCGAAAAGCAACATCTTCTGATAATTTGCGTACTTGATTATAAAACATGAGAGTCGCTCAATTGTCCCATTTTATGGGATCTGGATTCTGGAGGCGGCCGCGGTAACAATCGATTGTGTCAATGAAATCGGAGGKTGTGAGTGACGAGTCTTAAACGGTACTCGTCCTCTAGCTGAGCCAAGCATGCCGTTGGCTCAATGGGTTAGGTCTAATGGTCGATCCTGTTGACCGTTAGATGTCATCAGCCACTTAAGAGCAGCCGCGAAACCCCTGAAAATCGAAGCTGGAAACCATTTTAATCTGCTGCCATCTCCAGCACCATTTTAACTTTTCATCTAGTGATTCCATGTCCAAGACATCCAGGTAGCAAAACTGAAGTGACGATCCAAAAGAGAAATTTCTGTACTCGTTGAGTAGTCCATGAGGACCTGATACAGTGATACTRACTCAATACGCTCCTTTGACCTGTCTACATTCAACAAATTGACTTCGTCGAAGAGTTGAAACGTTTTGTCGATGTAATTCTCCATTTTCTTTACTTGGTTAGAACCAAAGGAGGTCGCGGATTGCATGATGTTTAGCTTCGGCCTTGATCAAGGAATTGATCAATGCTTGTAAGAAACCAATAGAATCCGACGACCAAACCTATCGTGGTCTGGAACCAACGACCTAACCGGAGCTAGTAGAGAGCGCGAGAGCGTTACGGTTAAGGATGAGTTTCGCTGCATCATCAACAGGAACATGTCCAGTCGCAAAGCAGCAAACGGAGGCTGCAGCGGAAAGAAGCTTCCGGAACCTTCGAATTGAGAAAATGAGCATTCAAGACATCCAAATGCTGATTTAGATAGTCTGGAGCTTCCCGGAGACACATTCGGCCTTCGGGGGTTTCATCTGATAGAATTACAAGAAACGGGTAAAATCCCTTGAGAAGAAGCTCTACTGCCTATTGATGAATCTTTATGATGCTTTGTCCAATTTATTGCTGTTTCGAGACAATTGGGGTGGAGACGGAGGAGACATTGGCTAGCCACAAGAATTAAATTATATATGCTAAATGGCCTCAAAGAACATAAGATTCTTACAACACAACATAGTGTCAGCTATTTTTTCCTGTGTGGTAAAGATTAATTGACGAGGTGAAACCAAATCAAACAACTACTACAGAAACAAATATGGAAGTGGAAGAAGCCATAAGGAAATAACAAATAAAAATAAACAAGGTGAAGAAAAAAACTTAACTATCCATCCTACGGCTTAATGGTTCCTCTCAGCACCAATCTTATAACTTCGTTGCAGGTACAGGAGCAACTAAGGAACTTCAAAACGTTCATTTGCTGCCGAGTGTTTTAAATTGCAGAAAATGCCACACTTTACTCTGTTTTGTCTTCTTCTGCTGCATCACCATTAGATAACTCCTTACTGCCATGTGCTGGTCTGAGTTCAGATGGACTTCTCACATCTTTTGAAGGCAGCAGGGAAGGCTTTATGAGGGTCAGCGAATCATCTCTGTCGAACTCCTCACTTGTGTCATCAGAGTAGGCATATCTTGAAATAGGTTTAAGAACAAAAATGGGAGAGGATTAAGTTCTACAAAATCCACATACGTTCTTCTCTTTACATAATTAATCAAATGAAAATTGGCACACTGAAGAAACAACAATGAATACTTTGTACTAACTTATTTGACTGATATAACTACAAACATAATCTCATAATTCAAGTTAACATTATTGTGAACTATCATTGTGAAAGTGTCACCAAATCCACTCATGTGCAACAGAACTCAACGGTTAGGATGATGTATTGATATCAGGTGGAGCAGGTCATAATAGTGAGATTTGTTATTTTATTAAAAGACCAATAAATATTAAATTAGCTCTTGCACCATAATATCATAATGTTGATTTCAGGTTCTCATTCCCCCTTTTAACCAACCTTTCTTTCTTCTTCCTGTTTTCGTCGTTCTTCTTTTTTCACAAACTTCTAGTTAAAATTTGACTGTTGAATCCCAGTATATTATGATGTCGAGAGTGGCACACCACCGTTCTTTGCTAGATTTCACAAATCTCCACATGTTAGGAGGCTCAACATAATACCCCCACCACCTCCCTGCCCAAAAAAGGAAATGAAAACATGCATTTTGTAGTCAGGGCAAAGCTGTTTTACCGCATTGAATTCTGAGATGGAGCCCAAAGAGCACAGATGACACAAAGAAGAGAGAAGGACAAGACTTGCCAGAAAGCTGGGATGATCCAAGCATTCTGCCAATGCTCATTGTATACATCACTGGACTTAAAGTAAAGCTGCAAAGTCAAAAAATTGCATTACTGGATGAAAGCAGAAGGTAGAACAGCAAAGATASTTTTTTATCCCTTCCCCCCTCCCCCCTCTTCTCTCTTACTCTCCTCCACTTTTTCCTTGCACTTTGCTGCCAGAAAGGGAGATCTTTTTCCTTTTAGTTTGGGTTMCATGGGAGTAGGGATCTGGCTAAGAAGCAGAAAACTTGGCGGGAAGAAATTATTTGAAATAACTTAATTTTTTTAGACAAGTTTACCTCATAACATATCCAGCCAACAGATACAATAACTGCAACGGCCAAAGCATTTGTGAACTTCCTATAAATATCAAGCTTAGCCAACATCCGCCGTGCCTACAAAAGCACCAAGATTTCAATTAAAGAAATGAGTTAGCATTCTTTTCTGAATAACTACAAGAGTTCAGGATTTCAATGCCGCTGTAGAAAAGAAGATGTGAAACCATAACAAGCTAAACCTGAATTAAAAAAAGAATGGTCTGAACCATGTATGGAAAGGAATAGTTGTTTCAGGTCTCATACATAGAGCTCAAACAGAGATGGGACCCTGGAGCACTCCAAACTTATACATTGGTTACTGMTTTTTAGTTACTGTAACAATTTAAGCTCATACAGGTACTAAAAGTACCTATTTCCACTCTCCTTTACCAAGTAAAGAATTTTTCCCAATTTCTTGATGAATTTGAACTTACTTGGGTCTTATTTAGTCGAACAGATTAAGGAAGCTTCATATAAGCAATAAGCAGAATGCAACACTATTCATGATAACTCATTTTAAGCATTCACGATAATATAGTTATATCTTTCAACTAATAGTCTTTAAGAAAGTTATCCGCTGCATGGAAGATGTCCATGGCATTGTAAACTTGAAACATTTCTGTTAGGCTGGAATGCAGGGTTGATGAAAAAGGAAAAAAATTATAAATATCCTACAGCACCTAAATTATTTCAGATACATTRTAGGGATAAGAATCCTCTGAATCCATAGAAGTAAAGCAATTACCTGAAGCTTATTTAAAGTTGAAGACAAGGAGGTGAATATCCAGAGAACAAAGAATGCGTCCAATACTGCAACAGGAAGGACAAAAAACARTCTTGCTTTTCCTGAAAGATCACTTACAGCACCGACATTTTCAACTAGTTCTAGCACTTCAGATGCAAGAAAGAAGGTCCCTCCAAGCATAAGAACCTTTGATGTAAGACCACCTAAAGTAGGTCTGACAACACCATAACCCATTGCCACCATCAGGATAATTAGACGGGAAACTGTTCGTTTCACAGTGCCAAAGGTTACTGCCCATACAGTTATTCCAATTGGCCTGACTCCAGTTTCATTAAATTCAGCATAGTCAAAGTACCATAGAGCCATCTCAAACATACCCAATGTTATCACCAACGTAATACAGTTTTGCAGAGGAAGAACTTCTCTCCAGAATCTCACATACTGTGAAAACCAGAAGATTCCTAATACTACAAATGCAAGAGACATTAAACCATAAAAGTTCATAAGCGGTGCCATCCTACCAGGCAGGTAACCAGTCGGATTTTTCCATATTGTTTTTCCCTCTACAACCACCTCTTTAAGAACCGGATCACAATGAATAAAATACAGGTTGTACATCCCTGTTCTGGTGATTTCTATAGATTTTGGTTGCAGGGTAGCAACGAGCTCATCAGCATTAAATGAGACGCCAAACACCTGAGGCCATCCAGGATTATTAGTGGATGGGCGGTGAATAATTTCTCCCTGCTTACAGACTCCGAGTTTTGCCAGATCTCTTGTGCAACATACGGCTCTTTGGCCTCCATAGGCCGAGCCACCAATTGTTTCTCTATCATCAACCTCAAAAACAACTGCATGAATTGGTGTTGTGCTGAAGTTTGAATGTTCTTTAGGTCTTCTAAATACAATCTTTTCAAAGCTGGTATGAGAGAAGAATAAATGTCAGCCATTGTTTATGGAGTTCTGAAAGGAGATTCCAAGAGAATTGAGTCTGAAAAAGAGTTTAATTGTAAAGAGTAAAGGTGTGGTTGATCTAAATAATGTGCACAAAGTCCAATTACTCTTTTACTGCAATTTTGCAATTACAGAATGACTGGATTGAGGTTGATCATCTCATTTTAGTTATTTCATTTACTCAAACACGAAGGTACTTTCTCAAGAAATGTAGACTTCAATTCCACTAGAAATGGAAAATGTACCTAATAATCAGAATTTTGTCATTTAGTTCAGCTTGATTTCTACACGGAAAATATATCAACCAACGATCTGGATTTTCTCTTGGTTATGATTCCTAAGTTACCAATTCTGTAAATTTAGTACAGTGAGCTGGTGAATCGATTCTCACCCAAAATTGTCATTTCACTAGATGAAGTACACAAACTAACCAAACTAGGTTAGATTGCAGCGGACAAAATTGAATTAAGAAAATGTTATCCTGCCCTAACTGTCGAGCTTTCACAATGCTGCGTCAGATTCAATTCATTCTTTACTTCGATTAACAGCATATATATCAAGGATTGCTGTACTAGCATCACCAAGAGTTCTACAGCACCAAATAGTGAAAAGCTACCAACAAAATGCTACCTAACGGTTTCATGCTATTAGCCTACAGTTTCAATTTCAGATAGATCTCCGCAAATTACAACGCATAAAGCTACATTTGTCAGCAATAGCAGGAAAAAARGTTTACAACATTCGAATAGACCGTCATAGATCTACTTCCCAAGCAAGACCGACAGCAGCATAGATAAGATCAAATACAAAAAGGAACTAGAACCTGTGCGTAGGAGAAAGAGYAGCTGAATTTGTACCGTATGAAAGAATCGCCCGAAGAAGAAGAAACGGAGGACTCATTTTGACTAGAGATAGAAGAGTAGATTCCTTCACTGCCACCATGAACCACAAAAGCATTGCCTTTACTCAGGAATCTTGCTCCCGCATATTCATGCACCGACGCATCAACGCTCACCAACAAGAAGGCACACTGAAAGACTAGAAAGGCTAACGCTGTAATTGAGCAGCACGACATTACTGAGCACAGCCGAGTTGAACTCAGCACAGATAGCAATTCCTAAATTGATCTGCTAGCTGCAGCTGATGGGATGCAAATCAAAGATAAAACTACAGCAGTACAGGAAGGAAGCGTTGTCTGCAAAAGGACCGAGTCGACGCGAGAGTAAGTGAGTAAGTGTGAGCTCCGCCAATGGACCAGAGTGAAGAATGTGGTCAAATGGTCTTAACTCTGGTTAAGTTTCTTCGAGAAGGTGTTATCTATAACCTGCTACAAGTGACGGAAAAACGGGTGCCCAATTGGCTTTCGATGGATCATTGACTTTGGAACCTCGTTATGATAACGACGTGACTGTTGCATATGAGAGGATGCCACCTCATTCTCAGTACAATGCTCGAAGCATTAGATTATGGCTCAATTGACGGTTTCCCTCTTGCCCCGGTCGATTTTCGATCTACCATGTTTAAAAATCCARTCGGTGCTGTCGGTCCGGTGGAAAAGCTTCTTCCGCTGCACGGACGTTGGTCTCCCCCAACACACAGATTAGCAGTCTTCAAAGATTGTTCATGAAGATAYGATATAAAGTAGTGTATTTCTTTTGTCCTTTTTATTGTTAATTGTTCTTGAGGACTGAGGAAAGAACTCAAATCGGACTAGACCTTAAACGTACTTCAGCGACAAGATTGGGAAACCTTAAACAACTTTCCTCTGCAACCATTTCTGCCATGAAATCTGGGGTATATTAATGAATGCTGATTTTGTTCGTTTACATACGCTGTTTCTTAGTWCCTATAGTAGGTTTCAGTCTCCCTCATACTGAAGAAAACCGGATTCAAACACAACAAATAGGAGAAGATCCAAACTTTGCTTTTATTTCAGAAGCACCAAATGCTAAGCCCCATGCAGCAGTGTACAGGCACTGCAAAACGAGCAGGAAACCAAAGTTCCTCCATGATAAGACAAATTGAAACCGGAAAAACGCAGACATGGTCTGCTAATCTTTTAGCATATCAAAAGAAGCACAACTTATTACACTTTTTGCACATCATTTCCAGCTCCAATTTGCAGTTCAGTAAGATGAGATAGGCACCAAGACTTATACGAACCCAACTACAAGAAGCTTACATGTCCCCTATTATCAGAAGTAATGTTTTTATGAATGCTACTAAATGGTACCACGAGTGCAAGAAGAGGCTAAAAATACCCTCCGGTCCTAATTACTTTTCCAACATCCAGCTACCGCGATAATATTTGCGGAAGACATGGCACCAACTTCAAGCATAATGCAGAACTGGATATCAAGAACATATACATCAATCCATATCAAGAAACTCCATCCTCTTTCTCATGGAACCTTTAAGATCTGTAGCCTCCCTTTCTGCCTTCTGTGCCTGATGAATTCAAAAACCCACAAAGCACAAGGTAAGAAATTGTAAAGGCTAAGACAAGTTGTGTGTGCAAATAAGCAGGAAAGCAGACACAAAAAGCAGAAAGCTACAAAAACTTATGCTAAGCAAGTATATCCATCAACTTCTTCCTAAACAGCTTAAACTTGAGCATAGAATACGATAGAGCTCATTTGATTTGAGAATGGACCAGAAAGAAAGAAATAAGGTAGAGATATCAACAACCAAGCTACCTATCCCCAATTCCCCCCCCCCCCCCCCAAAAAAAAAAAAAAAAAAAAAAACCACCCAAAAAAAAAAGGAAAAGAAGGAAAAAAAGTCTGGCCAGCCTTTTGTTCTTCTTTCCCTTGGCCTCAACCCAAAAGAGTTAAACAAACCATGGAGATAAGACATTAACAGCAAAATACTGATCTTTGCAACTTTACTGGCTCACAACCGAAAGAACGTGAAAGAGTTTTTGAATAACCTGGGGCATCAATACAGAACAGAAGCAGCAACTAGACTTACCCTTTTTATCTCTGCTGCAGAGACTCGAGTCATGTGCGGGGGAAGCTCTTCTTTGTCCAAGTCCTGAAAAATCAAATCAAATTTATGCAAGCAAACAATAGAAAGTCAATAAACGTTTTAAAGTAACAGTGTAATCAGAAACTTAGGTAAATCTATGGAATATACCAGTTCRCCGATTAAAACAACATTTTCCCCTCGGATTACGTATAAGCCCAACGGGATATCACAATAAAGATCACCAACAATAGCACGTTCACATGCGCCTTCAAGAACGGCGTTAGCTATAGAAGAGATAGTGCAAATTGTATATGTTAGAAATTCCTTAAGGGTCTTAGCYAGCAACCTTTGAATGATGAAAGAAAAGAAAACTACCAAATTGATCAAAAGAACGAAGAGTCCCCATTAGTTTTCGACCATCCCGCAGCAGCACAAGGAGTTTCTCTGTTAAATGACAAGTCAGAATACTCCAGAAAACAATCAACCAGAAATTAATGCTGCTAACTCGTCCAGAATCTAAGACATGCATAACGGAATCTAGAAATCTGTTCCAAGGTAGTTATTTTTTGAAACAAATAAATTTTCTTGTTTTTCTTTGTTTTGTTCGGGGAAAAGGGGCAGAAGAGAGGACATGACAACCCTTTTATAGCACAAGTCAATGTAAGTTAAATAACAGTGGAAAAAATGGAAAACTGAAGATGCCATTTTCTTCTTTTAGCCATTAAACAGGACTTAGATCTACTGAATATATTTGGCCTATTGTAAAAMTCTGCAGCTACCAGTTCACTGTTTCATTTTAAAACTAGAGCCCTATTCTAGCCCAACATAATATCAGATGTCACAAGATTACAAATCAACCAAGATTTTGACTGGTGACAATATTATTCATTGAGGTATCTAACTAGTAACTTCGCAAGATGATCCAAAAAATTGCAACTTTCTTCTATTGCGAAGGCAACAACTTTATCTTGTAAATTAATTGTACAAGCACAACACAAATTATTCATACTCGAATCCTATAAATCAAGATTTACTGCTGAAAAAGCACTAAGAAAACAACTTCCATTTTTTGCATATATCCTTGAATACATTGCACATATAAATAACTAAGTGGGAAATTCCCGCAGCAAGTTTATTTCCACAATTAAAACTCTCTCTCAAAAAAAAAAAAAAAAAAASCCCACTCAATAAACTATTACAATAGACGAGGCTACCAGTACCATGTACAACTAGCACAAGACAGCGAAGAAAAGCTACATCCAGATGTTGCAGATTGAGAAGTTATATCTCCAAAATACAAAAGGAAAAAAAAAACAGAAAAAATCAATCCAAGACTAATCAGCAGTTTAGCAAGAAAAATTATCCAATAATAAGAATTTAGCAAAGCATAAAAAATATATCTTGATAACTAAATAGAGATGAAATTGAAGCACGGGATACCATGTCTAGTTCATAACTCGCAAAATAGATATAGAGATAAAACTTACTGTCAAGATAGCTAGCAAGAGAAGTAGAGAGATAGATATCTTCCGGGCCCGCCCAAGACATTGCTAAAGAGTTCAAAGTTCAACTTTTTCGGTCTCACAAAAATCACCGAAATATCCTCAGGATTCAATTCAAATTGCATTGGCAGCAGAGATTCACCTCCTTTGGAATTACCSCTCACCAGCACTGCACTCCTTCACCAATTCCCTCAAAAAAACTACAAAAAGAAGAAAAAACTCCCGACTGGACTATGTAAAAGCAAACCACAATCAATAAGATGTGAAAGAAATTGCTATTGATAGAACAGTTGACTTCTGGTTGTCGCGGTTGTTTCTTGCTCAGATCTGGTAAACAAAACCCTAAGTTAAGGGTCGGGCCTATCCCCAAATCCGGGGTTTGAGGCACATATAATGCGAGAAAGAGAGAGGGGYAGCGACGATTGCAAGACCCTCTCTCTCRCCTTTGTTTTTGTTTCTATATCTCTACTTTTCTCCTCTTCTCTTTTCAGTTTATTGCATTCAGATACCTTGGCCCATCTCATACTTTCAATATGACCCCTTCCTTATCCATTTACTCCCTTTTAATACGTTAATTAATTAAAATAAAAACCCTCTCCAGATTCAATTTCAAGCTAAACATAAATTTTAGAGGATTAACTTCACTCCATAATCTAACGTTAATGTAATAATTACCACTCTTGTCCGATGTGATGTAAGAAAATTTCTTTTTGATACTAAATTATATTAAGGTACACTTTCATATTAAATCATGCTTTATTATTTAAGGAGTACGTTAAAAATACTTTTATAAAATATTTGTTGTGAATATAAAAAATTGAGTTTTCGACTGCTAAGAACAATTTGACTTTTCATAATTAACATACGCAGCAAGACATGATATAAGGGCGAAGTTAAGATAGGATGACAATCACCGCCTAACAAGTATCATTTTACCTTTAATATCTTAATMATCTATTTTCACTCTTCAAAATCAAATTTTTGACTCCATCCTTGACATGAGGAGCCACGAAGGGGGAGGAGACATGGTGAAGGAGGAGAGAAAAGGTCAACCATTTAACAGGAAAACAAGTCATTTACTTTGCCTTCTAGCTGCGTTCTTGCCTATGGAAGAAGATGGAGACATTTACATAAGCGTTTACCTTCTTCGAGTCCTTCAACTTCCCATCCCAACTCTAGCGACATTGTTAACCACTGAACTATGAAAGTTTAGCAAATCATTTGCAGGGAACTAAACAAAAAAATCTCTATAGTTTCTGAGATAAATTAGTAACTACACAAAGTTACATAACATGAGTTGTATCAGTCATGGATACAACCATGAAAAAAGTGAGGAAGGACCGATGTTTCCTCAAAAGAAGCAAAGCTGCTTCAGTTGTGCTACATTTCATGATGTGCCACTTCAAATGAACTTATTTGTAACTCTCCCTTTGATGTTCAGATCTCATAGTAATCTCTTTCACGTGCAATTGTATATTGACCTCTTTCTTATTTCTTCTAACTTAAAGAGGGAAAAAAGGGTGTCCCCTGCCGAGGATTGGAGTTCAATGCAAATCTAGAACAATATCTGCAGACAAGAGTTAGACAATGTCAATATATATAGTACTTGATGGGACAAAATGGAAGTATGAGCTCAGTATTGATCAGATACGATTGATTACTTACATTCAGAATCAGTCTTGACCCATTTACATCCTTCGCGTTTGTTATCTTGCGATTCATCATCCTCCTTTTCTGTCTTCGGGTTTTGTCTGTCCTCTAAGTATCTTTTCATTGATGACACTCGAGAAGCATTTTGTGGGTATATTTTTTTGGAAAGCATTGTCCTCAAAAGCTGTAATGACATGATCAAAGAAGTGTTAGAAGAAGGACGAGAGAATTATGCAAGTAGATCTAGAGCTACGGTAGAAGAAAGATTTTGTGGCTGCCCTGCTCCTTTTGAAGTCAAGAACGAGGAAGAAATAGCCAACTTATATGATGCAAGCTGGTTTCATATGCACAATATGTTGATGATAGGTTGGGGCATAGGGGTTGGGCTTGGATAAAATATGGGGGACTCTGTTTACTCATTCAAGTTTTTGCATCAGATTTACCACCGCACTTTAATTTAATCAGGAATGGTTTAAAGAAGGAGGAGGCTAAGTGGGTCTCAAAAGGAGCAAAAATTTCCTTAAATGGGTGTGCCTTGGCGAAAGAAACTGATGATAGTGACACGCTAAGAGACAAAGGAATCATTAGCATAATTACCTTCTCCATTCTTGATTCCTGCAATGTATCCCGCAAGCTGGGAGTTGGTGCAAATCCACTTCTGCAAACAAACATTTTCTTGAGTAAGAAGGAGAAGGATTTCTTTCCAATTGATTTCTTCTTGTTTTCCATGCAAACTTCCTTGCATCTTCCAATGATAACCCTAATTGTTCGATCAATGTCTTCTTCGTCTTTATAGTCTGAATTGGTGCTAAATCTATTAGAAATTGTACGATCCACTTCCAAGCTTGATGGACAGTTCAGGAATCTATCGAGAGGTAGATCAGCATTATCTGCTTCAGCCTTGGAAGCGGGTTTCCTTTTTAAAAGCTTTGTCAATTCTTTCTGTAGCTGTCCAACTTCTTCGGGTGTAAATTCTGCTAAATCTGGAGATGAACTTTCCTCCTCTTCCTGAAGGATTTCATTTTCTGTATTTTGCAATCGTTGACTCTCTCTATTTTCCTGTAGATCAGTGTTACCGAGAGTTCCAATTGTCAGCAGTCCATGGGACCAGTCATTATTTTCTTCCTTGGGAGGTTCTGGTTTTGCATGGTCTGCGAAGACAAGATAATAATCAAACAAGTGATAAGATTTAAAGCTCTAACACTTTATCTTGGATGAGATTCTATTCGCAGGTAAAAGTTTCATAGTACTCAACATCAATTAATTAAGACAATTAATAAAAACTTCAAGCTGCAATCGTAGGCTTCGAGAAGGACAATAATTAACATCTGGTTGGAAGAAGAAGCTTCTGTCGTCTCAACCTTCAAAATGGATACGATCTAATATATATCAATCTCCAATATATCGATGCTTCCTTTTTTCGTAGGGAAGAAAACAGTAAAAATGTCACCGAGCTAGTTAATTTTCTGGGAGAACGCATCCATTTGTAGGTTGATGATGGATGTTGAAGATCACTGGTAACAGATTAATTGGCCGAAAATAAAAGAAGTAAACAGAAGGTTCTAACGTTTGAAGTGTTCTGAAAGTTTATGCAAAAAGAGCAAGAAAACTGTATTGCGTGCATACGCGCATCCTTCATTAATGGGTCATGTTGATGATAAACATATAGTAGCATATAAAATCTGCATATAGTAAGTAGATGATGCAAATCTCAGTGCGATATCTCATGGAGCTGTCATCAATATTGCTACTTATTGCATGGCCGCATCTTAATAGCATCTCTAACGTACTGGTTAGCCATTATGCTGAGAGATGAAACGAGGAATGAAGAGGAGAAAGAAGAGAGAATGAGAAAGAAACACTCACATGCAGCAGGAACAGAAACAGAAACAGGAACTGCGTTTGACTTTCTGTTTCCTTGTGCGCCATTGAACTTATTTTGCATCCAGTTGAAGAACTGCAAAAGTAAAGCATGCATAGGTTAAGGAAAGCCATTATAGATATATAACACAAGAACCCCATCTCCTTTCTCTATCATCCTCACTTCTAAAGTCTCACCTTCATTTGCAAATTAGTCAAGAGCCAAGTGTATCTCTTCAATCTTCAGCTACACAGCTTGTCAGCAGTACCCTGTGGAGGCGGCGGCAGTGGCAGTGGCAGTGGCGGAGCTTAGTACGTATAGTGGAAGTGTTAAGAAGAAGGTGCCCGAAGCCAATGAGAATTGATCTTCGGGAATAATAAATGAAGATGGGATTTGTTAAGAAAACCACGGCCAGGCTGGGCAACTTTCGATTGGTTCAAGTTCCTAAAAGCGGCCTTTTGACGATACAACTCTCCTTCCCACTCCTAAATGTCTAATGGGGAAAGATACACAGTATATATGATCGAACCCAACCCGTTCCACTCTCTTCTGTCAACCTTCACAGCCCTCACAATCAACAAATATGCCCCCTTCCCATGACCCACCCATAAAAATACACAACATTTTCCTTTTTTCTTTTTTTCTTTTTTAATACTAATTATTATAATAAGTACTATTCTATTAGCAGAGTAACAATCTTTGTTTTGCTCATTCTCCTAGACATGGATGAGTGATTTGCGGGTGAACTTGTGAATCAGCATTCGCGGCAATGCTTTAATCCCTTCGTTTATCAGATAATCTGATTAAACTGTCCTTGCAAAGTGAATCAAAACTCGGGACAAAGTTATCCAATGGTCCACAAGATGACACGAGCTCTTTTGAACACTTTCATATTATTCTTTCTAGTAAAGATTAGTCCGTTAAGAATGACATTGTAACTAAGAGATAYTGTTGATATCTGGGTTGAGCCATGAATCTAAGTTGGTTTTTGCAGTTTAGTCAATCAGGGTAGCAAATCCAAAGTTAACTACGGAGAAGCTATAAGATAACCTGTATGCCTCGCCTGCAGTAGGACCAAAAAATCTTGCTAATGGCCTAGGAAAGATACTGCAGAATACTATACTGGTACAGACGATGATCAACGACAACAAATTTGGTAACGAAGGATATGTTAAATCAGATTGTCAAGAAGAACGGTGACACTCTTCCATTTCCAAAATATAATGTCTGAGGATCGAGAGGCAAGCCCTTGAAACATCAAAACCATCCAAGAAGTAAGAACCAAGTGCATAGCGGCTGCAACTTGTTAGGGTATTCTTTTATTGGCCAATCCCATACCGTACGACAACTAGCATCCCCAACAGGAAAGCCCTCTTTACAAAATTGATTAAAAGTTCAGGCACTGAATTTTACTAGCCATACCATTGAGAATGTACTCTTTTGTTGAATAAATCGACCACGAACCCAAATATTTTTTGAATTAAGATCAAATTTCTCACGTAAAACTTTGACTAAAAAGTAAACACAAATACCTTTCTAAAGTCATTCCTAAGCCAAAACGGATCATTTTGGACCCATCCAATTGAGTCGCGACAATAAGCTTCAAGCTGGGATGGTGGCTTCAAGAGTTGGAGGATCACCAGGTGTCATGACTGGATAGAGTTCATCATATAGTGTCGGACCAACACGTGTATGAAAGGGGTCGTGTGACTTTGGAATTCTGTTTGAAGAAAGAACACGACAAATCTCTTTGAAGTATTAGTWTTAGTATTAGAAAAGTATTAATTAAAATTAGTAGTAGTAAATTAGAGAGAAATAAAGTAATCTGTAGCACTCTAATCGCTGACATAATTGATTTAATATACCAAGAAGAATGTTGAGTTAATCTAAGTAATTTGATCGGTATAAGAAGGTTGTGCTCCGATCCCTTTAGACATTTACCATGTGATCATATGCCATTTCCCGCACAACGTGCAGAAAAAAAGTAATTCTGACAATAAAATTTTATTCAATTGATAAATGTTGAAACCACTTTAAGTAGAGAATTTAACTTCTACTAAATGTTATATTCTTGATTCAGTTTCTTTATTATGATATTTTGATATTTAAAAAAAAAAAAAAAAAAGAGAGACCATTTATTTACATGAACTTGATCAAATTCTCTTACCAACCCATTAATGAAAAAAATCTCCAGACATGATTGGTCAGTGCTCCAGGGCGTCAGCCAACTCGTCACCAGGTAAATCTTGAAGCTTTACTAAATCAAAAGATATGGTGTAAATTCCTCGAGATGCATGTAGGAGAAAGTCATAAGGAGGGAGCATACCAGAATGCAGAAGAATCACTTCCWCCAAGACAGTAACTTTTTATAACAACAAAAAGGAAAGAAGGAAGCCATGTGAGGGAGTACAACTACTAGACGTCTAGAGTTTTGGAATCCAAACCTTTATTTTGCACTCCTAATCTAGACTTGCCAAATGAGGAATATGTATGCCTTGCTATAATTAAACTAAGAACGTGATGTGGACCTCTATCCTCCACAAAGTTACACCTATCATACTTCCTATTTGACCAGCTCGTCTTTCATTGGATCTTCATTAGTGGAGTATAAATTTTTTATCATAGCTCTTGATTTTGCAAATATTGTCCCTTCAAACATCAGCAATTACACTGACAAGACCCCATGTCAATTTAATTCCTTCACGAGCATCTCTTATGGAAGAAAATCAGCAATACTCAGTAATACTAGAATAAATCAAATGAGTTTCTTCATTTTTGAGAAACTCATTCTCCAATCTTATTCACAAGCGAATAATAGTGATCTATAACATGTAAGTCCTCTAATAGGCTAACAACATATAAGCCCCAATGACTGGTGCAGTTTTCCTTTTTCCTGATTTTACCTTAAGTATTTAAAAGGTTGGGGTACTGCCCCTTGCAATACAATTGGATAACGGGGGAACCAGAACTCCACAGCTAATGGTAGGGAACTATTTTCACCACCATCAATATGGGTTTTGCATTGGGTCGGGGTGCAGCACATCAATAAAATATGGTTACATATCTTGACTATATTGAAGACCTGCCAACACTCAAAGTTGAGAAAACCTAACAAATAGTAGCAAAAGTCAAAGATATGACTTATATTCCTATCAATTTATCATTTAAACTATTCCCATTTTGGGTCAGAGGGGCGAAGACTCAAAGAGATCACATTTGAAAGAAAGAAACAGAAACGTTGGCGCAAAAGTACAATGTAAATACCATATTCTTTCTTCTTGGCAAAGGTGCTGCAAAAATAAACTTATTATCTTTCTGAGTACTTCTTGACTCAGAAAAAATGAGTAAATCCTCAAACAACTGACATGTCCTAGTTAATGAGTGACAGAACTTTTTGAACTGACGCTTGGGTTGCAAATAATCCTAATATTGACAAATTATTCCTAGAAAAGCCACAGTTAATCTGCATGACCATTTAACTTAATCCCAGAGTAAATCCACTTTAACAGAAGTGATGGATGAGGTTCTGTATGTTTAACAAAAAGACAGAATACAAGAAGCCACTCGATGTCATGTACAGCAACAAATTCTAGCAATTAGCTGCAATATTTTACCCTTTCATTTAATATTTGACCCAGCAATCAGCTGGGATTTCTTTCATATTCTTTTCCATGTCTGTGCATGAGTGAAATAGCCTTTTACATGTTTATTTAGTAGCTGTCGTGACAAGCTTTTCAAGAGAACTGATTAAGCAGAACACAGCTGGAAAATTTTGCGAGAATCAGATTAGAAATCCACCTGTGGCCGGTGGCAACAGGTATGCAAATGTTACCATTGTCTCAAACCTTCCTGCCGTACAGTTGCACTAAGCATGATTACAACATGTTTATGAAATATTCTGCTTTAAGTATTCAGAACATCATAACTCATCACGCTCTGAAATAAATCCTGCAGCAGAGAAAAACAGAATTCAGTGATCTCTTGACCAATTAGAAAGCGCTTTACCTGTAATTTCAAGAGTCAAGACAAGCATAAGTTGCAGAAAGATATTGTATCATTTGACTGTTATTTTGTACAGAGGATGCTATGTCATAGTTATTGATTATGTAATGTCCCAGTAGAGGAGACTCAGAAAAATGCAAAAAAAAAAAGAGGTCTCGGCTTCAAGAAATAATGTTGCATAGTGATACTTTATCCAAGTTGATTCAATAATTCTCTATCTAATACCAAATTTCTGCTAAAGGAGTTCCATATCTCCTCCCAGTTTAGTTTTGCTTTCCCCAGATTGCATGCACATTCAATTATATCCTTTCGGTGCCAACATATAGTTTCTTTTACGAGAAAGAAGCTAGGAGGAAATGGAATGTCTTGAAATGGCCTCTATGACAAAAAAAGGGGGAAACTGAAAGCTTCGCTTAACCTGTCAATGGCTTTGTAGTGAAAAACAATATCTCTCTAGCTGCAGATTCAGGCGAATCTGACCCGTGAACACAATTTCTTTGTAAATCCAGGCCACACATGGCCCTGATACTGCAGATGCGAAAAGACTAATTCAAAATAGATATAGCAACAATATATTTAAAGTTCTCTGAAATTGAAGGAGAAATCATGAGCTGCCAGAAGATAACACAATGAAGGAGGAAAAGATTAACCTCTGAGGATGAGTAATCTTTGCTAAGTCTGCATCAGTTGGTCCAATTAAAGCACGCCAATCAGCAATTGCATTTTCCTTCTCCAAAACCATTATCAACACTGGACCACTTATCAAWAAAAAGTGCATATCTTAACAGAGATGCCAAAAAAGAAATGAGAAATGAAAAAATTCTGTCATACTATGGCATCCCAAAAGGGCTCAAACTTATCTGCTATTTAATTCAATGACTGTTTAGATGAGAACAAGTGAATAACATGTAAATTATGGAGCAATAATCATGAGCATATGCAAAAGTTTGATTTGCCATGCTTTCACATTCCAATTCAAGGATGGAATCAGTTGTCGGTCGCAAATATGATTTAGTGAACTTTTCAAGTGTTTCAATGATCAAGAAAGAATATGAGGAAAGCAAGTTATCAAGCATGTTATATATGTACGAAATGATCCAATTCAAAAATCATTTCTCATCATGGATCAATTGTTTATGTTTGCAGCACCCATAGGTCTTAAAATTGTGTAATGTTCCGAACTAGGACTGACAGCAAAGACAAAATTATATAAGAAAAGTAATGAAGCAAACTTGAAGAATTAAGCATACCTTGTCATGTAGCAGACAAGACTAGGAAAGAAGCTTCTTTTGGAGTGCTCGGCATAAAAGTTCCTCACTGTGTCTTCATCAAGCTGAACTTGAACTTCTTTAATGATGCTGAACCCAGAATGTAAAATAATGTTCTTTATAGCATTAGTATAGTTCCCAGAAACTCCATCTGGTTTTATCATAGCAAAAGTCTGCTCCTTTTCCTTAGTTGAATTTGCTGAATATCTACATATTTCAGAAGCAACATAGAAGAGGGACGATTAACTTAGACATCAATAGAGCTTCAAATTTCTCATTATCTGGGCTTAAAATCTGCCTGAAGAGGTAAAATTCTTTATGAATGTTATCTAGTACGGGTCTTATCCAAACGGTTGAAACCTTTTCCAATACTTAGAACCCGTAACAGATATCAGATAATCAATTTTGAAATCTGCCCCAAAACAGAAACCCGGAGGCGCCCCGCGTAAAAGAAGAAAACGTAACTAGAAAATTCAAAAAATTGGAACTAGATCAATATATAAAGACAAAACAAGTAACCTTGTGACTAATAGCTAAAAATTAAACTGAACAAAACACTCTAACTAACAACGACAGAAACCCTAATTTRCTAACCTGTTACCAAGAGCSAAAATTGAAACCATAAAGTAGAAATACAGAAGCTTAGTGAAGACAGGCATGAACCACGGAGTCATTTGACGCATTAAACTGCGAGATGAAGTTAATGCAACGTAAGTTAGGTATGAGCTGCAATTAGTTAGTATTACATAAGTTCTGGAGGACTCTACAATAGACAATCGATGATCGTATTGAACTAAAACAAGGAAGAAAGACCGATCTAACTGTGATTGCGGGAAAACGTAGCAGAATATTCCGATCCTCAGAGCTATGGCTTTGCTTCTTTAGTGGGCGGGAAAACTGTAAAAGAGAAGTCTCCTTTTAGGAACCTCCGGCTTTGCCCGCCTTCGGAATATGCTGTCGTTTCGACTTTTCAAAATTTCCATTTTAGCTCTCGGGTAATAGGCTAGTTCTGTTTCGGGCTGCGTTGGACTATAATTCAAATGAAATCAAGTCCAAATTAACTTTAAATTATCACAATATTAAGCTTTTGACATGGTTAGCCTCCTTCTTAATTAGCTCCTCTACTGGTGAGATTTTAAGAATGATCCTAACTCCCAAATGTATAGTAAAGAAATTAATAGCGCGAATTTGATATTCATGATATTATAATACTTGATAAAAAATAATCTTCAATTAAACTCATCCATTTGTAAACTTGATTAAGAAAAGAAGACCAAATAAGTGGAAACCCCATAGATACTAGTAGTACTTGATGCATTATGGTAGCAATTTAATCCGCCTGAAAAGGTTACATCCCTGAATGGCCTTACTTGCCTCAAGCAAATGAAAAAGGACAGAAAATCAGTTTGGAGTTTTATATACATATGATCAGCTAGGGGAGAATATTGACTCTTTTAGCTGCTGCATAAGTCACAGACTTCAGTACAAAAGTTGATGCACTCGAAACATGCAAGAGCAGCACAGAGCTGAGCAAGAACAATTGAGCACCGGTCACTTAGCTGACTGCAAAGTTGAATGCAACACATGCAACAGCAGCAGTCAAGCATTCTGCTGCAAAGGTTTGAAGCAGCTTTCAGTATTATCTCTGAAGTTTCGTGTAACTTGGGTTCTGCTGTTTCTGGAGGAAGGTTAGCAACGGTGGCCTTCAAGTTACCAAAGCCAGAACCAAGATTCCGCAGGATTATGATTTTCTTAGGACTCTTTTCAGCCATCCGCACATCATGACATATTCAAAACACAATCAGTAAATCAAGCATCACGAAAGGATTTCTCCTATTTGGCAACCAAGAACTTGAAATTCTAAAATAATTCTCATCCTTGGTTGCTTCTTAAGAATGCTGGGCTTTGAAAGGAAACAAGCAAGGTAGTGTCCCTTATAGCGAATCTAATTATATGAGATGATTGGCATACCTCTGGTACTGCATCTAGTTTGCTGGCTAGCTGCTGGTTATAGGTCTCTACTAAAATCATGTTGGTGAATTCTGAAGCCACACCTGTTTGCAGGCTTATTCTTGCAATCTGTAGACATTGGAGAAAGTGTTCAAGTTTTTGTGATCAGCACAAGAAACATCGAACAAGTTAATGGGTTCACAATATATTGTCAATATAAGTTGCGCAAACTATTTATTTACTAATTTACTTTAAATAAACAATAAATTTTGACTCTTATTTTTTCATTATAGGAGTACAATTCTCGTGAAGGAAAATGCAGAAGAAACCTTCTCCTTTAGTTGTTCTCTTCCTGATAACCATGCATCAGCAGTAAGCRTATCGATTTGTCTCTTTGCAAATACCTGCAACAGAAACAGATTTGAGGTGGAGGTAAAACTTGATCTTATGGGCTCAAATCAAACAACTTCACTTGGCTTGACTTGAAGCTCAAGTCATATTTTAGCCCTTTTCGTAAGCTAAGCTCAATGTGAAACTAGTATTTAAACGTTTTAGGGAAAACATGGAAGTATGATTACTAGATGACATTCATAGAATTTCAAAGATGACATAGAAAATCGAAGCATTACTCTTTCCATTGGGATATCCTTTGCCTTCTGCACTTTTGCAGTAGTCACAAATTTGCTCAAATCAGCCAGGGTACCACCAATTTCAACTGAATCAGGAAACTTCCCAGCATATSTGCCTGAAACAATTAATGGACTTCCAGATGATAGGTCTGGAATATTAAAAGGATACAACTGCAATGAGGGAGACATGGCAGTGTCAGAGCCACAGAAGAGATAAATGAAAGTAACTGCACCAACAAAATGAATAACTGGTCCATTCAATATATATCTTCTAAGATGGGAAATAAATTAAACAAGAAAAAAAGAAGCAATTAGATTAACTACAGAAGTGCAAAGCACTAAAAGGGCTTGGGGCTGAGAATGAAAAGATATGTGTGATTATTGACACTGGAGAAGTGGAGTCAGGTCAACATACCTCGAGGGAATCAAGGTTTTCAAGAGAACTAATTCTTATGTCAGCAAGGATGACTGAAGCTGCCTGACTAAATAGTCTTTCCATGCGAAAGACAATTGAATCTGGCCAGTGAAAATTGACCCAAAAAAATCATCAAAAAATGGAAGAAATTTACCTATTAGTAACATGCTAGATGGAAAACAAAAAAATTCATCAGGATGTTGCTTCAAAATATAAACTTAAACCATAATTAGTCRAGATACAAGAAAAACCAAATCAATAAACAGCAGGACATTCTAGTGTAGAGTAGGAATGGGGCTAAGTGGCCATTCTTGTCACTAAGGTAATGCTATCTCAAAGAGATGGTCCAGCCAAGAAAAACGTATGATTCCAATCAGTGGATTGATCCAAACAATATTTAACTTTAAGATAAAACCCGACAAAAATTCAGAAAAAGAAAAAATGAGCAATGAAGGAGACCAGAACTTATAGAAGACCTTAATAAACCAATGGTGCACAAAGTTTAAGAGCCACAGCATCAGCATCTACCTATTTCTTATTTGTTTCTCCTATGAATTTAAATCTGTTCTTGGAGAACTAGAAACAATTTCCATTTAGGAAAACTTATTTCCAAGATTGTCCAAATTCTTTACTCAGTTCAGAGTGTTGTAATTCTGCTTTTGGACTTCGAAGATTCCAGGGCAAGCATATATCGTGTAGAAACTATTATTGGAACCACATCAGTATAAGTAAATCTATTCTGTCAGTTATTTTGACCATTATTTGTTTCAAAAAGACTTCAAAAGCTAATCAATTAATCTATGGTGAAGAGAAGTTAAAACATTATCAATATTGGCATAAAAAGAAAATACAACTCACCAGCATAAAATGCAGCATCATAATAACCTCTCCCAATCTGAGCAAGTGCTTGCAAAAAGTAATGATTACAATATGAACCTGGTGAGGTAAAAGTCAAGCAATTATAAYGATTACAGGTTCAAATAATTAAAGAGGTGGAGGAAATGTTAAAAGTAAAATGATAAATGACCAAAATTGTCCYAAATTTCAACATGAACCAATTAAATTACAATCACAAATGACACAACACCACCATTCACTTTGTTCTTAATTACCAAATATGTAGGCGATATCAACACTCTGAAAATTACAAGAAATGACTTAAATCAAGTTGTATATGCAACTCAATACGTGCATACATAAAAGAGACACTATTACATGTGCAGATGAGGGCATGTGTGTGACAGGATATGCATTTTTTCAGAAGGGATCTGTATCACACAGCAAAGATAATTTCAATATCATGCAGGTAAATAGTTCTTGGTTATGCCCGCTTAATTTTTCTGGAGGCCTTGCATTGTCGTAATAAACAATCATAATGACAAGTAAAACAAAAATCAAGCAAAACCAACTCGCAATAAGTCTCACCAATTCCAAATGTGCAAATTCGAGGAGAACTCAGGTCTCCCACAGTAAGTTGACCTTTTACAGCATCACAAATATCCTTTTCATCTTCAACAGTCCCATCAGTAATAAGAAACACAAGGGAAACCAAGTCGGATGATTTTGACATCATCTTTAGTGCCTATAACAAGAAAATAATTGAATTAAGTGAATTCTCCATGTCTTGCATGAATAAATAAGAATAGATGTTTGCATTATCTCATCTCTACATGTAAAAGAAAATGTTGGCCAATTCTTTGGCACTTACTTTCAAGCAACTCAAAGAAGAGAAATTAACTACGGTGTTTACATATCTCATTTCCAACAGTTAATCACCCTTCACACTGGCATTCTTGGAAGTATGAGAAACACATTTGTACCGTAATGCCAAAATTACATAAGCACCTGGATTAAAGGCTGTAAAATGTTTGTACCACCATCTGCTATAAAATTTCGGTTAATCCACTGAATAGCAGTTTCGATTGTTTCCTTGTTTGCCAGCTGCATCGATGATGAGTACAATAAGCTGTTCCCATTGAAAGCTATAATGTTAAATGTATCTGCTGGGCTAAGCTTTGACAAGGCAGCCACTACAGCACTCTTTACATTCTCGAGAGGACCTCCCCTCATGCTTGCACTTATGTCAACAACAAAGACAACTTCCTTCCTGAAAACCTGTAAATCCCAAAAAGAGGATAAATGCACCATAAATCTTTAGGACTCAGTTTATGTTGATGCAATGATAGGCAGACAATTGAATAGTACTATCCTAGATCCCTCGGCAAATTTAGAGATCCTCCGTAGAAGAATCTATATGAAKAGAGAATTTCATAAGACTGACAATTGTAAACTGATGAGGCAACCACTACAATCAAGAGGAGTGACCAACCAACCTTCCTGGTCTTAGTGTTCCCTGGATAAAGATAAAAGCAAAATATGTCTCTCTGATCAAACTCATGCAGAGATGGAGACTGCAAGAGCACTCTGCCAAATATGTCACTTGATGAAACCTGAACAACCATCAGAAGAATATTAAAGAACTGCTTCACTGATCTGTCTATGCATCTCAAATGCTGCTATTGAAGGCTAGAGGAAGGGCTCCCCTAATAATAGAACTAAAAAGAAGGGAAAAAGAAAAAGAAATAATTCCTGAAGTCTTACACTGTATACAAAACAAAAGTCATTCATTGACCAGCTAGGGACTTCCCTCTCATTTGAAAATCCTAGCTTCCCTGCTTGACGTCTTACTTCCTACAATCCAGCATGATATAAGAAGACATTACTTGATTAAGTTTCAGCAAACAATAAGCAAAAACCAAGATACCTTTAAAGGATGGCTAGCACTTCTGCATAATATCTCCAATCCAATGCCACAGTTTACATTTAGCAGTATCTTTTCTCTTTTAGGCGTTTTCCTCTCGACAGGAATTACAAATGGCTGAAAACTGAATGGTACACTTAGGCAGAATTCATTCTCTTGATACAGCAACTTTTGTGACCATCTAGCTTTAACAGAAATAGTTGAGCCTCCACCAACCTTGAGACATCCAAAAGTAACGCTAGTTATTTGGAGAAGCAAAGAATGTGAGAAAACACCAATATAAGAAATAAGCAATTACCAGACATAATTGCCTACCTGAGGAACCTTTAATGTATATATCTGGCGTTTCAACAAGAAACCATCTTTAGCTTTATCTGCACCTTCTCTGTCCTCCATTCTTACCAATTGGGTACAATAGGATCTTGTAGGACATTCGACTTCTACACCTAGAATTGAACCCTGTTAGCCAAATGATGCTATGTTGAGAATAACACAAGAAAATTACCATAAATACAAAGACCTTAGAATGCTGGGGTAGTACATGGATTAGCAATTGACGATTTATATAGTCATCACAAGACACAGTAACATATAGAACTGTAATTTTCCTCTGTTATCTCAGTTACATGTACAATTAGTGATGCTGAAATTACACTGCAAGAATTTAGCAATCTCACAAATACAATAATAAAGAGAAGAAGATCCTTAAAAGGATGATTATCCAAAAGTAAAMGAATTGAGTATTTTGATCCCACCCTCAACTTACKCCCACACACTGAATGGACAAATTATGACTCCAAGGAACCGTGGGTTTACTAGCATAGTAGTTACTAATTTGATCATTGCCATGATCAGTTCACTCTTCTGCTTAAAACAAAAATATACAAATATCTTACCTTCCCATTTTTCGCATTCGAAAGCACTTTTCTTTAAAAAGAATCGAGTTTAACAGGCCGAACAATCACCAGCTTCAAATACCMRAAGGAGAGAAAATCTAAATTMCCAAACAAGAACATCAAATAGGGACAAGAAAGAAAAGAAAAAAGTAAAGCGCCAACCTGTTCGCCCATCGGCACCACAATGCGGCAGTCACAGGTTTTGCTAGAAGAAACACAATGCACGCGCCACGTGCCGCTCATGGTGACAAAAGCAGTATCCAAATAACAGTCAACCTCCATCATAATCCCATGCATGTGAAGCGGAATCAACGCCGGAGGCTCACATCTGCCGTGAACATAAGGCTGGTAACTCCGAATGTCCGGATTATCCACTACCGACGGTTCCSTTATTACCGCGTAAACCATAAGTGCTGTAGGAACATAAGTGGTCGTCTCCGGCTTCCTCTCCATTAACAACGGCGGCGGCGGCCGGTGTTTCCCATAGTAAATCCTCTTGGACAGCTGCAGTCCCAGCTGCACTGACCATGCGAGCTCGTCTGCCATTTTCTTGAACTCTTGAAGTTGAAAATGAAACAGCTTATGAAGACGAAAGAAACTCAATTAATGGCCAATAAAAGTATCTGCAGGAGGCATTTATAAGTCAACCACAGTGGGACACAGGGAAAGAAGGTTAAAGAAGAGGTAAGGATTTTTTGACAGTTTGGCTCTATTTTCACAGCCAAACGGTCGTTAGCTTTTCTTTCTTTTTTTTTTTTTCTTTTAACCTTATTTTGGGGTTTTGGCTTTAGCTAATCAGGCAGAGATTTCTAAATAGAGAATGCTAGCTGAAATAAAATCTTCTATTTTTTCATTTTAACTTATCAAATACAGAAAATTCTTCGTTGACTAACATTTTTTTTCATCTTATTCTTCTCAATAACTTATCTAATTTATCTAAAAAGTTCTATGCAAATTTCACCTTTCGCAATGATTAATTTCTCATATCGATTGTTATCACGAATCAATAAGACAAGAAAAACAGTCGCATCTGAACAAGACAAGAAAAGTAGCCGCATCTAAACCCTCTTCTATTGAACCAAAGCACATAATAGCAATCAGCAATTTGCTCCCATATAAGGCAGTGAATTGGGTTGCATATATAGCAATTGGCAAAAATTCGAAATTATTTCGTTCCTCTGATCTAACTAAGACGAATGCGATTGGAGGCAGCCAACATCACCCCCCCACACTATTCAGCTTATGGAATCTCAAGCAGTGAGAGAGGGACGGAAGAGCGATTCAAATAAGCTAAGATAGTGTACAATTGGATCAAAGTTCTTTATGGATGGGTGTGAGGAGAGTCCTCTCACTGTGCCCGTCGTGAAGAGAGGAAGCTAATGAGAAGAAACACTATCGAAAAGAGTTTTTTCATATTTTACGAGTTAAAAATTAAATAACATAACATTCTGACGTGAATAATTTTTCTTTTTGATAGCATATAAGCCAAAAAAGTTTCAAATAAATGAAAAAAAGAGAAGTCAACCAGTTTGGCTGTGTAAAAAAAAGCCAAAACTGTCCAAAAAAACCAGACGAGTAAAATAGTGGTGGAGCTCCATGGCGGTGCCTGATAAGTGATTATTTTAGCGGAGTATTAACAGATCACTTTTTGATGAATTGACGCGTTTCATTTGAGACCAAGCGTTAGTAAAATTGATTGATCAGTTGTCTGTAGAGTATAGAGAAAGACGGGACAAAACCTAAGAATGTGATTCTCTAATAATGTTTCCTCGCGAAAAGACGAGGCCATGCCATGTTACTCGATTTAAGTTAAAGAATATGAAATTCTTAACTATTCTTTTTATAAGCATTATATTAAAAAGAATAATATTAATTTAGAAAATTGATTAAATTTATTATTACACCCCTTATTATATTTTAAAACTTTTATGTGGTATGTGAATAGTAATTCATATTATCATATTAGAGAAAAAAAAGTTATACGAGATCAATGATAAAATTGTAATTTTTTTATTTATTTACGTTGATAGGCATAAAAGAATATTTATTTGAGGACAATTAAATGTTTAAGACACTCATTTTAACTTTTTTTTTTTCAAGTTCATGTTCTCCTAATTTCAGTACTCATATTGTCAATTTATATCATTCATATGTTCTTATATAGATTGATAGATAAAATTAACAAGGTGTTCAATGAAATTTGTATCTCGCTGAACAAGCAGAAATGCACAAGCCACCATAGGGTTTGTAACTTGTCATCGATGAGTTAGACATTAAAAATTTTCGAATCGAATCAAACTGCTTTACAACCATTCAAAAAATACGAAAGGAGGGTGATAACCTCTCCCTTCAAGACACATGACCATACCATTAAAGTGATGGCACGATCTCTGGGATGCAAGGCCATCACCTATGTACCATGCATTCAGCTCAACTCATCTCTTTTATAGTCGTGAAATTTATTTATTTTTAAAATAATAATAATAATAAAATCTGGACCACACTGGTTCATAGGGGTGGACCTTTTGTGTTGGTCTACAGGTCCAATATCACGTTATACACGTTTATTGTTGCATATATGCACAAATGTTTTTGTTAAAAATGAGAAATAATTAATATCATAATTTATATCTTCTTTTTGCATAAGTTTTAAATAATAATAAATGCGAAATTCTTATTTAATTACGGAAGATATCATATATTAATATATAAAATTAAGTTAGATTTTTCATTTCAGCAGAATCAATGAAGGGCAAGCGAGGCTGCCCCTGTGAYGCAACGGCGTGGAAGAAGRGTAGGGACGCGGGCATGCTGTCTGGTTTGATTCGTTGAAACTTCATCATTATCCCTTGTTTTGGGGGACCCATTTTTCATTTTCATTTTCATTTTCTTTTTTCGACCTATGGAATATGGACAAGACAAATTTAATAAAATGATTTTGAAATCCTCAGGTGGGCCCTCGATGAGAAAAGTGAAAATCCCACTCACAAAAGGAAGATTGCGGCACTTTAGGCTTTCAGACTTTAGGAGTAGTTGGCCGCCCAAAATTTGATCAACGGAACTTGCCAAATGCGACCCATAGCAGGCTAAACCGAAGGAGGACACGCACCCGGGCCTATTTGAAGGCATGCGCACCGACAATCAAGGCTAAAGATTTTATATTTCTTTCGAATACATTATTTTAATAAGAATTGATATGTACCGTCTAAAAATTCAAAATATTCAAATATAATCTCATCCGACTCAAAGCTTCACTTTTTCAATAGAATATTATTAATATTTAGAATAAGTTAATTCATAACAAATATCAATTAAAGATGATTAAAGTTTAAACAATCCAAAATATCCTTCGAATTCAATATAAATGATGGATAAAATTATTAATATAAATTTACTTAAATTGACCATTTTAATCCGCATCTTCCTTCCCAAAAGGATCTTTACGACTTTTGTTTGGACTGAGAATAGAAAGACTTGCACCGATTAAAGGTAAGGCGACGGTGGCCATTCCGGTTGGGGGCATAAGTAGCCTTGGGGTTTCGTCTTCCATCTATGGCCACTGCTAAAGCAAAAGTGGCCTCTGCTGGTGCTGTACTGCGCCCYGTATCTAGTGGAATATAAAATTTGTTGTTGTTAATTTCATTATAGACCCATATTTTGGGTTTCTACACGTTCTTGAGCCCGCTGCSTGGCTGCCACCTTGAAGCTATTGTTTCGATCCCTTTTAATCCTTTAACCTTACTGCTTCAGGGTTTACTAAACTGTTTTGTAGGTAATGGACCATGTCAATACTGGGTCTACACRTGTCTTTTATTTTCAGCCATAAGATGGCTGCTAACTTTGTGGTGATTATAGGTTGTTATGAAGAGAGACCAAAGCATACGCAAGTAGAAGCATCTTTCGGGCTCTTTCTTTGGAAGATCAAATCATGGATCTGCTATGTGGTTTTTATAACTCACAAAATGCAATCTCATAGAAATTCGAATCGAAAGGTTGGAACCAAAGCAATTTTCAAATAACTCAAATGTATTTTCCCTCATAAGCAAGGGCGGGAAGGAAAATACAGAAGCGACTCCCAAATACCACAGAAGACAAATCACATGTATGAATATGATCAAATGTCGATGAGTTAGACACGGATAAGAGTTGCAGAGTACTAGAGATCCAGTTGGTGTTTACAGTTCACAATCGGTATGTTAAACCAACCACTGCTTCTTCTGTTTACAAGAAGACTCTGATAAAATGCCCCAAACTTCCGATGAAGCGGCTACCAGCATCTCGTCATCGGTACTGCAAAGGAAAGATAGACACGATTTAGATAACTACGACGATTTAGATAACTGAGCAACAAGCTTAAGTATAATCAGAAGAGCACAACCTAGCTCAATACTGAGCAACGTTGTCACGATCCTCGGACCTTGTAGAAATATCCAAAATTCAATATTGGAAGATTTCTCCTCCTCCCAATAGAGGAATAAAATTAACAAAGCAATATATGCGAATATTAGTCTACTACCATCCCAATAAATTAAACTTATAAAAATCAATTCTTTTTTTGRGGGAAAAAAAARGGACAAAGGGAGACGGGAATAAATTTTGACAGCAACAAACCTTGATGAAACCGATTTCCTTAGCGTTACTGGGAAAGCATTGCCCTGCAGCACATCAATCCGTACTTCCTGATTATCGCATKCGAGTTCCCACAMGCTGGGCTGCTCAAATTTTCAAATATACCCAGCAAAAATCAAATTTCGACGAGATAAAAGTGAGCAAAAGAAAACATGTATAAGAGAAACCAAAGTCATCGAAGAAAAGAAGTATAACATTTGAAATACAAAGGAAAGAGATCTAACCAGGCGCATAAGTCTTGGGGTGTGCATTCCAAATGTTAGAGTGACCCACCTCCTCTTCTCCTCTCTCGCAGCTGCAGCCTCCGTGTGCTGTTTCGTGCTGATTCCTTCGCGACGATACAATTCCAACGAAACTGCGGGAATCCTAGGCTTACGTACAATTAAATCGTAAGTTTTTATATAGTAATAGCGGATCTAGATACGCTTAATATGGACTCGCAAAGTTCTCGAATTCTATTGGTTTAGCCTTTACGTTGGAATTGGCTGCGGGCCAGTCAAGAAACACCCTCTCTACTTGTGCTGACTTCTGACTCTGTTTTTCTTTTTCTTTTTCTTTTTCCTTTTCTTTTCTCAACTTGAGCTTGACTAAATACTTTTAAAAGCATAATCACTCAATTTTAGTGAATTTACTTTTACTTGAGAAATCTAATTTATATTTTAATCACGTTTTTTTAGATTTGGGTGTCTTGTTCTTGTATATGGTAGAGAAAATATTATATAATATATAAAATATTTAAARTCCTCGATAATCATCAAATTAATCATATTACGACATAATTTTTATTATAAAAAAATCTCATTAAAATTCAATTTTTGAACTATTTCTAAAATGAGTTTAGCATAAATATTTCATCATATTCTAAAATAATCGTATGAATTATATATGTTTTTTTATATTTTACAAATATAAAAAAATCATTATATTCATGATGCTTAATARCAAAATCATTGTAACTCTATTTTAATATTTTGATTCGGGTGCTAACAGGAAATGTCTCGTTGCCACATTCATTTCAAAAAATATTTGAATCACAATTAAGATTGTGAGATTGCTTCTGCTCGAGTGAACGAAAACTATATAAATAAGTAAATATTTAGTTTAAGAATAATTTTTTAATTTGAATTGCGTTACGACTTTATGTTCTTTAAACCTCCATTCCAATTCTATAAGATATAAGATAATAAATTTGTCAATAATCAATTCTCACTTTGAATCGCATTTGTCTTCATTTCCCATATCTTCAATTAGCCCATCTCTTCATAAATTACTTTTGCCTTTTCAATTCAAGATTTTATGAATTTCAAGAGTACGGAATGGTGGGGAAGGAGAAGAAATGCACAGATTGTATTTGAATCAATTGAAATGTTATATATATTTTTTTCTTAACTTAACTCCGTTGAATATATTGAATAAAATATAAGTGGATGTCTACTATTTATTATTCTTACGTTTTTTAGAATAACTTTTATTTTTATAAAAATAAAAATAAAACTTTAGTTTATATAATAAAATTTTAAATCTTTGTAATACTTTAAAATTTTAAAATTTAGATAATATGTTTATTTTAGAATACAAACAATTTATTCATTAGGTACCGTATCTGGGGAAAAGAAATTATTATACTTAAATATTTTGATTCCGATGGGAAACCGCCTCATCGCCACGTAACTTCCGAAAATGGGCCAGAACGAAGACCSCATTATAGGTTCATCAAACTTCAAAAATACGAACATAAACCTTTGCGAAGGAGCAAATCGCCGATGTATTGTCGGAAAAAGAAAGCAAAAGAGATTCAAGTCGACAAACAAACTTGTCTAAGTTCCTTTACGTAGGTTGTTTACTTCAAATTTGGATTGCTTAGAGTTGAAGCTATCCTAATCTTATCAATCCTTATCATTCATCAGATTCCGTCACTGCTGAAAACATCGAGCTATTCAGGTTTGCTATCGGATGGAATTTTTTTGGCTCTGCAATTAAATTGACATTTGAATTTCCTTCAAAGTTTGGGCGTTTAGGGTTTTTGCTTCTGCATATATTAATAATGCCCAGGTCAATTTCATTTTTGAATTATAAGATCTTTTTTCACCAGAATCTGTATGCAAACTAAAGAACAGAGTTATTGAGTTGTGGGCTTGTTGTTATTACTAATCATTTAATCCTTTGGTGAGGTTAAGATGAGGGATTCTGACGATGTTTACTCTATTTATTTATCTCTTCATTTGCTTKGAGTTCTCGACAATCAAAGACTCGCYTTTGCTCAACAATTTTCGTAAAAGCATTGGATTTAATGCTTGTTTAACTTATAGTCTRGAGTTCGTAATTATTCTTCGGGTTTAGAAGAGTTAAATAGGAGTTTTAAACATCCCTGAAATATATTTATCTGATTTTCCCTTTTTGCTSTAAAGATTTAGGGATCGGAAAGTAATGGCAACTGCTACTATGGCCACTGCAGCAGGTGCGGCTGCTCTATTGTATTATACATTAAACAGGAAACTGCAGACAACTGCAATAAAGGATGATGATGGCGAAAATGATACTGGGCCTGATGATCATTCTCGTTTAGGGATYGACAGGGTTTCAACTAGACTTATACAAGCTCCGGCAACATGGTTAGAGACAATTTCAACGTTGTCAGAGACTCTTAGGTTTACATATTCTGAGACTCTGGGGAAGTGGCCCATTGGAGATTTGGCATTTGGCATCAGCTTTCTTTTAAAGAGGCAGGTAAGCGTCTAATACTTTTAACTTCTTCATGCACACTGTWTGGTTTTTCTTCTTGTTTGGTTCTTTAAGAACAAAAGCCACCAATCATAAAGAATCACAAGGAAGATTTCTACTTTCTGATGGATATAAGTAAGCCACACTTGGCATAACTGCTTATTTGTATAAGCACTTATCTTTTTCATATCATACAATGAGGAAAATATGGGACATGCGAATTACTTTTGGCCTAACTTGGCAGAATTACTTTTGTAATTGTGATATACGTATATCTTTTTCAATGTGCCTCTGATCACGTGAACTTACTTTGCAGGGAAATTTACATGTAGGAAATGTATTTGGAAGTAAAGATAGCTACCAGCTTAAAGGTGCTGAGATTGCCGTAGAGCTTAGATATCTATTRGAGTTGTTGACACTTTGCTGGCACTTCTCCAAAAAGCCATTCCCTTTGTTTCTAGAGGAGACTGGCTATTCCCAAGAGAATGTTCTACTTCAAGAACCTAAGGCTGGCGTAAGTGATGTTCAGCATTTCTATATGCACTATCCATATTCATTAGTTATACCTTAGTTTTCATTAGTGGGTCTTACTTGCAAATATTYAATGTCGTCCTGATTTTGCTTGCCTGATATGTGTATAACTGTTTTTTCCCTCCCTCCTTCCTATATTCAGCTAAGGTTAGGGTTGGTTGGGATGCAGAGATCTGCTAACTTCCCTGCAGTTTATGCTGTTGAGGAAGAGGAGAAGGATAACCACAAATTTACTACTATTGCATCTTTCCTGCCTAAGTAACGCATGTACATTTTGTTTTGTAGATTCTGAAACCTGCCTTTACAATACTTGCGGACCACGAAACAAAAACCTTTCTCTTACTGATTCGTGGAACCCACAGTATGAAAGATACTTTGACAGCTGCTACTGGAGCAGTAGTGCCTTTCCACCACACTGTTGTACACGAGGGTGGAATTAGCAATTTGGTTTTAGGTTATGCACATTGTGGAATGGTTGCAGCTGCTCGATGGATTGCCAAGCTCGCAACTCCTCGTCTCACTGAGGCACTTCAGCGTTATCCGGACTACAAATTAAAGGTGTTTACAATGTCTTGATTTGAATTCACATGATTTTAGCAGCAAAAACTTTGTCTTTTAATGTTATAATGTACCATTCTCATAACTAGATAAATTTTAGTGTTTACTGGTTCATCCAAAGGACTGAGGTTAATTTAATTGATGTGGAGGTGTAGGTTAAAAAATTAGCAGCAATATATAAAATTCAAGCATGGTTTTCAGATGAAACGTTAGAGGAAATAGAGAGGGGTAAACAAAAACAGCTCAGCTCCTGCAGGTTTAGGCTGCGAAAGCAAACCTTCCTGTACCTCTTAATATATGACTCATGCATTGATTCACCTTTGATTTTGTTTGAAACTATTATTTGCTTGAATTTGTTTTAGCTTTGTCTTCTTCTGYCTCGTTTGGCCTTAAGTTGTTTTGGGTACCTTAGATATTTTGATCCTGTTTGAGCACGTCTTGTAGTTAAATCTGGTCGTTTGAAGGATATGTAGTTTGAATAATGGGATATAAATACCTCGGAATGTTCACCTGGACCAGCTACTTTAGAACTGGTGCATTTCTTCGATGTATATCGTGTTATCAGCTTGATCCCTATGTGTGACCCGAGTGTTTCAGCTTGTGATTTACGAAAGAAAATAATTTYTGTTGGTTACAGATTGTAGGACATTCTTTGGGCGGAGGTACTGCAGCACTTTTAACTTACGTGTTGCGTGAGCAGAAGGAACTATCAGCAGCTACCTGTGTTACATTTGCTCCAGGTTAATATATCTTGCATTTTTATTATCATTCTTTATCTCCGAATATGGTTATAGCATTACTCAAGTTCTGACCAAGTATTCAATGCAGCTGCTTGTATGACATGGGAATTGGCAGAATCTGGTAATGAATTCATTACTTCTGTGATAAATGGAGCTGATCTGGTGCCAACATTTTCTGCTGCTTCAGTGGATGACCTGCGTGCTGAGGTTTATTGTCGAATCTGTTCAGTAGCCTTCTTACAAAATTGAATTTCTTTTCCATGGATCTTTTTACATTTGTGTTATTTCTATTATTCAAGTTTGATATAAATAAGCGATGATTTGCTTCAATAAACGATGCCAAATTTTGATAAATACAAGAGGAGTGGCACCTTTCAAGTGCTTGCTGCTTTCATTCTTAAGTATCTGTTTTGCAYTTCAGTAGATTGAASATTTAAGTGCGTAAAAGTGTGTTTATGTCTTCAAATTCAGTTGCATCTCCAGCTAATGTTTGTGTTACTAAGCTTAAGACTAAAATACATCTGCTTTGTGTGTTTATTTGATAAATTAATTGTGAAGAGTTGTATCTTCCGTCTCAGGCTGTTTACCTCTAAGTTCATATATTTTCATTAGCACATCAGTGTGGATATTTGTGCTTTTGTACCAATACATTTCTTTTAAGTTGTTTGACCTCCGTCTTTGGCTAAAACATTTGCTCGATGCTCCAAGCCCAATGTCATCAGTGAATAATTGTAGATGGGTAATTCTGGCGCCTGGCGCCTGGCTTGAACCTTGCATGTCTCTGCTGGACGTTGCTGTACGATTGTAGAATTGCTGTTTTTCGTTACAGATTGAATGTTCCTCACGTTTTTAGGATTTTTCCTGTATATTTACTTCTGAAGATATGTTGCTTGGTTTTTTCTTTTTAAACATGTCCCAGTGGATTTTTGATAATCTACTATATTGCCATGTATTTTTCTTTTTGAAMGGAAAATATGTTGCTTTCTGCAGGTAACAGCTTCTGCTTGGTTGAATGATTTGAGGAATCAGATTGAACATACCAGAATCCTTAGTACTGTTTATCGTTCTGCATCTGCCTTGGGTTCTCGTCTTCCATCCATGGCCACAGCTAAAGCAAAAGTGGCCGGTGCTGGTGCAATACTACGGCCTGTATCTAGTGGAACACAGGTATATAAAACGTGTCGTTGAAAATTTCTCTATGACCCATCTTTTTGGGCTTTTTACACATTCTTGAACCCGCTGCCAGCTTGAAGCTATTGTTTCAATCCCTTTCATCCCCTAACCTGCTGCTTCTGGGTTTACTACACTATTTAGTAGTAGGGTATGATATCGGTTATGGACCATGTCGATATTGGGTCTGTACATATCTTTTATTTTCAGCCATATAAGACGGTTGCTAACTTTGTGGTGATTATAGGTTGTTATGAAGAGAGCCCAAAGCATGGCTCAGGCAGCATGGTCACGTCCTGGCTTGCGCTTGTCATCATGGTCATGCATGGGTCCTCGTCGTCGTCTATCAAGTAATCAGTTGAACTACAATCATGGGGGTGATGCCATAGCATCTTCGTCAACGCAAGTAGAAGCATCTGAACCCTTTCTAAGAACCTCCGAGGTCTCCACTATTACTAGTGAAAGGTTGGAACTTCCCRTGTCTTCATCAGAGGGAATGGTGTGGAGTTCGGGAAGTAGTTCAGAGGAGATTAGCTCGCGAGGTGGTGATGACGATGTAGATGATTGTGGGGATATCATGGAACATGAGAGACACGAAAACCATATGACTGAAGTTGAATTATGGCAACAACTCGAGCAAGAGCTTTTTGAGGAGCCTGTGTCCGAGGAAGCTGATGTGGTAAAGGAAATTAGGGAAGAAGAAGCAGCAGCCATTGCAGAGGGTAGTGACAACGAGTCTGAGAGCTTTGTACCAAATACRAAGGAGGTACATAGATTTTTCCCTCCAGGAAAGATAATGCACATCGTAACACTTCTTCCTGATGAGGTTGTCCATGGAAGTCACAGCAGCACGTCCGGTAGCTCGGATCAACCAGCAGAACACAAAGCTGCGATTTTTCTCACCCCTCGGTCATTGTATAGTAAATTAAGGTTGTCGCAAACTATGATCAGCGATCACTTTATGCCAGTTTATAGAAAACAAATTGAAAAGCTCATAAGAGAACTCGAGGAAGAGAGTTCTAACAATCGTCATTCCAGCAAGGAAATTGAAGAAGTTATGTTGTAGATCGGTTGAACTCAAATCAACAGTTAGTGAGRCCTTTTGGACTCCAAAATCATGGATATTTCATATCTGAAATTGAAGTCCTGGTGGCCCCTGCATCATTACAGGATAAGGGAGCAAGTCACAAATGTACAGACAGAAGCTCATTGGTCTAAAGAAAAGGAAAGAAAATATAGGAAAGTTGTCCCCAGAGCCTCATTGATGCATATATCGCTTTTGATTTTCGTACATATTATAATGTAGGTTAAATTTATCCATTTTTTCCCTAAGCGTATGACTTTTATGCAGTGTTTTAAATCTTAACTTRCTTGAAGGTTTAAGGCTTTGGTTCCTCTGGACATTCTGTCATGCGTTCTATGACAGCGAGTAATCCAGTTAATGTGGGTTGGAGTTTTATTGGGGGTTCATTGCTTCCAAGCCCTTTTTGTTGTTTGATTCAGAATTATACCGAAGCTGAATTCCATCTTTATGGCAATTGTGGGGTGCATTGTTTTCCCTTGTGGGGAGTGGGGTGCTGTTAGAGTTGACATGAAACAGAGAAATGCCATGCTAATATGAGTCTCTAAGAGAGAAGGCCGACTACTGAAGAGACTCGGTCTTCGTCTTCCTTTTGCGATAAAAAACCGACATTGCTTAAAAAGGTAAGAAACAGTTTGAATCAAATCGAGGAGAAAGGAACTAAAATCACTTCAATGTAGCATAAATATATAACTAGAAGCTCTTTTCCTGGCTCTGTTTGTGCTGATAAATGACAGCAAAAAAAGAAGCCACCATGGGAGAAAAAGAAAGGCTCATCTCCTGGCATTGGACTTCTGTGGTTGGTGGTGATATCTCAATCATTGAGCAAGCTGGCAAAAAGAGGATATTTATTAGGAAGAAAATGGTTTAGGGTCTGTTATGAACCACCGCTTCTAACTGTCCTTCGGACCAGGTCAAATGTATTGGAAGCTTCCCCTTTGAATAGTTTCCTGATTTTCTAGGAAGTTTTATAGGCCGACATGATCAATAAACAGAACACAGAGCCCGTCTTCAAAAGTTTCCGTTTATCTTTTCCGCCTTGCTTCTTCTTTCCGTGTTTATTCCGCAGAAAGGCAAAACGTGCTGGGTTTTTTAAGAACCCCTCGTACCTAAAGAATTTCAAATTTGCCTTGATAATATCCTGACCATGGGATCAAAGCTGTCAATCCAGTCAGCTAAGGACGTAATCTTTCGATGGCACTCGGAGCTCAAGGATCGCCTCTTGTTCGATGGCGGTAGCAGTGAAATCAGTCAGTACCTTCAAGCCGTGAACATGATTAAGCAATCAGCTGATGAAGGTGAATTCAGTGACGTCATTTCTATGGCGGTAGCTCGGCTTAAGCATGAGTTTCAGACCATATTGACCAGGCAAACTGAGTCGGTTTCTGTCACTGAATTGAGCTCCTCTATCACTGAAAGCACAAGCTATCAGTATGTTGTCTATGAAGTTCCGAGTAAGGAGGTGATAGATTATCTCCGAAACATAGCAGAGACGATGGATTCTTGTGGACGTCTTCGTGATTGTATACAGCTATACACTACCGCAAGGAGACATTTTGTGAATGCGAAAATCAAACGGCTTCGACTGGAAGAACTGCAAGCAGGTGACAAAAAGAGGTTTTTGTTGGAAGAGTTGAAGATGAGAATTGACAGGTGGATACAGGCAGCTAAGGTTTGTACTAAACTCTTCTTTGCAAAAGAAAAGCAACTCGCCAAGCAAATATTTAGTGGTCTTGGAACTTCTTCCACGCATGAAGAATGTTTTCTACGTTCGGTGGAAGATGCTGCAGTTAACTTATTTGCTTTTGCCAAAGCTGTGAGCACCAGTAATCAATCTTCAGAGAGGCTGGAAATAATCTTGATCCTCTATGAGGGATTGACATCTCTGATACAGGAAGTCAATGCTCTGTTCCCTTTAGAATCAGCAAAACGTATAAGAGATGGTACGGCAGCTATCATGTCTAGGCTTCAGGATGAGGTGAGAAGAATGATATCAAATTTTGAGAATACTGTGCTAAATGAACTCTCGGCGATCTCAGATGATGGAGGCAAAGTTCATTCATTACCAAAATATGTAATGGAGTATGTCGATATCATTGTGAAATACCGGAAGCTTTTAGACTCTATCGTGTCAAAGCCATCAATGACTGTTGGAGGTCAGACACTTCCAGATGGGGAGCTTCAGGACCCCCACAGTCTAAGTCCTTTGGCTCTCCATTTGGTTTTGATCATAGCAGTTTTACAGTTGAATTTGGAGAACAAGTCCCAGTACTTCAAGGATGCTTCACTGGGATACTTTTTCATGATGAACAATGTTCAATACATTGTACAGAAAATTGAAGGGTCCAAGGAATTGCAAGAGATGATAGGAGATGAATATCAGAAGAAGTTAACTGAGAATGTAAAGCAGGCATTGAATAACTATGAGACATTAGCGTGTAAGAAATTCTTGGACTGCTTAAAGGACGACGGACTATATGTTTCTCAATGTTTCTCTTCTCAAGTGTCAAAAACTGCCCTGAGGAAAAGGATTAAGACGTTAAATAGAGTTTTTGAAGAGATAAGCCTGTTCCAATCATCAAGGGAAGTATCTGATTTGAGACTCCGGGATGAGCTTTGCCATTCAATGTTGGAGAAGCTGTTGCCAGCGTATGAGTGCTTTCTTACAAAGTTCAACAGATACTTGGACAGTGGAAAGCAAAGGAAAGCATGTCTCCAGTACAACCAAAAGGTACATATCAAGTATTCAATTCAAGACCTCAAGGCTTTGGTTCTCAAGAACTTGTTTATACCTCGTCAGCTCTGTCCATCATCAGAAGTGCCAAGGGAAAGTCTTCATCCGGGACGTAACCATATGGAACCTCTACTGGAGGTTCAGTAGTTCTAGAACTGGACTAGCTTTTGTTGCTTTACTAATTTCAATTTATCTACATTATTGATGAAAACAACACTGATTCTTGACCTTCTTGGARATGTTAATACAAAATGAAGCCCTTCCAGTAACATACTGATACAGTAAACTAGATACTAGCTTAGCAGAGTAGCCTGCTATTGCTTCAATATGAAATGATGCGTCACACCCCAGTGAAGATCAGAGTAAGTTGACCTTAAGAACATATGCTTTTCTTTTCTATTGAGAAATACCTGATATTTATAGTGATTCTGCAAAAGCATGATGAAGTCCTTGATTAGTTTCTTTTCTAGTTTATTTAGGGCTATCCTGTTGGCTTAGCCAACAGACTGTTCAATTTATTTGTTTCATTGATATTAACCTTCCAAATGCAAACTTGTCGAAAAGGGCTAGTTTGTTTGGGTTATGCTGCTTTACCTCTTCTTAATCCTGTAGGATGAAATTGCTAAGATAAGATTTACAGGTTACCTAGATTGTGACAATTATTGGTTAAAGAAGGTTCTCGAACTAACGTCTCTGTCTGGTTGTTTTGTACTTCTGCTGTACTCAACTGTTGTTTCTTCTGTTTCTTGTTTCCCCTGGCAACTTAGAAATTTCGTTGACTAGGATGATTGCAGAGAAAAATGAGACAATTTCCTCCTATAGGTTACCAAATAGCGACCCCTTTTCTTAGAATTTGCAAGAAAGTTACAAAAAGTTTAATCGATCTATCATGAACATTGAAATTCCCGTCATAAGATTTGTACTTGGGAATTCTATGTCAAAGTGTACTCAGGAATTCTTGGAGCCGACAACTTTAAATAGTTTACTAAAGGAAAACAAGGAATCAGCAGAACACGTTGAGCCCTGCACTAGGTGCATCGAAACAGATGATACTAAAAAGAACAGCAGATGAATTCGAMCAAAAATCTAGGATCGCTATTCATCTGCTCGAGGATGATAGTAAGGATATATTGCTGGATGAAGCGAGAAGATCCATTGCACTCAGAGCCTCGTGGATTAGCGAAGATCAGCTTAAAAATGCATTTCAGGACATCCTGGAACTGAAAGCGAATAGTAGAGCTTCACAAAAACATTCGACTTCCACAACTTATTCCAGTTCATTGAGTACTGGCTCTGTCATAGTGGATGAAGATGCTGCAGACTTCCATTTACCAAGTGCAAATGATCTCGATGATCTCAGGTACATCGCTCAGAGGATGAACTCCAAAGGACGTCTAGAAAAGTTGATCAGCGTGTACGTAAGTGAAAGGAAGGCTACCATGCATGCAGACTTTAAAAGACTTGGAATTGAGAAATCAAGCAACCTCTACGTCCAAAGATTAGGAAAGGAACCTCTCTGGTTGAAGACCATGTGTTGGATTCGAGCAGCTAATGTTAGCCTCCGTATTCTCTTTCCACGCGATAAGCAACTCTCGGAGCATATCTTTAAAGGTCTCGGAAATGCCACAGAGGAGTCATGTTTCGTTGAGATCGTGAGAGATCCTGCAGCACAACTACKTGATTTTGCAGAGGCCTTAAGCACCTGTCGTCGGTCGCCAGAGAAACTGAAAAGCATTTTGCTCTTGTACAGAGGGTTGCATGCTCGTATACCGGATATAAAATCTGCCTTTCCATCAGAACTACAAAAAATCATCACTGATCGTGCTACTTCAATACTTTCAAGACTTGTTGAGACAGTCAGATTGATTCTGTTGGACTTTGAAGATGCACTGGTTCGTGAGCAGTCTACAGCTCCAGCTSCTGGGGGCACAGTTCATCGTTTAACAAGGTATGTCATGGGATACTTAGCCCTGATTTTGGAAAACGGGGATATTCTTGAAAATTTGATCATATCTAAGCCTTCAATGACTTTGGGGGAATCGACCATTCCAGATCTTGAACGAATCCTGGACCTTAAAGGACGAACTCCTTTAGCAATTCATGTTTTCTGGATCATTGTCAGCTTAAGACTGAAACTAGAAGGCTTATCCAAGAATTACAAAGATGCATCCTTGGCAAATTTGTTCATGATGAACAATGTTTTCTACATAGTACAGAAGATCAAACAAAACATAAAATTGAAAGAGATGATCGGGGAAAACTATATGAAGAAATTGGCTGAAAACGTTAAGCAGGCAACAACCTCTTATCTAAGAGCAACATGGGACGGGGTTCTTGAATGTCTAAAAGATGAAGGAACCCATGTTAATGGCGTGTTTTATTCAGGAGTATGCGTCAAAGTAGTAAAGCAGAGGTTGAAGACCTTCAATTTACTAATTGAAGACGTTCATAGAGACCAAGAAATGTGGGCAGTGCCGGATCCAGAGCTTCGGGAGAAGCTCCTTCGGTCCATCTTAGACAGACTCATCCGTTCCTACACGCACTTTCTTGAGCAGTTCCGGAGCCAAATTGAGAGAGGTAAACAACCTTAYAGATATATCAAGTATTCCCAACAAGAACTCGAGATTATAGTAAGGGGTCTGTTTTGTGCATCATGAAACATTTTTGAACCTCGTAATTCAGGACCTTTTCTACTTCTTCAACTTTGATTTTATCGCTCTAGGAAGGTTTGCCTCAGACAGTACAATATGTACACTCTTAGGAGGAGCTCTCGCATCAGCTCAAATCAGAGCCTCGGATTACTCAATATTATTAAAAAAGGTGAAACTCCACCTTATGAGCCTAAACCGGCGTCCGAAAGAATGTGTAAAGAAGTAAATCATAAGTGGCTTAATTAATTTACATTGATTAAAATCTATTACACCGTACATAAGGAGTCCTTATAACTTTCACCCTTTAGATTCAATTGAACTATCAATAAACAATAACGGAGCCATGTGGGAGCGGAGGGGCCATCCCTCCAAAGAATTTCAATAGCTTTAAAATCCATAGTTTGGGGTATACACATGAATTTCAAATTTTTGCAATATATAGTTTGCTCCTCTTAAAATTAAAAATATATGATTTTTCCTTCAAAATTAAATATCTAACTCCATTACTAATAATAAACATATACAAAAAAAAAATCTCCGAAGTGGGATGCTCTCGTCGCACCCTCTCGACACTCATGGATGAGCTCTAATTGACATAATCATAAATACGATTAGAACTAGAAAATTTCAACMTATAATAAAGATGAAAAAATAAAGTATCACGTCTTAAATAAATWTTTATATAAATAATGTTATTCTACGTCATATAAATTTATAATCAAAAGCTAATTAGTTATAATCAYATTCGTAATTTCAATTTTACTTCTCTTTTATTGTTTACTTTTTATAATTTTTTAACTATTCCTAAAATTTCAATTAGTATAATTTTATGTCTATCAAATTAATCCAAAATTCTGTAAAGAAAATATTACGCGTAGATGTTTGACTTTGAATTCCTAAGGAAAAAATAATAATATATTACGCGCATATCACCCGTACAGTTGTTCAGCAGGCATAGGGTGAATACTCCGCGAAGTTTCACGCGTATCAGCGTTTTGTTCCTGTCTAGTAGTCGAGAAGATAACTAAACAGGTTCGGACAAGTGTTGCCCGAGGTGAGGGATCGACGGTTTTGGGTCTAGGGTTTGCTGCTCAATTACTACATTACATGAGCTAACAAACTACTCAARTCACTTCACTGTCCAAATTAATTGCTTATTTCATTGACCACGAACTGGAAACTCTTTCCATCGCCACTATTTGATCTCAGTTAGCTCTGAGCTACTATGGATTATGTGATGATGGAAGCCTCGAATCCGGCATCTGTATCTTTGCAAAATTTCACCTTCCGGCAACACTTGGAACCGATACCTGAGACTATATATCGGGGCCCAAGTCTTGATGGATATGAAGAAATGAGAACGGAGACAGCTGCAAATGATCTTACGTTGGGTGAAGTCAGAAGGAATGCAGAAGTTACCATGGATCAGCTCGAGGATGATTTCCAGAACATCTTGCATTTGCAGGTATGGCTGCCCATTTGTCCAAACTCTTTTGATCCGTCTAATTGGGTTCGGGTTTATTTGAACCGTTAATATCATTCATTTACCTTAAGTATAAGAACTTCTTTTCTCGTCCCCCAAAATTTCAGTTAACCTCCTTCAATGATCGCATTTTAGCCTTCAAATGCTCAAAATARTTTTTTTGTACAGTTCGGGTCCTCAAAGGTTTAAACTTCAATAGAAGCCTAGAGTAATGAGCAATCAGACTGTAGAATGTGTGGGAACTGTGCATAATAATAGGATAAATGGATCGTGATAGGATGGTTCTGATGATCGTTTTGTATTCGACCCTTTTGCCACTTGCCCAATTTTGATCAGACCTTTGCGACCCATATCTGCAGGTGAAAGGAGTTACTGTTGCTTCATTGCTCTCGGAGCCTAGTTCCACGACTGAATCAAGTTCCTTTAGCCTTGGTTTCTCGGACTTGGAGGAGACCTTTGTAGGCTACCATGGGCTGAGTGCGAAGGAATGCGAGGATCTCAAATCTATTGCATCGAGAATGCACTCCAAAGGGCGTCTTGCCAAGTTGGTTAGTGCGTATGTAGAAGAGAGGAAGTCTTTCATGAAAGTGCATTTTCAAAAGCTGTGGGATGAGAAATTGAGCAGCAATGATATCCAGAGGTTGGAGTGGAAAATTATGGAGAGAAAGATCATGCGCTGGATTCGAGCAGCAGATTACAGCATTAGGTTTATATTTGCATATGAGAAGCGACTCTCCAACCAAGTTTTTAAAGACCTTGGAAATGCCATTGATGAGTCATGTTTTATTTCAACCGTCACGAATTTTGCAACTCAATTGTTTGATTTTGCTGAAGCTGTCAGCTCCTGTCGCCGATCCCCAGAGAGGCTACTAATGATTTTAATCCTCTACAGAAGATTTTCTCATCTTATGCCTGAAATTAACTCTGTCTTTCAGTCAGAGAAAGCAAGACCAATTCGAGATCGTGCTGGTTGTTTGCTGTGCAAATTTGCTGAAGTGGTGAAATCTAGTTTTTTGGATTTTGAGGATGCAGTGCTTAATGAGCTGTCCAACGATCTCATTCCTGGGGGAACAATCCACGGCTTGACAAAGTATGTTATGGATTATACCACCAGTCTTTTTGTGGAAAATAGGGAAGTTCTTACGGACTTAATAACATCAAGGCCATCCAAGAGTCTAGGTCTGTTGGACTGGTCTGAGTTTCAGACACAAACACCACTGGCAGCACATCTTTTGTGGATCATTACAATCTTACAACAAAATTTAGAGGGTAAATCCAAATACTATCCAGATCATTCACTGTCGCATTTGTTTATGATGAATAATGTACACTACATTGCCCAGCAAATTGGACAGTCTGAGGTATTGAGAGAGATGGTTGGTAATGACCACCTTAGGAAGTTAACCGAAAATGTTGAGAAGTCATTGAATGGTTACCTAAGCACAACTTGGTATGGCCCTGTGTATTGTTTGAGGAATGAGGGATTACATGGCAGCTGGCGTTTGAGCCCTGGGGTGTCAAAAAGTGCCGTCAAAGAGAGATTCAAGACCTTCAATACTTTGTTCCAAGATATTCTTAGGACGCATGTAACATGGGCAGTACCAGATGTTGAGCTCCGAAGCAAACTTCACCAATCTATATTAGATAAGTTGATTCCTTCGTATAGGTACTTTGTAGAGCAGTTTGGGAGCTACATAGAAAGTGGAAGTTGTCCGGGGAGGTATATTAGATACCCGGTTGAAGAAGTTGAAGCTAAGATCTTGGGTTTGTTTGGATATCATGAATTCCTCTGAAATTAATTATAGGACTTACAAGTTTGTACATAAACTCATTGGTACTGTTATAGGTATTTCTTTCAAATTTTGCTCTTCTAGTTGTACTTTGAGATCTTGTTTTTCTGGCGGTGGTTGAAATTGAATATGATCAGTATGTAGAATGATAATAAGTTTAAACCAATTTTAGTGAAAGAAATAATTATTCCAATATTTTGTCTCTTGTTTGGTGGATTGGAGTATTTGCTTTTGGTAGCAATGCTATAATGATTTGCAAAATGGAGTAAGCACTATTTCAACAGTCACAGAAGGTCTACTCAGTTACTTTGCCGAAATCGAAGTTCTAGTTGTCCATTAAGGTCTCCAATCTACTCTGACRGGCTAACAAATGCCCGACCTCTGGTTTCTTGTCATGAGCCTACCACACTCTTCCGATGGCTTGTGCGGTTCTTAATCAAAATTAATTCCCTTTGGTGACCAAATAAGCCTTTCCCCACAAATATGCTCAAGAGAAGAGAGAACACTTACAGGAGAGAGTTTATAAGAATACTCTCTTGAAATCTTACACTCTGTGCTCTTATGCTCATTTGCTCTAGCTCACAGGCCACTACTTCTATAGGAGGGGTTCTTCCTAGGCACTCTACCTTCTCAATGGATGGTGGAGATTTAGTTGATCTAATGCCCACTTTTGAGCCTCTAGAACTTCTTATAGATATTTCCTAGGGTGTCTTTCTTAGAAGGTTCCATGCCCTTTGCATCCTCCAAGTTGTCTAGTTCTCTCTTGAATGTTCTTGGTGTGCCCGGTCACGCCTAGTGATTTCTGAGCGTCTCAGCCCCAGACGTTGTCGGGGGTATTTAGAAGCTTTCTGTGTGTCACTGGGCAKTGTTGGCGCTCTTGTGCGTCTGAAAGCTTTTCGAGCGTCACTAGGCGCTGGCGGGCATTTTTGGTGCGACATATGCAAGAGGCTGGCATTTCCTTCTTGGGCATGCTAGCATTCATGGAGCTTTTTGAAGTGTTTTCTAAGGCGTTTTCAATAACACTATCTGAATTTTTTCGAACTGTTTTATCATACTTATACTCACCGTTCCAAAATTTTCGACACCTGACAGTAACTCAATTGACTACCCTTTTCGTTTCCTTAYTGTGTTCTATTATGGGCAAAGAAACAATCACAATAATGTGCCGACACGACATGACGGGTAGCTCTTCCAAGAGCCCAGCTACTCGTTATCGTTTAATTCCCCAGGAGTTTCTTGCAACGCTGTAAATGAGTTTACAATAAACTACTCGTATTCCTGTACCAGTCATGTCACCCAATCATCTCCCCTCTACCTATAATTTTTTAGGTTGTTGGCCCCACAAGTAAGAGGTCCTTTCCCAACTTTACGAGGAAACTGCAATGAAGTTGACGAAGACAATGAATTAAAGGGTAGACCTTTTCCATTTATGCAGTTATCTCCGGTTCATTTTGCATCTCAAACTACTGAAATTTGATCTCTCTCTCTCTCTCTCTAATCTTGAGCCTTTTTTCAGTCTTGATTCTTGAATCAATTGCCCAACTCCAGCTATGTCTGATGCAATTATAGGTGCAGTACTAAATCAGCTAGGTTCGATCCTGGAACAACAGATTCGCCAAGAGCTGAGACTGGTGGTGGGGGTTGAGAAAGACATTGACAACCTCACGAGCACGTTCACATCCATCCGTGCTGTGCTTCTTGATGCTGAAACGAGCCGATTGACGAAAGACAATGAGAAGGAGGGAATTGAAGTTTGGCTGCAAGATCTCCAGGACGTGTCATATGACATGGATGATATACTGGCTGAGTGGAGCAACGCAATCCTGAAGATACAAATTGAGGGGCTTGAAAACACTTCACCTAAGAAAAAGGTATGCTTTTTCATCACCTTCCCTTGCTTTTGTTTCGGCAGGGTAGTCTTACGTCGTGACATAGCCCTGAAGATAAAGGAAATAAATGGGAGACTGGATGTAATTGCCAGTAGAAAAGATAGGTATAACTTTAAACAGATTACGAGCCCTGAAGCACCCAAAAAACCAAAAACTGCCTCCTATATCGATGTCTCAGAAGTTCGTGGCCGAGATGGGGAAAAGACTGCTCTTCTTAGCGAATTGCGGAAGGAGAATAGTCGAGCAGATAGGGGCCTMAATCTCATTTCTATAGTGGGTATGGGTGGCATAGGGAAGACTACTCTTGCACAATTAGCCTATAATTGTCATGAGGTGTATTTTGACGAAAGAATATGGGTCTGTGTTTCTGAGCCCTTTGATGCTTCAAGAATAGCCAAAGCAATTGTCGAAGGTGTTGAAGGCAATGCCCCCAACTTAGGTGAACTCGATCCTATAATGCGCAAGCTGAGGGATTCCATTGCCGGAAAAAAGTATCTGCTTGTCCTTGATGATGTGTGGACACAGGACCCGGAGAAGTGGGAACCTCTTAGAAACTCTCTCAAAAACGGTGTATCGGGTAGTAAAGTTCTGGTGACCACGCGAAACGAGAGAGTTGCAAGAATGATGGGAAGTAGCTATACGCTACGGCTGGGGGAATTGTCAGAAGCAGATTGCTGGTCCTTGTTTAGTCAAATAGCCTTTTTTGACAGGAGCAGGGAGGATCGTGAACAATTAGAAGATATTGGTAAGAGAATAGCTAACAAATGCAAAGGCTTACCTCTTGCTGCAAAAACTGTAGGGAGTTTAATGCGCTTCAAATATTCAGTCCAAGATTGGCAGTCTGTGTTGGATAGCTTTGCGTGGGGACTGGACGAAGCAAAAGAAGGCCCGTTCCCTCCTTTACTGTTGAGCTATTATGATTTGCCTTCAGCTTTGAGAAGGTGCTTTTCCTATTGTGCCATCTTTCCAAAAGACTACAAGATTGAGGCTGACAATTTGATCAAGCTGTGGATGGCACAAGGTTATCTCAGCTCGAAGGAAAATATCGAGATGGAAGTGACAGGACGGGATTACTTGAACAATTTGATCACAAGGTGTTTTTTCCAAGACTTGGAAAAGGATAAGGAGAGTGAAAATGTTGTACGTTTTAAGATGCATGACATGGTTCATGATTTCGCACAATATCTCACAAAGAATGAATGCTATATGACGGAGGTAGACAATAATTTGGAGCGCCGGCTCAATTCATCTTCTAGTAAGGCCCGTCATTTGACCCTGATACGTGCAGAAGAGGTCCTTTTTCCTGTGTGTATCGGAAATGTTGAAAAACCACACACCTTTTGGATTCAATCTTTTTATGATTGTCCAGCACTTGTTAGTGAAGAGGACAAAGTCTCACCTGATCTTTTCAGTCGCTTGTTGCATGTCAAAGCATTAGATCTGAGTTGCAACAGGTTGCGTGAGCTTCCGAAAGAGATAGGGAGATTGATGAATGTAAGGTACCTCAACTTGTCACATAATCCCCTAAGCGAGCTGCCCGAAACAATTTGTGGTTTGTATAATTTGCAAACGTTGAAGCTTTTTGCATGTGAGCATCTTGGTAGATTGCCTCAAGATATTGGGCAACTAATAAATTTGAGGCATCTTGAAATTGATCGTACTGATAGCCTTAAGGAGTTGCCTAAAGGAATTGGAAGATTACGGTCTCTTCAGACACTGAACAAGTTCATCCTTGGTGGCAGCMGGGATCCTGAAGAAAGAATGTGCAGACTAGGAGATCTCAAAGATCTGAACCAACTCCGAGGGTGTCTTAAAATAGAAGGACTAGGTTCTGTGTCAAATATGGAAGAGGCACAAAAAGCAGATTTGAAGAGTAAGATTTACCTTACTGATTTGCAAATGGATTTCAGTCCTCGATCTCGAGTTGACGGGAGATCTGAGGTGGTTGAAGCTCTGGAGTTGCCATCAGATTTGCAGTCTTTGAAGATAAGTTACTACGGAGGWACTGAGCTTCCYAGTTGGCTAACTTCACTAACCAACCTGCGAAARCTTGAACTTCAAGACTGTCAAAATTGCACTCGATTACCTCCTCTTGGGAGAATTCCATCACTTCAAACACTCTACATTATGAATATGCATGAACTGAAGCAGATTGGCTCTGAACTTCTGGGAGCAGATGGTAACGTGGCTGCATCATCAACTTCTCCAATAATCATTTTCCCAAAGTTGAAGAAGCTCAAACTTGAGAAYATGAGTAGTTTGGAAGAGTGGGAAGTGATCAAGCTGGAGAGGGAAGTTGAAGAAGAAAATTTGAGAATTATGCCATGTCTCCGCTATTTGAAGCTATCTGGTTGTAGCAAGCTAAAGACATTGCCGGACCCTCTCCTCCAGAAGACACCAATAAGAAAACTGCGAATCAATARGTGTCCACTTCTGCAGCAGCAATATCAGAAGGGAACTGGCCAGCGTTGGATCAAGATTTCTCAAATCCCAAAAGTCCGAATTTCATAATTACTTCTWTTTATCATGAAGTTGTTTCTTTTTATCCTTTTTTGTTTAATTTCTCTTGGTACTTGCAGCCATTGTTGATATTGACATTATTGTACTTGTCTTTCGAGAAATGCAATGACGAAAGGTACTATMAGTTARACCTTCTATTGTACAACTAATGAAAGGTTCTTTAAAAAATTGGGCCTGTAAACTTTTAAGAGCTCCAGYCCAATCMACTCAGCATTRCATTAGTCCASTRTAACTTGGGCCRSTGCTCATAATGGTCSWCTGGGCCACCTAACTACTCTCATYTACCCTTAATCTCAGACTCATATACTGAGCGATATTATTTTCAAGATATTTAATTTRAGAGAGAATTAATTAATTTTATATATATATGAAAATATTTTCAATGATATTCCTTTTTCTTATTTGATTTGAAAGAAGGAAGCAAATCTTGGCAAGTTGCAATGGTGATAGGAAAATCTAATAAAGGAGCTGTAGCAGAGAGTTGATTGACAGCCATGGCAGTATTGCTCATTTCTGCCATGCAACTTGATCTTGATCAAGACTTGAGGAGAAAAAAAGTAATCATTTAATTGGTCGTTAATTATATTTTCTTAATATCCAATTCTGTACCCGATTTGATTGGAAGAAAAAAAAAAATACTTGAATCATGTGGAACATCAAATTTGATTAAATATTTGGTCAAGAATATAGGTATAAGTCATAATCGAAATATATATTTCATACATTTTTTGCTACCATTATGGGGCTAGGGCTCTTTCAATAAAATGAAATTAATTTCACACCATTTTGTAAAATTAGTCAGGGCTTGATTCATACGTCCGTCGAGTCTCACTCTTATTAAGAAAAAATTGATATAAAGTTATTTTTAAAATATTATTTCAAAGAAATATATATATGGAACACCTTCCCTCACCAAAGGCTAGATATTTTGCCACGCACTGTTTCATGAACATTAATTATTGAATGGGAATCAATCAAATGATATCACTTTTCTGGATCCAATAAATGAATATTTCTTTTTATATTTGATGGATAATATCATGAGGGCATTTAATTTTTCTATAGGGCTCTACTGATTTTGACTTTTTGAGATTCAAATCTTAAGAGAGGAGTGAAGAATATGAAATTATATTACTATAATATTAATCTCCTTAACTTGCCTTAATCGGGATAATGGACCTATCCATGTTTTGTGCCTATAAGGAGGTTAACTATCTCGGGCAATAGTATTAGTTAATGACAAGTCATAAAGTGGCTGCCTAAAAGAGTTTCATAATTACATCAAAATTCCTAAAAGAAATAATTGCATTTGAAAACGCCTACTTTTGGATTGTATTTTAATTTCAGAATCGATCACAAAATAGAGATTAAATGCAAAATTTCATACTAATYTTCATAAAAAATTAAATATAAATATTCAATTTAGACGGAAAGTATAATTTTATTTCTATAGTATCAGAAGGAATATATCTCTAACTTACATCTTGATATAAAAAGAAATAGTAGGTAATAAAAATTAAAATATTGCATTAAAAGAAGTTTCTTGATAAAGAATAAAGCACACAAATAACTTATTTTAAGTATCACGAGATGTCACTAAAACTAATTAAAAAATATCAATAAAATAATAAATAGCAACTAAACTCCACGCATAATATAAAAGTTTCGAGGACAATATAAAAAATAAAATATTTAAAGAGCACATCCAAAATAATGCTCACTAAAAGCCAAAATAAGGTTGTTTTTTGGACTTTTTATTAATATAGTAATATAAAAAATTATTGACATTAAAGGGCATATGACCCTAGAGATATGTTAGCATAAGAAAACAATACCGCTAACATGATGGGTTAATGACAGGTATAATGTAATTGTGGTTTGTTTGTACTTAATTATTTTTGATTTCGTCACCAAACAAATATTAACGTAATAAAATATTCTTTTTATCATTTTTGACCTATAGGAGGCGTAGAAGCATCTTCCTGGTTTGTCATTTCAAGCAGCAAGCTGGATTTTCATAATATTGCCACTGACTTATGTCTCTTTTTAGTATTTGTTTATTATTATTTTTGTTGAAAAATGATCTGGAAAATTCTTTTAAAAAAGTCTTTTTCGAGTATCCTGATCTTCAATAAAAATTACTATTGTTATTTTTAAAAGCACTAATAAGCAAAAACTGTTTTGAGAAGCACCTTCGGGATTACTTTCTCAAAACAACTTTCTTTCAATATTCTCTAAAATTGAGATTATAAGTGAAATCAAGCGGCCGATGATAATTAAGAACATATCATACTAATATTATTGTAATCGTAAAGTAAACTCATGACTAGTTCTCACTTTATTTTTGTTAGTGAAATCAAGCAGCCGATGATAATTAAGAACATATCATACTAATATTATTGTACTCGTAAAGTAAACTCATGACTAGTTCTCACTTTATTTTTGTTAGTGCCATTAAGTCAGAAAATAAGAAAAATATTAAGAAAATAAAATTTTAAAAAATACTAATTTTACTTAAAATTTTAAAAAAATATTAAGAAGATTGCTATTTGCTCTAATCACCCCTGATTCTGTCCTTGAGCTGAGCATCAAGAATGTACTTGAAATTTTTGATCTTTTACAGAAGATTATTGGTTTTTGGTTTGAAACCATGGAAAAGCTTCTTTTCTTTCTACACAATACTTTCGATTGAGCCCAGAAATCTTGTCAGAAACCAAGACCTATCAGGATTGGGTTTTCCACTTTGATAATATAAAAAAAAAGTGCATAGATTGATAAGAATTGGCCAAAGGAGCATGTGAAACGTGGGTGCATCATTTGAAAAGACATTGCCTTTGACAATCAACAATTTCAAGAAAGCAACATTTCACCRCAATCAATCACTAACCACTCCAGCACTCCACACCACAGGACTGGACCGAACATSACCTCTAGGATGCCCCCRTGGAATAGTATCATYWATCGAGCATCCTCGATACAACTCAAGGTTCACGACACGTAAAAAGTGAGCGTTCCTATTTAGATTCTTAAACGATTTTAGCACAATTTATAATAATTGGTCTTGAAAAGTATTTGTTTGGCAAAGCAATGTGGGAATTGTGGAGGTCATTTTCATAATGATGCAAAATTTCACACCCATATRTTGATATGAATGAATGAGGGAATCTTCACTCTTTCTATCTKATATGGAATAGGTTGTAATTCAGCAAACCCAACTCTTGCCTCTAGACCTAAGAATGACTTTGATAACGTAGATTTCACTCTTTTTAGCCAACTTTTTTATTWTTTTKATCGAATGATTYGTCACTTTATTTTTCATTTATATTAAATTTATAATTTTAATACTTTTAAATATYRTATTTATCATTTTATAGTGACATGTGATATGAAATTGTAYTATAAYAAAGTTGAACGGATYGAAAACTTCCAAACTTTGGGATGACTTCCATATATATTACGAGTACGAAGACAATCATATACGTCTCCCATAGATAAGAAGGACAAAATAGTCTAATAAAGATTATAGAAGATCTTCACTAGAAGTAAGATTAGAGGTTCAGTGCATTTGAGTCCATTCTCTAATTTTGAGTAATGCTTTAATGGTTTCTTATAATATTAGTTGCTTTAGCATTTTATTGCAATAAAGGAATAGATTGCCAAAGTGGAAGTGTTATAACATCTAAGTTGATCAACTTGGCCTTCACTTCATTTATATTAAGAAGGTGCAAAGTCGAAGTTGTTTGTTTCGTGGTATGTAGACAAGAACCAAGAAGATAAACAAGAACTTTTATGCTCAAAATGCTATTTAGGTAGGGAGAATTTTATTTTTGCCAAATTAAATGTGTTTTTTATACATCAAGATAATGATATGATATGGGATCGTCTCCTATTATAAAAAAATTCCCCCCCACCCTCCCCTCCAGCAAAAAAAAAAAAGTCTCATTTCATAAGTTCTCTAATCATGGAAGTTGATTCCTCAAATACGTTTCTAAAGCTTCATTTAAAATATATTCACATTCGAATCAAATTATATTATTTTATCGATCAAAATTTATAATTTTATAATCGAAAGTGAGGAAAACCTTATATAAATCAATTAAAGAATTATCTTACCAAATTCCACATCATCTATCTTCTATCAAGAAAACTTGTAAACAAGTTCTTTATTTTCACCACCTCATGAATTGACCAGTTTGACACACTTGATTAACTTTATGTTAATGCTAAGAGACAAATTTTAGTTAGTTTGGAACTCGAGAAACAGGAGGCCACGAATGGACAAATGAGATAAAAGTAAAATTATTCTAATCTTTTTTTTAATATTATGTAAACCCTTAATTGACGGGTATTTAACCAAACTAATTAGGCATAATTTATCAATATTGACGGTTTTTTAAGTTGAACAGTCTCGTTATTTCCTTAAAAAAAAGTATCTGGAACGGAAGATACACGTCGGGTTATGTGGACGTGGCAGTCAAACATTGGTAAAAAGGCTATAATAAATAAAGAAAAGGTGGAAAATTCCCCGATGCAGCAATATCTTCGTGGAGAAAATAAGAAATTAGGACAGCTTTCCAAAGGCAGATAATGCACAGCTGGCGATCCAATCATATGCGGCCAGAATTTATTTGACAGCATAATTGCTTACGTGGATTCTATAGTCGTCCCCACTGTCCACGCCCTCTATGCCGCCAATCCTTATGCTTTCCCTCCTCGACTATATGCTCGGTTCTTTATATATTCTCTCTGCGCCTCTCTCTGGGACGAAAGATTTTCTTTGAAGAAAAAGATTAAAATCAAATCTCTCTCTCTCTCTCTCTGTGTATTATTGTTCTTCATCCTTATTTGCAAAACCATCAATCGTTCAGAGCAATTGTTGTTTCTGGTATTGGGAAGATTGGCAGTACAGAGAAAGCTATCGGCGTTTCTTCTGAATATTTCTGAAATGTCTTTTATGCAAACGTTTTTCGTTCCCGAGGAAACCAAGGTTGAAGAAGGCGAGTGGGAAAAAGAAAGATAAAACGAGAAATATATACATATCTCGTCTCATCTACGAAAAATCTTCCCGTTCGTAAGCGGAAGCGGATCGATACCGAGTTTTCTCACAAAAAAAATTCGAATTATTTCCTATACATCTTGGATCTGCTTCTGCTGGTAATTCACTTGTATAATTTCCTTTTTACGAGTTGAGGTTGTCTGTTGGTGTTTTTGGAACTGATTTTACTTGGTTTTTAAATTGAATTTCAGCTGCTATGTCTGCTACTATTGTCAGCGACTCAATTGTGATGACCGCGCCTGATTCACAAACGGTGACGGCAAAACTAACAGCTGCGGCGCTCGAGGTGGAATTCGCAAAATGCGATTGCTGTGGTCTAACGGAAGAATGCACTCTGGAGTATATAGAAAGAATCCGGGAACGTTATCAAGGGAAATGGATATGCGGACTTTGTGCGGAGGCGGTTAAGGACGAAATCGTGCGATGCGAAGATAGGTTGATAAGCGCCGAAGAGGCTTTGAGCCGTCACTTCAATTTCTGTAACAAGTTTAGGTCCTCGCGACCGCCTCCTGATCCTACAATTCATCTAATATCGGCGATGAGGCAGCTATTGAGGAAAAGTTTGGATTCCCCCAAATCTCTCAGGTCGATGCCTTGTAGTCCAACGAGGACTTTAAAGCGTGAAAGCATTTTGACTCGATCCGAGAGTTGTATTCCGACTCTCTCTTTCGTTGATTCAGCCGAGTTTCGGGTTAGTGAACTACAAGAAGATTGCCAATGAAGCAAGGAAAAGAATATTAAATCGTACAGTAGTAATCCTTTTCTGAGTTTGCTGTTGGTGAAAGAAAATAAAAAAATGAAATAGTTGATGGTCCCTTTAGATTATCTCAACTGTAAACACTGCCATCAATTTGTGGAATATAAATTAGTAGTAGTTCCTTTTAATCTCTTCTGCATTTGTTCTGTTTCTCTTCTGCTTTTTTCTTTTTCTGCATTATAATTAAATCGATGAATCTTTAGCCCRTTAATTTGGCATGTGAATATGACAATTGCGCTTTTCTGATTCAAGCATCTTATGGACATTTTTTTGGCTATTCATATGCAATCCTCAATTTGTTTGGGTATCCTGTTTTTTGTTGTTTCAAGCATGAGTTCTCTTTTCAGATTTGTTGGGTTTCTTCTGTCAGTTGAACACTCCAGAGACGATAATGTTTCTGAACACAAACTGGGCACTACATCTCTGTATTGTTTCTTGAATCAACTTCGAATGATATATCTGMGATTYCTTTTGGCCAATAGATTACATCGAACAGGGAGTGATTGCTTATTGCCTAYAAAATCCGGCGAAGATAGGTATCCATGAGGACCATCACTATGGTTTCAGTTCAGGGAATCACTGTTGGGTCTGATTTAGGGGACTGCATTCATCTGCTCTGACAGATTTAAGAGGCGGATAGGAATGAGGATGCCGCAGAGATTATGATGAATATCATATCTACTTTCAGAATACATGTGGGGCCAAGTATCAAGAATGCAGAGATGAATTCTGCAGTGTGCTGAGCCCCCTGTGGCGTCCCTAAAAGACAGAAACTTCTGGAGTTCATGCATGTCCATGGTCGTGTCGAGGGGTGGGAGAGACCATGCCCGCTTGCTCCGTGAGTGCAGTAGCCAGTGGGTCCGAACTGTAGCAATGGTCAGTAACGCGCAGGTCACCAATTATCTGCTTTCTGGACCCACATCGACTTCATCTCTTTTGGACACCAAACCTCAATCATCTGGKCTTGCAAACCAACAGTTCAATTATGCTCTTATCTTCACTCCAATTGCGGTCAAGTTTTGGTTTCTTTTCCTGGTCAATACCTTTTGGAAATGACCGGGCATTAGGTTTTCCTTCCGAACTCTGGCCAAAAGGTGGTTGAGAGGCTTACGGACGCTGCTGGAAATGAACTTTGTCGTCTGGTCAATACTCAATAATTCAACATATTGCTTATAAAATGACAAAGCTCTATTTATTGGATTGGATTTCTTTGTTTCCTTGCGATACATTGATGTCTATGATGGTTAAATTCATCAATAGGGCCTGGATTGAATAAGACAAGCCCGAACCGGCGGAGTTCCTTCGATGAATCTTGTAGCTTTCAAGCTTCCATTTGATCTCAATATGTAGTTTCTAAGAATTAATGATCATATAGCAGCACGCGTTGCCCAAAGGTCTGACTAGTTTTCCATAGGTTCTACTAGGAAAGATATTGTTAAAGAATCATATAACGTGCCGAAACCAAATCCCTGGATTGCCAAGGGAAAGGAAGATCCTCGGCATATCTCCACGAGATTCAAAAGGGATAAGCGACTCTTCCATTTGTGAATTGGGAAGTCGGCTGTCCAATTGGCCCGTKCAGAGCTGACTCTGCTAGGATTATTCAGCCACTAAAATACTACAAGCAAAAGAAACCTTGATGGCCCCCTGCAATATTAAATCATGAAAACTGTACGCAAAAAAGATCAGCATAATCCAAGTATTTTAATGTCCAAACTGAGAATTTCTTAGGCTATCAAAAAAGGACTTGTTGCACCACAAGCCTTGACATTTGTAATCATTTGACGTTATCAATTTCTCCACAAATATGCATTACAAGTCAGCCAACCATGAATTGGTTGACAACTGGAGTTGAGTATTACCCCAACTCCTTCACCAAAAGAAAGCACAAGCAAAAAGTTATTGGTTTTGGTCTATCTGCTCACCTGTCCKCCAAGTCATTGCCAGCTWAATGAATATTAGTGATGATGATTGATTTATTGTTGTTAATTGAGGTTTCTTGATTCTTCATTCATAAGGGAGCACTAAGACTTTTTCTGTCCTACTTCATGGTAGAGTGGGAAAATGGAAGTCAGAAGAGTAAAAATGGTATCATAATAATGCCACAATGTAATTAGGAGTTGAAGACAACATTCTTGCAGACAAGAGAATAAGAGAAATTCCAAAGGGTTCCTGCATTTTCCTGATCAGAGTATAGGCCCTGAAACTCCCCTTTAGCTAGTCTTGAATCTCTTAATAGTTTGACATTGTGGAGGAGTAAACTCTACAAAGCCAAAATAGAAACCAAATCAGCAAAAGATAACAAACTATCAATACATGAAAGGTCGGTTGACGTTATTAATGAAGGAAAATATTACTGAAACATGACGAAACTGACCAACCAAAGTTGATTCCTTGTGCCAATGGCAATTCGTTTCCGTAGTTGATTGTGCTGTGACAAAAATGTGAGCCACGAAAGTCAAGAGATTTTAAGTTTAGAATATCTTGCTTGCAATATATCAAGATTCTAAATTTGCAGGTGAACAATGGGATAGAGAAAAGAATGATGTCACTTGATCCAAATCCAATCGAAGGTTAGATCCAGGGAAAAAATGGTTCTGTACCAAGTTGAGCGTCTCATATATTGTTTCCAAGAGTCGCTTCCTGCCTCTCGGCCACCTCCTGTAGCTTTTTCTCCACCAAATGCACCACCAATTTCAGCACCATTTGTCGGTATATTAACATTGACAATTCCACAATCACTTCCAGCAGGGCTGCATGTTTAGAACAAGTAGAATTTCTTAAAGCACGCTGAAGGAAGTTGACATAAGAAACTCGCTATCCTGGATATTGCCAGCATCAGCAGTAATTCCATAGATGCTGGCCAAGTTCCTATAACAAATTGTACTAAAGTCTCAGGGTATACCGATGAGGGGAACTACTCACCCAATCCATTTGAAGATAACTTCTGGCTTACGGGTGAAGATAGAACTACTTAGGCCTTGAGGTACAGAGTTGTTTATATCTATTGCTTCCTTCAGAGTCTGCAAATATAGGGTACTTGAAAATGAGAAAACATGGATATAGACAATGCATTTATTGTCATAAGATTGAAAGAATAAACAGAAAAAAGTAGTACTGAATGATCCACCTGAAATTTCATAACATAAAGAACTGGACCAAATAATTCTTCCTTGACTATATCTGCACTTGGCAGAATTTCAACTATTGTGGGCTGCACAAAGTTTCCTTCAGATTTAATAACGGAACCACCAACTAGAATCTTTCCACCCTGCAAATATTAGTATATAAAGAAAGGTTATCAGTGATGCATAAGAATAATGGCTGTATGGCACCAAATCAGACATTCAACCCCTCACCCATACTAAAAAAAGAAGCAATAAGGATAGAGATTAGCACGTGTTGAATTTCACCGCCGTTGAACTTGGCCATTATGATATTTCAAGAGGCAGTTGGAAGAGCAGCAAAATGCCAAAACAGATTAAGCAATAGGTTCAACAAGAAAAGTGACTAAACAGAGTGAACAACTATTCTCCCTAGAAAGACACTTCAGAACTGAAGCAGATTAGAATACCAAAGTGATGCTTCTGATTTTCAATAATTCCTTGCTATTAAATTTGACTTAGAAGAGCAAAAAGAGAATGATGGAATCACTTGATTGGCCAGTGAGCCGACTTGCCTTATTGTTCATTCAATTGCAAGAGACTGGACATACCTGAGATTTGATGGCTTGAATTCCCTTCTCGAAGTTCTCCTTAGAGGTGCGAGTATGCAGCGGCCCAAGCAGTGTACCTTTCTCTAATTGATCCCCGATTTTAACTTGTTTGTACACATCAAGAAGCCGGTCAAGTACCTTCTGGTATACACTCTCATGGAGAAGCTTCATTTTTTAAAAGAGCATAGAAAAAAAAGTTAAGTAATATACCTTTACCAACCATAAATGTGGTAGCAAACRTGACATAATTTATTCATACCAATCTACGGCATGTAGTACAGCGCTGACCAGCTGTACCAACAGCAGCAAACAAGACAGAGCGCACAGCAAGTTCGATGTCGGCATCATCCATGACAATTATTGCATTATTTCCACTTAATTCCAGCAGGCATTTTCCATATCTCTGATTCACCGTCTGTTGAACCATTAAACCCACCTATGTAGACATATATGAGACAAATTAATAATATTTAGATAATACAAACAAACAAGATAAAACAGATAGATTTATCACAACATAAAAATGAAATAATGTAATTGTAAATGAAATAATGTGATTATAGATGAAGCAAAGTGAAAAAACAATGTGAGACACCAGGTACGATTGGATTTCGCAACCGCTAGTTGAAGGTTCGATGTTGCTTCATCGAAAACATGAGGTCGTCTTACATATTTCACTCATGACCTCCAGGGAAAGTGTGACAATTCACGGGAACTGGAAGCAGGGTCTCTCACTATATATGTGAAGAAATAATTTCTTCAAAATTTATTATTAAAAAAATATATATACACATCATGCATACTTGCAGTAAATGGATGTTTTCAGAGTATCTATAGTTGAATCAGAAGAAACAAAGTATTTTTTTTTTTTAAAAAAAGGGAAGATAAAAAAGGTTAAGAAAAAGGGCTTCAGATTCTAATGATTCTGATATGGAAATTCATATGTAAAATATTCAGCTATTCAGTGGATCTCTTGATCTTCACGTCCATTAAGTCTAATGCCATATTTAGGTCCAATAACAGAAAGATAAGGTGAATAATAAATGTTAAGAAGTTCAAGTTTCACCAACAAAACCTGCTTCATTATCAGTTACGTGAATTTCGGAGGTCTGGACGATTAAGAAAAAAGTACAGACGTTACTTCATAAGCTTCTCTACTAATGTTTTTGTCAAAGAGAAACTGTTGAAACCTACCCTTGAGCTCCCAGTAAATGAGACTAGAGGGATGCGTGTATCTTTTGCTATTGCTTGGCCAATTTCAGCACCACCACAAAAGGCTGTGAAAATAGCACCTGGTAAGTTGTTCTTCTCCAATACCCCAGCAACTAGTCTTGTCATCGCTATGGTAATCAATGGTGTAGTTGGAGCACCTTTCCTGCAATCACAACATAGGAAGAAGTATTCAAAGACTGATTATCTGTCACATGGAACACAGAATCCAAAAATTTAGTTGGTATGCAAAGCCCAGGACTTCAGTAGACAAAGCAAGATAATAATTTTCTTCTTCAACAGGCGTTTTTATAGGATGATATTGTAGAGAAGCAGCAACAAGAGATTGGACGCCAGCAGTTTCAACCGCTAGCCTATGACATACTGTGGAGGTGTTATTTGTAATGTTTTCATGATGAGACAGAGGGAATTAATTTTGTACTGACTAGGGATTTGAGGCAAGTTAGGCTCCTATATAGCACACCTATTGCCTAATGGCATCCATTACATCCTAAAGGAAAATGAAGAAAGACATGAAAATAAGATCAAGCACTCAAAGAAAGTGGTGAAGGTTTTAGACTTACCAGACAACACAATTTCCACAGACCAGAGCTATGCATGCATTCCATCCTAAAATAAGCAAACCATGAGGGAGTTATAGCATATTCATTTGCATATCGAATTCAATGAACTAAGTGGCATTTTAAAATATTGAACAAAAAGTAAGACCTTGAATTAAATGTCCAAATCTCAGGGCGATTTAAAAATTGACCAAAAGAGAAAATATCAGCTCTTTCATTAAGTAAGATGAAAAATGGGTTAAAACAGAATCAGTTGTGCAGTTGTTGTGAAGCTACAAGTATCCGGAAAAAATGAGACAGTTGTCATCAAAATTGAATCAAAATGCAAAAACGATACCAAGCTCATCATGCCAAATTTTAAAAAAAAGAAACTGAGCATAGAATTGTCTTCAAGGACAAATTACACTTTTTGGGGCTTCTATTTGCTTATTGGGATACTCTGGAAATATATCATTGCCTACAAAGCTAAGAAGTTCCCCTAGCAACAACAAACATATGACAAGCAAGAGTCTTCTTCTATAGTAAATCAGGATTGTAGGAGGAGTAATGTGTTAGCAGCATCAACTAGCACAACCATGGGAAGGTAGAAAGAGCAGCAGCGGCTAGAATGTTCATTAAGAAATCTTCTTACGATTGCTCACGAATAAACAAGAGCATATATGGCAGGCATTATTGCAGTCAGCAGTAGTCAAGGTCGAATTTGAAGAATCCAGACACTTGCATCATAAAAGACCCGTTTATTCCTCTCACTATAGTCCCTTACAGATCAAAATTCTTTACAGGTAACTTAACCTAGATAACAAGTAAAATTTGTAAAAAGAAGCTCACCTAGAACAGCACATGGAAAGTTGAAAGCAGTAATTACACCAACTATTCCAAGAGGATTCCAAATCTGTGCAAATACAATTCATAAAGAACAATTAAAGAACAGTTGGGAATATCCGTACTTTCTCAAATTTCGGAGCATCAAAATCAACGCACCTCAAGCATCATGTGATTTGGACCTGTTTAAAGAGTAATGGTAATAAATTTCAGGTAACATTATAGGTAAGTTGGTTAGCAGCGGATAAGACATGCAATGTCTAGAATGAAAAATCCAAACAGCTCAAAAATCAGTATAAAAAAAAAGGAGATTGCTTATCCATCAAAAAAAGCATACTGAAGGTTGAACTCACGTTCTGAAGGAATGATAGATCCGTTTAATTGCCGACTTAGTCCCACAGCAAAATCACACATATCAATAATCTCCTGCATGATTTTTTGAGTCAGGAAACATACAAAAGACTGTACTTTATGGAAACTTAAAGGAAAGCAGTCCTACATGGACATAAATTGCACATGAGTAGTTACATATGCTTGTATGTATGTTGATTAGTCATGCAGTGCCTATTTTACTGAACAATTTTTGCTCCTTACTCTAGAAGAGGAAGCTTGGAAGTCTGAAACACTAAGCAAAGGCCAGAAAATGGATTATCAATTTTTGGCTAATTTCAAATGTGAAACTTCAGTTCTGCATCAGTGAGCACTTTCAAGCACATGGTTAAAATCCATACCTCAGGAGAAAATGAACGTTGATTATGGATACATATGTAAGCAAAGTCTCATGACTATTTTTAAAAATAGCTACCCTTATTAGAGAAAAAGTCAAAGAGTTACTCGGAAGCACTATGTATTCCTCTCTCTTAAGAGAAGATGCACAGAGGAATAAAGCATTGGATTTAAGTGATAATCTACTGTAAATATATCAAACTGAAATTTTCCAGAATACATGACAAGTCATTTACATACTTGAACCTCCCCTATTCCTTCTGCAAGTATCTTCCCCATCTCAAGTGATACAAGTCGACCGAGTTGATGGAGTTTTGCTCTCAGTGCATCACCAATCTGCCTAACAATCTCTCCTCTCTTGGGAGCTGGAACCTGAAACAAATGAAACATCCATATAAATTTTATTCGCAAATTGATATTTGCAGATTGGGCAAAAGATATTGCAAAATATAGATTAATCTCCGAGTCTTCAAAGATTGACAAATTCTAGCAGATGAAGACGCAGGAGCTAAATCCTATAGCAAATTCCAAAACACAAAATCTTGAAACAAATCTTTCCACTTCGAGAGAAAGACAGACCTGCATCCAAATCTTTGCAGCTTCGAAGCAAGCTTGCATGCCTTCCTCATAATCTTGTGTTGATGCCTCAATAACTTCCGCAATAGTCTGAATCAAAGAGATAACTTCTCCATTGTCATAAGAACCCGAACGCATAAATAATTTATTTGGCGTTTGATTAGCTATTTTATATAATCCAACACTATAAGTCATCACGTATCTGGTCTTTGACCAGCCAATTCAAGCAATTTGGTAAGCACAAATGCTCTCATAAAAGAGAGAGTTTAAAAGTTGGTTACTTCTTCTCGACTCAGTTTGCTTGAGTTCAACCAACAAGAGCAGAAGATCTTAAGTTCAAGGGCAAGTGTGAAATCTTTTACTGCTTAAGGGGCTCCAATTTTTTCCGCAGCCCCAAAATCATTAAACAAGAAACAGAGAGAGATGTGAAAGGATGTAATGAAGGGAGTTTAAAAACAGCCATGAAAGACGACTTAGAAATGATGCTAACACGGGGTAGAGTGAACGATGAAAAGTTCAAGAAAAGAATCAATAGAGGGCGGAAGAGTACCTGATTGTTAGCTGGATTAGATGAGGAAACAAGAGGGCCACTGCCTTTCCAAGTACCGTTCACAAAGCAACCAAGGTTACGAGCGCCGATTCCAATCTCCTTTAGGAATTCGTTTTCTTTCTTTCCGTAGCTCATCTCTGCATTGCCAAAAATTTCTGTTTACTTCTACACACAAGTGCCCAAATGAGTAAGAAATCGAGAGCAAGACCGTTACTTACTTGAACCGTTTAGACTCGGACTAGAAAATTGAATCAAGAATGAAGCTTGAAGCTGAAATCCATGACGATTATGCCGTAGTTTATAGTACAGATACCGATGAGCAAGGAGAGACGTAACAGTCGAGAATTCTTAAAAATTTCCTTTTTAATAACTCGAATAGGTTTACCCCCCCTTTATATAATTGATTTCAACTTTTTACTTTGACCCTTTTTTGTATCTGAGGTTACTTTTTTTTTTTTTTTACTATTAAAGAGGATGATAGTCTCTGTGTAATCCTGAAATCTGTCTTTGCCATGAATCTCCAAAAAGGTCCTGGCCTCCATGGAATATGTCCCCCTTTCTCTTTCAAATCTTTCTGACGATTTGCACAATGATCATCACCTTAAAGCCATCATCATCAACCACATCTTTACTGGCCTTAATCTATAAAATAAAGAGGCTTCTATGGTTGGTCAGTAGCAACCTAGATCTCTATGCAACGTTGCTTGTAGAATTGCTCCAAAAATTACATATCATCTCTCCTAGTCAAGGAATGAGCTAAGGGCAGCGAGGAGGAGTGCGGTAATATCTCCCAACATTTTTTTAAATCTTCCTTATAGTTCGTATCTTTTGTAATTTATAAAGGATATTTGTTTATAAAAACATCATTTTGCATACTCAAAATCTATATCATTTACTCTTATATCCTCTTAAACAAAATTTTTGCTCGATTCTTGCTCTAGTCACACATCTTTTTTACCAAATTGATTCGTTAATGATAATTCTATTATTATCACGAGATAATAAATTTTTTGAATAGAAAAGAGAAGGTAAAAGGAGGTTCATTTCACCTAAAATGAACAAAAGTTATTAAATAATAATAATATAATGTATATCTATGCAAATTGGTCTTGTACTCGATCAGTATTTTACCTAAATGGGAATCGACACAATTGGAGGTGATGAAAACTTTTATGCATTTCTCGCTTTATTGAAAATTAATTTATTTCTTTTATAATATTAAACTTTTTTAGAAATACAAACTACGTTTTATCTATATTKATTAGCGATCGTGGATCCAAATAACCATGTCTATTGGCGGTATGGTCCTTACAAAATCTACATGGGGGTAAAAGTGAGAGGTACATTGAATGTAAAAATTGACTTGTCTCTTCTATAATSAGTTCGGAAGATTTATTAGGGGTAAAAGAGGAATAAAAAAATTTGTGTTTTGCCATGACAAGCCACCAAAGCAACTTCGCTGAAGATCTTCATCCCCTCTCCGCCAAACTAAAAACCTGCGTTCTCCCGAGAGGGGGAAAAGGGAGAAATCTCGCTGTCATCGACTCTTGATTTATTTTGGATAGGGCAAACATCTGAGTTTCTTCTTCTTGTGAGGCTTCATCAACCGCCGAAGTTCAATTGGTAAGACGCTTATTCTTATCGAATGGCTTTTGTATCTTCTTTCATCCTTCTCAATCAACCGATCGGAAATCGTCATTCTCCTTGTTAACTCGAGGGGTTCGTTTTTTTAACCGAAGGAATCCTATACTTATTTTTATTATGTCCTAGGTTGTAAATATTTTTGCATATGTGAACAATTGGAGGTGTAAGTAGCTGATATGAGGCGATTGGCCGGAACTTATACTAGAAAAAGACACCAATTTTGGGGAATTTTTAATGGGTTATGTGCCCTAGTCCTAATTCTCTTGTTTTACAACCAAGAGGATGTTGTTAAGAACTCATTATTGTGGCAGTCGTCATCACCTCAATGGAGCTCGAGAGGTGGATTCCATCGATATACGGTGCTAAATCGCCGGAAAATGGTTGAACTGAGTATTAATTCTTCAGCTGCTATTAATGGTTCTGTTATTGATGATTTGTCTGCGAAACATCCTGAACTCTGTTCTGGGCTGTTTGAGCACATTGGTTATAAAAGTAGTTGCGAGTTCTTGGAAGCTCACCCTCAGTGCACTTCAAATGGTTTCTTTGATTATATAAAGTTTTACTATTGTACTTGCAATGGAAGCTCGTGGGCATTTGTAGTTTTTGCCATTTGGCTATTTGCATTGTTCTACCTTCTGGGGAATACTGCAGCCGATTACTTCTGTTGTTCTTTGGAGAAGCTTTCGAGTCTATTGAAGCTTTCCCCTTCAGTTGCTGGTGTTGCTCTTCTTCCACTTGGAAATGGCGCTCCAGATGTCTTTGCGAGCATTGCTGCATTTGTGGGGACTGGTGCAGGGGAGGTGGGCCTTAATAGTGTGCTGGGTGGCGCAGTKTTTGTCACTTGCATCGTTGTTGGTGCTGTTTCTCTTTCTGTTKCTGATCAGGCTGTGCAGATTGATCAGAAGTGCTTTATTAGGGATATTGTCTTCTTTCTCATAACTCTGTTGTCGCTAATGGTTATCTTGGTTGTTGGTAAGGTTAGTGTTGGAGGAGCCATTGCATTTGTATCAATATATGTTGTTTACGGCTTCGTCGTTGCTGCAAATGAGATTCTGAGGAAGCAGGTGCAGAGGCTGAAATTTGATGCTGTTACACCATTGCTCCCGGTTAAGGGAAGCATATTCTCACAAGGAACCCTGGAGGACGAGTCTATCTACAATCCTTTACTTGACATTGAATCTGAAAACGATGGAGTGCAGTCAAATAGTTCCTTGCCACAGTGGATGTGGGCTTCGAATGTGGCAATTTATTCAAACCAAGCATTCAGGGGGCCTGATGGTGAGAAGGTTTTGTGGGGATGGCATGATGAGAGCATAGAAATTGAAAACCCATCTTTTTCCTGCTCTAACATATGTTCCCTTCTGGAGCTTCCTTTGATAGTGCCAAGGCGGTTAACGATTCCCTTAGTTGAGGAAGAAACTTGGTCAAAATTATATGCTGTAAGTAGTGCTTCATTGGCACCAATACTTCTGGCATTTCTGTGGAATACCCAAGAGAATGCAAGTGATGGAAGCAGAAAATTTGCGTACTTTTTTGGTATCTCTCTGGGCTGCATGCTTGGTGTTCTTGGCTATAGGTACACAAGATCAGATCACCCACCTCAGAAGTTTTTATTTCCATGGGTTTTTGGGGGTTTTTTAATGAGTATTGTTTGGTTTTATATGATTGCAAATGAACTTGTGGCTCTGTTGGTAGGAATAGGTGTTATCCTGGGGGTCAATCCTTCAATTCTTGGGCTAACTGTATTGGCGTGGGGAAATTCAATGGGTGATTTGGTGTCAAATGTTGCGTTGGCGATGAATGGCAGTGATGGCGTGCAGATTGCTATGTCTGGATGCTATGCAGGTCCAATGTTTAATACACTGATTGGCTTGGGGATCTCAATGTTGCTAGGAGCCTGGTCAGAGAAACCTGGTGTCTTCACGGTTCCACAAGACAAAAGTTTGTATTACACATTGGGGTTCCTGGTTTCTGCACTTACGTGGGCACTAGTAATCCTACCAAGGAATGACATGCGTCCTAGCAGGATGCTTGGAACAGGCCTTATTGCCATTTATTTGCTATTTCTCTCTGTAAGGGTTGGCAGTGCCATGGGCATCCTTTCATTGGCTGGACTAAGTTGAAGCTTCCTAAATCTTGTATAAGAAGGTGATTTTGGATATTGTTATTTGACCAGACAAGTTGCAAACTTCGGTGCAGATTATACGTTGAGCATAAATTTGCTTCTTGTTGCGCTCAGACACTTATCATAATCATATAACATTAGCAGCTCTTCGTGAGCTATTTGTTGTAACATTATATGACACCTGAAGAAGCACATATTAGGTGCATATATCTTTCTGTCTTATGGTATACCACGAGTTTCTTGCCACTTCCTCAGGCCGCAAAAATTTTGTATTCTCTATTTATGTACATCTTGTTATTTAGCTGCCAATGTTTGATTCTGTAGTTATTATCCTTTCCGGATTGTCCCCATGTTTCAACATTTCCCCCTGATCCCCCTCTTTCAACATACTATCCCTCATTCAAAGAAAATTCTAGATTAAGTGCTTTGTTATTCAAAGCAACTGTGAATTTCTCTAGGTGAAGGTGGGCATGTGGACTCGAACAGAATGTGTTGCTTGCGAGTATTCCCTGCGGTCTGCTTAGATCAGAAAGGAATCCCCGTCCTGGCTATTATGGAGATTACTCCAGTACGGTAAGCAGTTTCTTCCTTTGTACTCTCAATCTGAAGAAAGCTTAGTAATTAGTGGAGCATATCTCATTTTGGAGATGCCTTGTTTTTTCTTGGTTATAGAATATCTCATTTTGAAGATGTCTTGTTTTTTCTTGGTTATAGATGCAAGTTGGGTCTTAGCATCTTTGGGACACTTGGAGATTTAAATAGGGCAGAGGCCTATATATGTTCCTCGACTATGRTTCATATAGTTGTATGCTTAAAATGTGATTTCAACTTTTCCCGTTTTACATTTGAAACAGAGCTAAGACATATGTCAGGGTTGGGTGCTTGGATGAGCTGATGATCATAAAATCGAGTTCATCAATTATGAGTGGTTAGGAAAGAATGGCTATGGTGCTTGAAACATAAAATACAAAAACCAGTTGGGTCAAGTGCCCTTCTCCCAGCCGGTATTGTTACTAACTGAACTTCCAGACTCTTTTTTGAAAAAGTAACACAGTGCAATAAGCAAAAGTTAATGTAGATGATCTTCTGCTTGGAATGAGTAGAGAGTCATATTGTTTTATCGATTGATTTGATTAGGGTTGCTATTTTTCTTATCCTGATCCATCTTCTGAATGTGGAGTGTCCTGGATGGACATTACCTAACAAGCAGGTAAGGTACATTAGGAAAATGCCTGCATTGTCGTTTACTAATCAAGGTTCGTCTACCAAAGCAATATATGTTTCCAAGCACACGAGATTTGCGAGGAAGCTTGATAATGAAATGTGACATTGCTTCCCCCATATTCATGCTGACCTGCTAGCATTAAAACTTATTGGACTGATCCCTTTTTAGAATCTGTTTCCGATAATTATTTTCATGATCTCCTTTGGACTAGTTCAGATAATGACCAAATATTTGATATATAATTAATTCACAGAAAATCCAAAAAAATAATTATTACTTTATTATAATTTTGCACGGTCCAAGCAACTGACTGCAATGAAAATACTAAATGTTATTAAAAGGTAAAATTAATTGTGAATTTTATAAGAAAATCGACAAAAATAATTTGTCTTTTATAATCATTTATGAAAGAGGGCAATAAGTTTCTTGGGGCTCAATTTTGCCGTACAGCATTGTAAAAAAAAGTCATGGTCCTCTCCACCWACCAAAGATACTAACGGGAGTTAACGGGAAAGAGCAAAATATCTGTATGAGAAATAGCCGCTCAAAGTCTACAACGTGGCCCGATGAAGCCCACCAATCGCAATAGCGGAACACTCCTGTGGGGCCTGTTATATTCGATGGATAATAGTATTGGATATATTTGGCATGGTCTCCCCGCTTCCACTGAAAGCAACTCTGCTGCAACCCGGAGGCGGAGACCTGAAGAACTACTTTCTCCAATCCGGTCTCCAATGGCCGCCGTCTCTTTTCTGTCTCCTTTCTTGATCCTCGTTCTTATTCTCTTTTACATCCCTTCATCAATCTGTGCATCGCGTGAACCTCCCGAAACCTTCATCGTCCACGTCTCCAAATTTCATAAGCCTCCGGTTTTTACCACTCATCACCACTGGTACTCCTCTATCCTCCGATCCCTCTCTTCTCTCTCCCCTCACCCCTCCAAACTCCTGTATGCCTATGACAGCGCCGTGCATGGTTTCTCTGCCCACCTCACGCCTGCCCAGGCGGCCCGACTCCGCCGTGTCCCTGGCATCCTCGCCGTCGTCCCAGATCGTATCCGCCAGCTCCACACCACCCGCACGCCTCACTTTCTCGGCTTAGCTGACTCTTTCGGACTCTGGCCTAACTCTGAGTACGCCGACGATGTCATCGTTGGTGTCCTTGATACAGGTATCTGGCCTGAGCGTCCGAGCTTCTCAGATGAAGGCCTATCACCGGTTCCCTCAGGTTGGAAAGGCACCTGCGAAACTGGACCAGATTTTCCTGCATGTAACAAAAAGATCATCGGTGCAAGAACTTTTTATAAAGGTTACGAGGCTTATCTCGGCCACCCATTAGAAGAGAACGGAGAATCAAAATCCCCAAGAGATACAGAAGGTCATGGAACGCACACTGCATCAACAGCAGCCGGATCAGTTGTTCAGAACGCAAGCTTCTATGACTAYGCGAGAGGTGAAGCCAGAGGAATGGCGATTAAGGCGAGGATTGCGGCCTATAAGATCTGTTGGAGCTTAGGATGTTTCGATTCCGATATATTGGCAGCAATGGATCAAGCCGTTGCCGATGGAGTTCATGTCATTTCTCTTTCGGTTGGTGCCACTGGCTTTGCTCCGCAGTATGACGACGATTCTATTGCAATTGGAGCATTTGGTGCCACAGAACACGGCATCGTGGTGTCCTGCTCTGCAGGCAATTCTGGTCCGGGTCCGTATACTGCAGTCAATATTGCTCCATGGATTCTTACAGTCGGTGCTTCCACGATCGATCGGGAGTTTCCGGCGGATGTTATTCTGGGAGACGGAAGGATCTTAGGAGGTGTGTCCTTGTATTCCGGGGAAGCTCTTGCTGATACCCAGCTTCCTTTGATATACGCGGAAGACTGCGGAAGCAAGTATTGTTACCCGGGGAAACTTGATCCTTCCAAGGTCAAAGGTAAGATTGTATTGTGTGATCGTGGAGGTAATGCAAGAGTTGAGAAGGGAAGTGCCGTAAAGCTTGCTGGTGGAGCGGGAATGGTACTAGAGAACCTTGCGGATTCCGGAGAAGAGCTCATCGCCGATTCGCATCTCATCCCGGCGACCATGGTAGGTGAAAAGGCCGGAGATGAAATCCGAAGCTATGTGAAGTCTGATCCATCACCCACGGCTACAATTTCTTTCCGAGGAACGGTGATCGGAGAATCGCCGTCGGCACCACGTGTTGCGTCTTTCTCGAGTCGTGGTCCGAACCATTTGACGGCGGAGATTCTAAAACCTGACGTAATAGCTCCAGGAGTGAATATCTTAGCGGGTTGGACAGGATTCACGGGTCCCACAGATCTGGATATTGACCCTAGAAGGGTGGAGTTCAACATTATATCCGGCACCTCGATGTCGTGTCCTCACGTGAGTGGGCTAGCGGCCCTGCTTCGCAAAGCCCATCCTACATGGAGCCCAGCTGCTATTAAATCATCTCTGATGACWACGGCTTACAATTTGGACAATACTGGCRAGGATATTACGGATCTTGCCACYGGTGAAAAATCGACACCATTCGTCCATGGCGCAGGCCACGTCGATCCGAACAGAGCGCTTCATCCAGGATTGGTTTATGATATAGGAACCACTGAATACGTCTCGTTCTTATGTTCAGTTGGATATAGTCTGAGGAGGATCTCCTTGTTTGTAAGAGACGCTGCTGCTTCTGTGGATTGCAGTTCTACGAGCTTGGGAAATCCGGGGAATTTGAATTATCCGTCATTTTCGGTTGTGTTTAGTCCTCAAACTAGTGTGGTCAAGTATAGAAGAGTGGTTAAGAACGTAGGGAGTAAAGCAGATGCTTTGTATGAGGTGAAAGTGAATGCTCCGCCGTCTGTTGAGGTGAGTGTTTCGCCTGCCAAGCTGGTATTCAACGAAGGGAATGATACGTTGTCATATGAGGTTACGTTTACCAGTAATGCTACTGGATCGGAGGGGATTAGGAGTGTTAAGTCTGCCTTTGGATCGATAGAGTGGAGTGACGGGGAACACCTTGTGAGGAGCCCAATTGCAGTAATCTGGCGCCTAGCTTCGTTGGATTCCATGTGAGTACGAGGCTCAAGCGGTCGCCTTGGCTTTCTGCTAAGTGAATTTGTAGAATAAAGCACTTGGTGTTGGAATCGAGCTTCTGCTTGTAGAGAACTTCTTCGCCTGAGCCATTTGACACCCATTCTCTCCGATGATGTTTCTTTTCTCCCTCTACTTTCCATTTAAAGATGAGCGGATTGTGTCTTCATCTATTTAAAGAAAGCATGAGCGAGTTACCTTTTAGTTGTCCAGTTCCTGAGTTTCAATTGTGGTGTAGCTATTKAAAAGATTATTTTAGACACACGACACAATCCGATCTATTAAGCCAAATTGCAAACCCAAAAACGCTGGCAATTTCCTAAATTTCCTCCCCAAAATGAGAGGAGAAGAACAATAACTGCAGTTTTTGCAACGGCTCAGTTGGAACAAACTTGAGCAGGCTACCCTCAATTTCACAGAAAGAAACACAGCATGCCACTTGCATAACCTCTTTATTCGAGGACGATTCTTGGACAAGGTTTTAAGTTTGAAGKAGGATTCCCCGGATAAAGGACTGCCAATCTCATACCAAACCCTTCCCAAAACTATTCAGGCAATACAAAGCTAATCTAAATGAAAGGATGCATATGGGGGGAGGGGGGTCACTGCAACAAGAACACATCTCACATCATTCATAGCATATGATATTAAGGCATGAGACATGGATCATTGTTTGAAAACACTTGGCTGTGCTGAAAGGTGGGTAGCCATTTACATGGAATGTCTCGAAAGTCAAACCAGATCAAAGCACTCGCTTAGAATGAGAAAAGCAGGAACGGAGACTGATGTTTTTAGTTTGCTCTTCTTGCAGAACAGAATCATCAGCCTTCTCCAGTTGTTCCTCACTACAAACTCTAGTGGCCATATTTCTGAAATTCCCATTCACTATTATCTGAAGAAGAAACAGAACATAGATTACGATTAGTTTGCTAGCGTGCTCATTAGATAGATCTGTCAAGGCAAACAAAGATAAAATAAAGGAATACCTAATGGACACACTTGACGGGTTTTGAGCCAACGGCTGATGCAGTGAAAATGAAAAGCGTGATTACACACWCCTRTAGAAACAAATTTGGATGGTYACTTTCACTAGAGCATTCTTGAGAAATAAATATTAATACATCCAATATGAGCAGTTCAGTGAATTGCAAAAATTATATCAGAAAAGCTAAATATCAACCATCCGGAGAATAATAACATACGAGGAATTCATCATTTGTGAATTGGGAAATAAGATACTTCAGACTTTGTGTGAGGAACGAAGCATATAATGCACAGGACACTTCAATGAAGTGGGAAAGTTAAATCAAAGCTAAATATCAACCATCTGGAAAATGATAACATATGAGGAATTCATCAGTTGTGAGTTGAGAGCAGAAGGAGACCTGCACCAATTCATCTCTTAAGATAGACTTATACAAGTCATGTCTCCTATGCTTGTTCTGCTTCCATCCTTTACTGATAAGTTAGGCTAAATCAATATCTATTCTGATTGAATCCTCTAACAACCAAATGCACTCAAAATGGAATCCAAAAACTGTAGGAGGAAATTCTCACGGCATACATCTTAGCAAATATTTTTCTTTTAGGCTTCTCTTGACTAAATACAAACTCTTAAGGCCATCAATCATTACAGAATAGGAAATAAAAGACAACAAACCAATATATCTTCAAAGATGTTCTTAAATATTTTGAGGTTACTCACAGTAGCCAAGAGATGTTTTTACCCCGGAAAAAATTTGCCAGGAAAAGAATGCAATTCTTTTTCTCATGGTCTGGACCAAATTAAATTTCTTCATTTCCTCTTAAGATGAGCCAGTTTACAATCTTATTTTGACATGTTTTTATTAAAGGAGAGACTATCTTTAGACTTCATTTGAGAGTCAACTCCRTCTGTGCACGAGTTCCCGGAACGGTGGCAAAACTGGACACAATGCATTCACTGCATTGTGTCCATTTTTGCCCCTATTCTAGAAACCCGTCCACTAACGGAGTCAACTCGCAAATTAGGTCTAAAGTGGGTAAAAACCCTTCATTCTGCAATGAAGAGAACAATTCGTGCCACATTCTTCTTCAGTAAATTCTAAAGTCACTTATTTTGATAGAAGAATGAGGAAAAATAAGTGATCAAACAAGAAACAGCAAGCCAACTCTTGAACCGTATGCAATCAACAAGTGGATTGCATAGGATCATTTCAACAACACCTTCAGCCTCCACATTCAAACAAAAGCACATTAGATTCTGGTTTGCATATTCTCCCAAGTGAATAAGCCCTGGATAAAGGTAAAGTGTCCACCAAAGCCCTTGTTAGTCACTATAGCCATAAAGTTGGGCCTAAAACAGTGAAAGGCGTCGACTATCCCACAAAAACAGGTTCTAAGCTAGCATTTTCACTTCTTAAAAGCAGAAACTTGCCCATGAATGTTCAGAATTGGCAACAATTTTCTTTTCAGAAAGTAAATACCAGAACTCCAAGTCCCTTGCATAAGCCAAAGTTAAGATCACAATATGAATTTGTTTGCCTAAACTTTCCATAGGGTTCTTCTAGGCATATAGCCTTATATCTTGGTCTTTATTGTCCATAGAATATATTCCCCTGAGATGAAGTTTTTCAGCTTTTAGTCATTAATACTCTCACAATGAAAAGCAGTTATGTCATTCACCTTACATACATCAGCCAGAGTGGCCAAAACACATTTCACCAGCAAATACACCCAAAAGCACTAGAAGAACACCTATTAACTGCGTTGAAGGAAGCTCTTCTTCCTCAGAGAACCGGAATCAGAAGTTTGGTGACCAGAATGAGGATTTAAAGGAATAAGAAGACATCAAATCTGATTTAGAGAAGATGGATTCGAATATGGATTATCCAACTTAAAGACTGATCAGTTCCAGCTGTTGCAAATTCTTATGTAATAGTCAGGATAACTGACTGTGATTTATTTATCTTGTTTTCCTTTTGTACAGCGCATCAGCATACATAAAGTTAGCATTAGTCATTTATAAGAAGGCAAAGCATTCTTCTTCTTCAGTAATAAAATCAGTCAAATTTTCAAGAAAAGTTTCCTATATAATTCTGCAGATTTCTTTTCATTAATAGAAAGATATAACCAAATTTTACATGCTTGATTAAACTATGGATCAAATCAAGAACACCAAAGACTCCATGAAATAATCATGACAATGATACTCTAAGATTACAGATATAGTGTTGCGATACCATTTAATTCAAGTTCATTTCAATTAAAAACAGATTCAGAGCGAAACAGTCCTCCAAATGAGTTAAAAAGGGTTTCAGCATTGTGTAATATGTCCAGTCTTTTGCCAAGATTAGAGTGCGTACCCCAAGCAACGGTACATTCCTCGCTCGTGGCACTCGCCTGATTAGCCTGACACTCGATACCTATACAAAGCCAAAAATCAATTGTCCGCATAGACTCACCATAAGTACGGTAAAAGCACGAAACGAGTAAAACAACTTAAAACAAAGAAGATTCCAGAGCACCCACACAGATCCATGATATGGTTCCTGCAAATCGCACAGTTGTCCACAACAATATCTGCACAAAAAAAAAAAAAATCCAGAATCCACATAAAAAATTGATAATATAAACTAAGAAGCAATGAAATTCGACGAAGCCAAAAGAAGTATTAATAATTAAGCTAATACAATCCAASGGTTTCCAGTAGCGAGCTACTGACCCCAAGCCCATAGAGCAACAGCATTCCATTTTTTAATCTCGAAACGTTTAGGCTTCTTAGAAGAAGACGATGCAACTGACGCCGATGAAGGTCCTTCTTCGGCCGGAACCATAGTTACGTCCGTATCCATAATCGACAACCGCCGTTACAGAGGTAATGTGGAATTAGAAAATCTTCAAGCCTCAGAGCTTCTTTCGGTAGCTCCGCAAAATTGATTGCGAATTTTGCTAGCGAACATGTGATCTGACAGAGGATGAACGAGGTGTTAACATATTTAAAGTCAGATTAGAAATTGGTTTATAGATTTTCATTAGGATTTGGTTTTGGTAGCGGGATTATGTTTTCGGATATGTGTACCTTTCGGTTGTACCTTCTCGGCCGATGGGCTCGATTTATTAGAGCCCATATTATGGGCTTAACGGCCAGCTAATGTAATGTGGACTCGTACTCATAAAACTTAAATATCAGACGACATTTCTTTGGGCTGGATCTTATAAGTCATTATTGACCAGTTGAATTATTATCTCGCCATAATTATTTTGAAAGTATTGTAATTAAGTCCTATAAAGTAATGGAGAATTTTTTTAAAAAATGGAAAAAAGAAAGTATAAAATAACGGAGGTCAAAGGATATCGCACGTTTATTTTTTAAATTCTTTTCTTTTATTTTTTTATAAGCGTC